>CM071863.1:61340827-61440895 GCA_036759665.1 Gynandropsis gynandra
AAAGAGTGTTGAAGAATAAGGGAAGTGAGGCGTGGAACAAAGGAAGGGCATGGATAGAGGGAGCAAATAAAGAAGTAATAGAGGCATACGCAGAACAGTCAAAGAAAGACTTAGATGAGTTCCTAAGATGTCGGAGAGATGAAATGGTTAAAGGAGGTGTCTTGTTTATGTTAATGGGAGGTCGTCCGTCCGGTTCAGACAGTCAATTATTGGATGATGACTCTAGAGATAAACATCCTTTTACCACATCCATGGATCAAGCTTGGCAAGATTTACTAGATGAGGTAACTTCTTTTTACATATGTCATTAACCGCTGTTATGATAAGTTGTCCCACATCGATTGGATTTCTATATATAGTATTGAACGATCCTAAATTATTGAACTAACTATTGAGATTAGTTAGGTCCAAACTCATATTTGATAATCATTTTATATACTTCGATATAATTAATCTCTTATTGATGTGTTCTTTATTTGGAAACTTAAAAAGGGTTTGATAGATGAGGAGACTAGAGATGGATTCAATATTCCGGCTTACATGAGAACCATGGAAGAGGTAGTTACAGCGGTGAATCGTTGCGTTGGTTTTAAGATTGAGAAAATGGAATTCATGAAAATCCCCGAGCATTCTGATGAGAAGCAAGAGGTTTGGAAGAAAGATCCGGTCTCGTACGGACAAGCTAGAGCCAATTTGGTTCGAGCCACTCTTCGTCCCATCGTAGAAGCTTACATTGGTTCTTATCTCTCTGAACAATTTTTCAAACGATACGAAACTCGGGTTTCATCTAACACGAGTCTTCTTTATAAGACTTGTTTCTATGGAGTGGTTGTCGTTGTTGCTACAAAGGTATGAGGTATCAACGATGTGGAAATTATTGTCTTATGGGAGTTTATTACAATTCACGGGGTTATTGATTAGTATACAATTAATATGTTAAATTACATGTCTAAAATATATCAAATTGATGGACCCAATATTGATGTTGTACGATCATGATGTTATGGTGTATTGTCTTATATCGATTAAAATTAAATAAATGAACTTTTATATATGTTTTTCTACAAACATAAATTTTGAATTAATGTTTGTTTAAGTTAAATCAAAATTCATTTGATATGATAATTGAATATAATTCGTTCATAATATCATATGATCACAAGGTCTCTAACACGACAACTTTGTCATTGTCAAATATGGGTTTGAGCCTAACTAATCACAAAAGTTAGTTCAAGAGTTTAAAGTTGTCTTATACCATATATAGGAGTTCAAAGTTCATGTCTAACCGATGTGGGACAACTTATCATAACCCTCCTCCTCACGCCTAGATTCGATATTGGAGCGTGTACATCGCAATTAGTGGCCCAACATCAGTATATTGGGACGAATCTGACTCTGATACCATGTTAAATATGAGTTTGGATCTAACTAATCCCAAAAGATAACTCAAGATTTTAAGGTTATCCAATATATTTGACATGATATTAGAGTTTGGTTCGTCCCGATTTAAAATACTGATGTTGGGGTCCTGAATTACGATGCCCACGCTTCAGGACCGAGCCTAGACGTGAAGGAAAGTATCATGATAAGTGTCTCACATCGGTTAGGACATAAACTTTGGACTTCTATATATGGTATTGGATAACCCTAAACTCTTGAGTCAACTTTTGGGATTAGTCAGATTCAAACTCATATTTGACAACCATAACCAATTTTTTCGATGCTTATCCTAGTGCAAGCTATATCCGACATATTTATTCAGTATTATTAGGGACGAAATTTCTACACAAATTTTAATCTATCTCTAAATTCTATACGAATTTTTGATTTATTCCTAAATTCATATATATTTTTGGTATGTCTCTAAATTTAAGAACACAATTTTTTTATCATTATAATATGTCCCTAATTTTAATTTTCAAGCAAAAACAAAAAATGAAAATTTAAAATTTTTAGGATGATGATTATGATGTTTTTTAATTATTCTTTTTATTTGGTAAAAAAGAATTGTATTCTTAATTCCAGACAGATTTTTTATCTCTAATTCAAACGAAATGATCACAGTTTAATTCTAGATTGATAAAATCTATCAGAATACATCTGAAAATAATTTTTTGAAATGAATCGAAATGAATTAAAGACATATTTTAACATTCGAAAATTCAATATTACTTATAGTGTGGTGATCCTAAGCCAACCACATCTCAATACTTATCTTTCATGGACGAACCTAATGGACACTATATGGTTGTGATGGTTTACAGGAAGTTCAAGGCTTCTTCTATGAGACCAGAAATATACTCTCCCATTTGGTCATTATTAGAGTGCCTCATTGCTATCTATGTACGGTTAGAGATGTCAATTTGGGTTGGGTTTAGTGGGTTGATCCAATCCAATCCATTTAAAATAGAGATAAGTCAATCTATTTTTAATAAATGGTATAAATTTATATGGATTTATTGAATATAAAGTCTATTTACATCATTTTTAATGAGTTTTACCCATTTAACCCGTTAGACTCGTATATACTTTATTTCTTTCACCTTTATTTCTCTTAGATCTCTCAGACGCTCTCTATCGTTGCATTCACACTTCACTTCAAATTCACCGCCGTTTCGAATACTCGTATTTTACCCGGTTTTTATCTGGATTTTAACCCGATTTTACCCAATTTCACCGAATTCCAAATCGATTTCACCCAATTTTAACCTGCTTTCACCCAATTTTAACTCAATTTCTCTGAATTTCAACCCGATTTCAACCAATTTTGACTCGGTTTCACCCAATTTTAACCCGATTTCACCTAATTTTTAACTCAATTTCACTGAATCTCAATCTAATTTTAACTCAATTTCGCTCAATTTTAACCCGATTTCACCTATTTTTAGCTCGATTTCACCGAATTTTAACTCAATTTCACACAATTTTAACTTGATTCCATTCAATTTTATTTGATTTAAACCCAATTTTACCGAATTTCAACTCGATTTCACCCAATTTTAACTCGATTTTATCTCATTTCACCGGATTTCAATCCTATTTCATCTAGTTTTGACTCGATTTCACCTAATTTTAATCAATTTTAACTCGATCTCATCCAATTTTATCGAGTTAAAATTCAATGTCATTGGGTGAAATCGGGCTGAAATTCAGTGACATTGGGTGAAATCGAGTTAAAATTTGATGAAATTGGGTTAAATCGAGTCAAATTTTGATGAAATTGGGTTGAAGTTCGGTGAAATCGAGTTAAAATTTGGTGAAATCGAGTTAAAATTAGCTGAAATCGGGTTAAAATTCAGTGAAATTGTGCTAAAATTCGGTGAAATCGGGTTGAGATTCAGTGAAATTGAGTTAAAATTAGGTGAAATTGGGTTAAAATTGGGTAAAACCGAGTTAAAATTAGATGAAATCGGGTTAAAATTAGATAAAATCGAGTAATTGGGTGAAATCGGGTTGAAATTCGGGGAAATTGAGTGAAATCGAGTTAAAATTGGGTGAAATCAATTTGAAATTCTGGGAAATTGGGTGAAATCGTGTGAAATCGGGTTAAAATTTAGATAAAAATCGAGTAAAATACGGGTAAAAATCGGGTATTCGGAACGACGTTGAATTTGAAGTGAAGTGTGAACGCAATGAGAAAAATCTTCTAAGAGATGTGAGAGAAGTAAAAGTGCGAGAAGTAAAAGATATATGGGCCTAATGGGTTAAATGGGTAAAACCCATTAAAATTAATGTAAATAGGCTTTAGACCCATTAAACCCATATAAATTTATACTAATTTTTTAGAAACCCATCTTTATTTTAAATGGGTTGGATTGGGTTAACCCACTAAACCCAACCCAAATTGACATATCTAGTTGTTTCCTTGAAACACAACATTCATATGGAGAATTTAATAAACTTCTATTCGGTCTAGACAGCTTAGTTGGACGATTAAGTGATCTATACGAATTAAATTAAAATAATCAAAATGATGTCACTCATTTGATGATAAAAGAAAAAATATTTGTAGTTGAATTTTATAGATAATATGATAGATTATTGTTTTATAAAATTTAAATTAATATGATTTTTAAATGAAAAGTTGAACATATAAAATATTTCTCTTTCATGTTTACCTACTTTGTCTATTTCTCCCTTATGTTTCGCATTCATCTTATCCCCCTCATGTTTTGATCAACATCCTATTCTCTTATGTTTAAAAATTCTGTCTATAACTCTATCCGTTTAAAATTCTATTAAATCTTCCAATTTAACATCAAAACCCTAAAAACCCATCAATTTTAACCCGAATTTCGACCCGATTTGATCCAGAATTAATTTTGACCTGGTTTATACTCAATTTTGATTTAGTATAGGTGTAATTTTGATTCGGTTTAGAATCAATTTTGACTCGATTTAGGATCAATTTCAACCAAAATTTGATATCAATTTTGACCTAGTTCATACTCAATTTAAACCATATTTATGTCCAATTTTAATCTGGTTTATACTTAATTTTGACCATAATTTGAAATCGATTTTGACCCGATTTTGGCTCAATTTTAACCAAAAACTGGATCCAAGTTTAATTTTTACCCGATTAAAATAAAAATCAATACGAAATTTTAACCGAACTAAACTTTAATTTACACAAAATCTGATTTTTATCGGGTTTTCAATTTTGACCTAAATTTAGTCTAGTTTTGACTCGGATTGGATGCAATTTGTAGACAATTTCAAAGCAATTTTGAGAGATTCGGGTTTTAATCGAATGAAAATCAAATTTACACCGAAATTGCAATCAAAATTGCAATCAATTTTGATTTTCACCTTATTAAAACCCAACTTAATATGAAGTTTGAACCGAACTAAATCGAAATTTAAATAAAAACAAATTATTTTCCTTTTATTCGAATTAGACCTAAATTTGATCCAATTATGACTCGAATTTCAGTGTAATTTTGAATTATTCGGTTTTTAATCGAATGAAAATCAAAATCAAATAAAATTTGTACAGAATTCGCGTCAAAATTGCACACAATCTTGATCCGATTTTGATTTTAAATTGATTAAAACCCGAATCACTCAAATTTGCATCAAAATTGGGTCAAAATTGCACTCAATCCGAGTCAAAATTATACCAATTTCGGATTAAAAATCGAACAAATCGATAAAAATCGGGTTTTATTAAATTTTGGTTTAGTTTTGTTGAATTTCATATTGATTCGTGTTTTAATTGGACGAAAATCAAATTTGGGTCAAAATTGTACCCAATTTGAATCAAAATTATACCGATTCCAGATTAAAAATCAAACATACCGATAAGAATTGAGTTTTATTTAAATTTCGATTTAGTTTTGTTGAATTTTATATTGATTCGGGTTTTAATTAGATGAAAATCAAAATTAGATCAAAATTGTACCAAATTCGAGTCAAAATTATACCAATTTTTGATTAAAAATCGAACAAACCGATAAGAATTGGTTTTTACTTAAATTTTGACCTAATTTTGTTGAATTTCATGTTGATTCGGGTTTTATTAGATTAAAACAAAATTAGACCCAAATTATGAGCAAATTTGAGTGTAAACCGGATCAAAATTGAACCTAAACCGAATAAAATATAGATCAAAATTCTATATGTTCAATTTTTTATTTATAAATCATAGTTAATTTTTACATAACAAACAAAAAATCTTACTTATATATTGAATGAATTAGTGATTAAATGGAAAAATTAATACTTTTAAGTCTAATTATACATATATTTTAATGACATATTTAGAAATTTAAAATTAAATATTTGAATTAAAATGATTGAAGTTAAATTTGAAATTGAAATAAAAAATAAAAAAATCTTTGAATGAATATAAAAATTTTATTTTTGCAGATTTTTTACATGTTATATTTATTTATTAATATTTAAATTAAATGTTTTATGTATATCGTCTAATCACCCACATACCTTTAAACTCCGCATAGACGTTCTAATCGTTAGGGGGGTTGGACGATTTATTATTATTAATATTAATCAACAAAAATAATTCAATCCGTTTATTAAATCTTAATTAAACAAATAAATCTTTTTTATAAGGAAAATAAATATTTTTTAATATAATTTCTTTTAATGTGAATAATAATTAAAATAGCTTAAAAATACTAAATCTCGTAATGGCTTGGGTCAGATACTACAGAGAGCTTAGGTGAGCACAATTGCCCCAAAATAAGAAACCCAACCAACACACCCTTCAATTAAATCCAAACGGCGGAATATCAGAAATACCCTCGTAGGACACATTCTGTGCCGTCAAGAACGGCATTGGCTACATCCGTTGCTTCGGCTCTTGTGGGTCGAGGCGATTTAATCATGGATTCAAGCATTTGAGTTGCGGTAACGACGGGTTTGCCTTGAATATTACATTTGTAGATCATCACTTTTTGAGCCAAGAAAATCTTCTCGATCGGAATTTCCATACCAAGATCGCCTCTTGCTATCATAAACGCATCCGAATTCATCAATATATCATCGAAATTCGCCACACCTTCTTGGTTTTCGACCTATTTAAAGTAAACACGTTTATAAGAAATCATCGTAGGAGCGATCGTTCATCCAGAAGGCGTTTTAATAGGTCTGGTCATTTCGGTTTTCGGTTCAAATATAATGGGTATGGATTATTCGGGTTTTCAAAAATAATAACCAAAGAATAAATGAATTTAAATCGGTTTGGTTCGGTTATATCAATAAAAAATTGTAACTAAAGTAAAACTCGAACTCTAATTTTTCGGTTATTATTCAATTATTTCGATTTTACCAAATATTTTATCATATAAAATTACAGATAAATGATAATATTCAAAATATTTCAAATAATTCATATATTTTAAAAAATATAATATAATATATTATTTAAATTTGATACTTGATTTTCATTATTAATTATATTAGATAAACATCTATATATTTTTATGTAACCAATCGATTATCCACAGTTATTCGGTTAATAACCGAACCAAAACGAATCCATTCAGTTTTTTAACTTTCATACCCGACCAGTTATTTTATCTATATAACCGAACCGAATGACCGTAATTCGTTTCGGTTTTATATAACCGAACCGAAATGTCCACCCCTAATTTTCAATACATGAATCTCTAGTTTGAATCCATTTTCGATTATGAACATTCAAGAGAAAAAAAACATACCTTTGACATGAGAAGAATATTTTTCGAATGATTCCCGAGTAACTTTCGAACTTGAACAAGATCAGATCCTTTTCGTACAAACGAAAGAGCGATCATATCGATTTGATTAGGAATTCCCCATTGAATAATATCTTCTTTATCTTTCTCAGTCAATGTCGGAAGATCAACAACAACACCTGGAAGATTAACGTTCTTCCTTTCGCCCAACATTGCATTATTCTCACAACGACAACGAACTAAACCATTTTCTTTATCACACGAAAGAACGGTTAACGAAATTGTACCGTCGGCACAGAGTATAACCATACCCGGTTTAACATCTTCTGCTAACTTTTTGTAACTCATAGAGATCATGCTTACGTCACCCTTGATGTCATAGTTAGTAGATATGATGATCTCTTGACCTTGTGTTAATTGGATAGGTTTTCCATCTTTTAAGAAGCCAGTTCGAATTTCAGGACCCTAATCAATAAGTATTAATTAGGATTTGATTAATCTAAAAAGGGTAATGATAGATACAAAAAAAAAAAAATCAAAGCTTTTAATCTATTTGTTCTAATTCAAGCTCGAAATTGAGAATAAACAGAATCGAGATCATATCTGACGAATTTGGATCTAAATTATTAAGAATAAAGATGGATAAATCTGATAAAAAAGTATATAATCCTTGACAGAAAATCGTCAATCTTCCCCAAAACAAATATAGATAATTCGGTAACTCGAACCGAATCGAAAAAACCAATCCAAAAATCATTTGATTAATTATAAAACCCATATAGTTTCAAAATATAACACACATTCGGATTCGGTTCAATTCGAAAAATAACAGAATAACCAAATAAATCAAAACTTTAAAATATACAAATAAAGCCTAAATTTTGGTATTTTTATTACTTGAATTATCAAAAAATGCCTAAAAATCTAAAAAAAACACGTGAAATCCGGTGAAATCCAGATCGAACCTGAACTACCCTTAATTAAACAAACTAAATTATTCGTAACTAAACAAACCAAATTAATCAAAAACCAACTCCAATCGAATCCGGATCGAACCCAGGATCCAAAAACAGACAATTCCAATTCAGATACGAGTAACTCGAACCCATGTAAGCCGGATTCCCACCCCTGAGCAGAATACAGTGAAAGATGAAGAAAGAGCAGAAAATAGAAAGAACCAGTGAAAGATGACAACATCATTGTCGATTTCAGACCAGACAGAGATAGATCATAAAACAGAATAAGGAATCAATCAGAACAGAAGAAAAAAAGCAACGTGATACACATACACGCACAGAGGATGTGGTTATTGATTACCTTGGTATCGAGCATGACGGCACAGAGGATGCCAGTATTAGACATGGCTTGACGAAGATTATCGAGGGTCTCCTGGTGATAATCGTATGAGCCATGGGAGAAGTTGAATCGAGCAACGTTCATACCAGCTCGAAGAAGCTTCTCGATCATGGGAACGGATCTAGAAGCAGGACCAAGCGTGCAAACGATCTTCGTCTTTGGTCTCTTCTCCATCGCAACCGCACTTCCATCCGCCATCGTAGCACCAATCAAAGAAAGAGAAGCCGATCACGAGATCTGGCTTGGAGAACAAGACAAAAGAGAAGAAAGACAGAGGGCGAAAAGTGAAGTAAGAAATGTAAGAGGACGGTCGCCGTAGGTTTGGTCGGCCGGTTTAGTATTCCCGTCCCGGTTTTATTGGTCACTTTTATTATATAAAGAAAATGACGGACATTGGTTATTGTTTGGCTTCTAGATGTGTTGTCGAGACGCGACCTCACAAGTCTACGCGTCCTTTATTTATTTTATAACATTTATTTATTTCAATTCCTCCCGTCCCGTCGTAATCCCCATTGCACTATTTTTATTTATATATATAAAAAAAGAAACAATTTTTTTTTATTTATATATGTAAATGATGTCTTGCATAACTAACATTCATAACGATGTTTAATTCAAATTACCTGAATTGATTGTTCAAATCGTTTAAAATATAAATTACCAAAAATCTTTATAAATTTAAATTTTTTATAAATTACCCAAAAATCTATATAAATTTAAATTTCATAATTCATTCAAATTCCTTCGAATAAAACCCAAAATATCCAAATATATCAATTAAAAAATAAAAAATAAATAAAATATAAACACTAACAAATTCTAATAAATTTTGTTTTTTTATATTATACTTGATATCTTTATTTAATTTAATTTATATTAAAAATACAAACTACATGAATTCTAAAACCGAAAACCCAAATTAGATATAATATCAAAAATTCCGAAAACCCGAAGAATCCAAACAATCCGAAAAAAACCCAACTATCTAAATATAATTCAGATTATTCCGGATTTAATTCTTTTGAATCACGGATTGCAAACATTTGGATTCAATTCGAATCTAATTTTTCATAACCGGAAATCGAGTCAAACCCTAGATACAATACGCTCTTACCTATATGTTGCTACAAACTACCTTTATGTTAGAACATCCTAACATCTGTTTTCAAGCAAAGGTTCAACCTTTATGAATTAAAATATATGATGACATGATTTGGCTAAGTTTTAAAACAAAGCATTTCGAAGCTCAAAGCCTGGAAACAGGGAACAATTCAACCTTTATGAATTAAAATATATGATGACATGATTTGGCTAAGTTTTAAAACAAAGCATTTTGAAGCTCAAAGCCTGCAAACAGGGAACAAAATCTATGATTTCTTCATTGCCAAATCCAAATATATAGCCTTGTTCTTTATGTTAACCTAATCAGAGTTTGGTAAGGAGTAGTAGTTCTTCCCCCTCCATATGATAACAAATAAGGAAAGTCTTTCCGAGCCAACAGGCTTACAAGACAAAATGTTGCCTGATTTAGCCGATATCGAACAGGGACAGCGATTAATCTACCTGGGATTCACTCGTTTAAAGTTCGTCGTGTTTCTGAGGTTGTTCTTGGTTCAACTGATCCAGCTTTTGTTGTAGTTCCTGTTGCATTTTTAACCAAATGAAAACGTCGGGTTACGAAGAGTATTAGAGTCTACACACGTTGAGCTCGAGTCCGAGAGAAAACTCACTTTAAGTTTATCTTCCAAGCAACGGGCGGGAGTAGATAACATGGCTACATATCTGCCTCAAGAGAGTACGAATAAGCAAACCGAATAAAGCGGAAGGCCATTCAGGAGAGATAATACAATGAGATGAGAAAATTTACTCGCAGCGGCTTGGCTCATCGACATCCATAAGCTCATTCTTCAATCCACATCGTAGCTTGACCTGCAGGTAGAAATTACACGGTTCGATTTATAATCCTTTTTCTTCATTCTCAATTTTTTAACGGTTGTTTTTAATTATCAGACCTAATTGGAACTATAAATTGGTAGATGCAAAAGCTAAGGCGATATCTCAGTTACCTTTAAGCTTCTATCAGGGCCATTCCAACACCTATCTCCGTTCGAAAATGCCATCACTTGGTACGAATCCTCAAATTTATCCCATTCCCTATTTACCAATTCACAACGAAGAAGAACGATAAATATACTTGAGAGATCAGGCAGATTGCTTGGTTATGCAGATTTTAACCATCAAACCAACTCTTCATACGTGAGTAACGTAAAATACATAACATGAGAGAGATAAGCAGAAGATATGCCAAAAAATGATACAGTCGACACCTACCCTAAGCGAGTTGTTGAGTAACCCTCCACCTGGGATGCTTCTTTAAATGGGCAGACTTTGTAAGTATACCTACGACGTATTTAGGCGTTGAGATAGCAATACTGTAGAAATTCAAACATAGAGAGAGCCAGGACATCATATCACTTACTTGCCCTGTTTGCTCTCAAAACAACGACCGTAGAATGAATAGAACTCTTTCTCGGGTCCTGCACTGAAAATTATATAAGGCTAGTTTGGGGAAAAACATGTAAGTGAAGGCATAGGGTGTCTTAGAATACAGACCGAAGTCTTTCTTCAGCTTCTTTTCCAAGCTCGAAATCCTTGACTGTATCTTAGATAGTTTTGAACTGGACTCATCGTATTCTTTGCGTATGCGGTCAGCCTCTGCAGATACCAGAGAGAGTAACAGATGATCTCACTTTTTTATGTTACTTGAGACGGACAGTAAACTAATAATTACCCGATTTGTCTACTGGAGTTTGGAACAAATTCACAGCTTGGAGAATGGTCTTGACAGTCTGTTGTATCTTCTCCAACCAAGATGAACTCGACGTGGTGGTTTCTGTTCTTAGCAAACTCAAATCCTATCAACCTTCCTACTAGAGAAAATTAATCTCAGTGAAGAGTATAAATATTGCTGGAAAGAGAGCAAACCTGATAAATTCAGATCATCTTCGACATCAGATGTATAGGAGGAACTAGAATCACCATGATCTTGATACTCCTCTTCATACGCATCATCTTCAGCATCACGGTCGCTATATTTTTCATCATCGCCAGTATCATTATCAGTATCAGAAACAAAGCCATCTTCTTCTTCATGTGGACTGGACACGTGCTCATGGCTTTCCTGATTGTCTTTGGCACTATCATCTGTCTCAGACTCCTTATCTGATTTCTCTCCGGTCCAACGAGAGGCAACAAGACGTCCTAACTCCTCCTTTGATAACTCCTCAGTCTTCTCAGCTGTAACATCCTCCTGTCCACACAATGTAGAGTAATTAGATGTCAGCGTAACCATAGAAATTTTAGTCCATAGGGGAAAATGTCTGCAAAGGAGATGTTTGCTCCCACAATAAAGGTTCAAAGAGCTAAACCTAGAGTATTGTTGTCTTCTGTTAATATGTAAGCATAGATTATGGATTACCACTATATTTGCTTCATTTTGTTCCTCTTTTTCTGCGGTACCATCATTTTCAGAGCCAGCTACGGAAGAATCCTCCGATGAACCAGATTTCCCCTTTATCTCCTCCGCAGCATGCTGAAATGTGAATATCCTCATATTGTCATCTAACTTCTAGTGGCACGTTGATCCATTTTCAGCGAAGAAACAAATGAACCAAATAATCTTCCTGACCTGGTCTGCAGATTTAGGAGGTGAAGCCTCTTCCATACCCGATAGGTCAGGTTCAACTGCTACTGCCTGCAATTATTGTCTTTCTCAGCACCCCCTTATAGACAAGATGGGCGGAAAAAAAAAAAGAATTTACTCGAGCAAGCAAAAAATAAAAGATCTCAGTAAGAGCCACAAGTCCCTCAACCTGAGAATGAATCGACTGTGTGCACAGGCATGGTATTGGTGTAATCAAGTACCAGATTTTTCACGCATTGAAGGAAATGATCTAAGAAGATGTGGGCTTATGCATCTAACTCCTGGTTTGTTCGGTAAAGAGAAGAGAAAACTAACTTATATACAAACTAATCTAAAACAAGTTACAAAAGAAAAACTTAGACACAAACTTGCGGATCAATATCAGGTAGAAAGAGAAGAATCCAACCTCGTCTGGAAGAGAATCCTCGACATTACCAATCTCATTTTCATATGCGCTTTCAGAAGGCATTCCTTCATCATGTGATCCTCCAGGCGTCTTTTCCTCATGTGTGCCTTCAACAACCTTTTCATTATCATATTTTTTCTCTTCAGCATCCCCTTTTTCTGGCTGAGCTGCTAATTCAGCTTCTTTTCTTTCCTTCTCTTCCTTTTCTCTCTGTAGACGCTCTTTTTCCTCTGCTTTTTCGATTTGTTCTTTATGCTCTACACAGAAAGTAAACCAAATGAAATTATAGGATATAAGTGTCTGTTATCATCCTTGGCCCAGCAGAGCAAGACATGACAGAACAACAAATGTCTGAACATAATAATTTTTACTATCACTACGTTAACTCCGGTTCGTTCTTTCCTTCTGATGGTTGAAGAAAAATTTAAGAGACTAACATATCTGCCATACACAAAACTCCTCAAAGCATAACAGGCATCTAGATATGGTTACATACATCTATACAATTTGCATAATTAGCCTTAAGATGGATTGGAATATGCATTGAAAAAAAGAAAGAGAATTACAACCTTTAAGTTGTTGAACAAGGCCTTTCAAAACTTTCTCTTCGCCTTTGAGCTTCTTCAATTCTGCTTCATCTTTCTCCAGACCAGCCTTTGCCTGTTCGATTTCCTGTTTCCTTAAAACAATCCCTTCACCATATGTAGCAATTTTTTTCTTCAATTTTTCTCTAGCAGCTTTCCCCGCCTCCCAGCATGTATTTGAACAGTTCACTTTACCATCATACTCATCACTTCCATCACAACAATCTGCTCATCATCGACAAGCAAACCATTGGAATTATAATTACCAGAATGATAATCCTCCAAAATTTGTTTCATATTCCACTTGCAAGTCTACAGTTTGAAAAGATTTGAGAGTCAACAGGATCCATATATCAGAATCATAGGCGCCGAGCAACATACCACAAATACCATCATTGACTCTGGAAGAAAATAAAATCAGGGGAGAGTGGCCAGCATTCCGGCAATAGAATTTTCCATTTGGGCATGCTGAGGTACCTGCAATTTAATACGTTGTGCAGAGTAAGCACATATAGGATCTAACACTCCAAATGTTGATTAGAGAAGTAGCTATATTGACTCAAAAACAAATTATTTGGTAAAGATCATACAAAGCTGGTAGGGGAACCCAAAATATAGTAAATCAAGGATACCTTAAGCTAAGTAATTGTGTACAGTCACACAAATATCTGATCAAACAACATCTTTCACTGCTATGGAAAACCTAAGGAACAAAATGTGAAAGATGAAAGAAACCTGGCTCGTCAGTCCCATCCAGACAATCGCAAAAGTCATCATTGAGCTGAGCTCTGGTGAATTTATTTGAACCATCCTTACACTTTATCTCTGAAGACGACTTGTAATACTTCTCATCTACACAACCCAATATATGAACCGATCAAAAAGAGTAACAGATATCGGGATCGGCTAAAACGAAAACGAAAACGAAACCGGCAGAAATTTCAATCAAAATGATGCAATTTTTGTTCCATAATCCAAGAAAATACGGAGAGAAATACCAAACCTTGAGGGGAAATGCCGAGAAACGGATCATTCGCCGGAGAGGAATTGGATCGAGAAAAGGAAGCAAATATCAGGAGAAAAGATAGCGGCAAAGAAATGGAGATAGAAGAAGAAACTACCCTCATCTTCTTCGACATCGATACCGGAGAAGATCGGAGCACACAGATTTGGCCGAGAAAAGTGCAGTGCAGTGTCTGAGAGAAGGAGAAGATGGTTATATTCAGAGTCTAAAACGTTACCGTTTCATCCACATTCTGTACCGGTTGTTCAATTCAATCGGTTTAATCTATAACCGAACTTAACCAAAGGTGGTTCAGAGTTGATTTAACAGACTTGGAAACGTCGTCGTATTTATCAAGGAAACGAAACGTCGTCGTACAATACACCATCTTGCTTCTGTACCGGTTGTTCAATCGGTTTAATCCATAACCGAAATTAACCAAAGGTGGTTCGGAGGTTGATTTTAACAGATTTGGAAACGTCTTCGTATTTATCAAGGAAACGAAATGTCGTCGTACAATACACCATCTTGCTTCTGTACCGGTTGTTCAATCGGTTTAATCCATAACCGAAATTAACCAAAGGTGGTTCGGAGGTTGATTTTAACAGATTTGGAAACGTCGTCGTATTTATCAAGGAAACGAAACGTCGTCGTACAATACACCATCTTGCTTCTGTACCGGTTGTTCAATCGGTTTAATCCATAACCGAACTTAACCAACGGTGGTTCAGAGGTTGATTTAACAGATTTGGAAACGCCGTCGTATTAATCAAGGAAACGAAACGTCGTCGTACAATACACCTTCTTGCTTCTGTGTTTTTTTTTTTTTTTTTTGCCAAGGGGTTTAAAGGATATCGTTATCTGCTTCTACACAGACGGAGCAGTAAGAGTACTCGAAGCCAGTAATGGAGGGAAGCACCTCGCTGCTATGTCTACGTACATCTTTGAGTTGCTGTTACTTCTCCGGTGGTTCACCGGGTGCTCACAATTCCTTGAGCTATAGCAAAATCCCCCTTTTTTTTTTTTGTTTTTTTTTTTTTTTTTTGCCAAGGGGTTTAAAGGATATCGTTATCTGCTTCTACACAGACGGAGCAGTAAGAGTACTCGAAGCCAGTAATGGAGGGAAGCACCTCGCTGCTATGTCTACGTACATCTTTGAGTTGCTGTTACTTCTCCGGTGGTTCACCGGGTGCTCACAATTCCTTGAGCTATAGCTTGTTTCAGACTTTCCGACCGGCGAACTTCGTTTCTTTTCCGACTGTTAACAGGCGGTCTTCGCCTCTTCGTATGTTTCTTCCTCTTACTAGAAGCTCTCTCCGGACGCCAGACCTCTCTGAGGATGAGTCGGCGGCTGAGAGAGTGATAGATGTTCCAATGCCGAAGATTGATAAGAGCGGCCGGTTTTGCAGCCCCCGCGCCGCCCGCGAACTCGCTCTGTATGCTTTCTCCCTCTTTGTATGTGTGTGTGAGTGTAAAATTTGAGTTGTATTGGCTTCGATCAATGGGACGGAAATTGAAATGAAGCAGAAATGGGAATTTGCCATTGGATTATGGTTTCTTGGTTCAGGGTTTTTAGGGTTTTAGACTACAGTGTAAGCTCGAATTGGTGTTGAATTGTGTGGAGATGTCAAATTTCTTCTTAAATACTAAACCTAATTCTACTTGAGCTATCTTTGCTCCATAATCAAATGATGAATTGCTTCACACTATGACAAGAAATCTGATTCTGTGTTTGTGAATTTTGACCTAATCTCTAGAATTAGACTCATAAATCAGCTGTCTAGTTTTTCATAATCCCTTTGCTGTTGGATTATCTTTGCAGAATAATACTTTACGCCGCATGCTTAGAAGGCTCAGACCCAATTCGTCTATTCGAGAAGCGAATAAATGCAAGAAGAGGTAATATCACCATACCAAATCCATGCTCTCATCTTTCTTATTTCTTCTTGCATCTGCCTTGATAATCATTATCAAATCTCAGCTAGATTTGAATGTTCTTGTGAGATAACTTCGTTATGAAATGATTTATTTATGCAGAACCTGGATATGAATTTGACAAAGCTGCTTTACTTGAATACAACCATATGAGCTTTGGGGGACCTCCGGTTAAAACTGAAACAGATGAAGAAGCAGATGAACTTGTCCGTAATGATGAGAAAGAATCAACAATTGGTAAGTCTTAATATGAAATGAAGACCATTTTTGTCTCAAAACCAAACTCTATTGTATATAGAAGTCTATAGTTTATGTGTTAGCCGATATAAGACAACATAATATATCGCTGTCATATAGATTATGATGTGAACTGTCCCTTTTTCCTGCAGAAGCCGAAGTTCTTTCAGCTCCTCCAAAGTTGGTATACAGCAAACTAGTTTTACGGTAATTGCTAGATAGATTCTCATTCATTGATTAGTATACTTAAGGATGGTAAAATCATCCATTGATATACCTTCTACCCATTTTACTAAAAAATATAAATAGAAATTCCATTATAGGGAATATAGCATAAAAAATATCCAACTATTTTATTTCCGCCTATAAACTATGAATTATTATTTTCAACCTAAAAAACCCAAATTTATATTTTTTTGCTTTAAAAACATTAACTTTAGGATATGATTAATTTGATAAATTTATGTTTTTTTAGATAAACTAAAAAATTCAAAGAGTTAAAATATGATTTAGTGTTTTTGTTTGTGTATAGACATGATTAATTTGATAAGTTTGTGTTTTTTTAGACAAAATGTAAAAATTCAAAATTTTAAGTTTCAAAGTAATAATTTGTGTTTTATAGGCAAAAATTAAAAAGTTTGTATTTTCTACACTACATTCCTAAAATTAGTGTTTTTAAGGTAAAAAAATAAGTTTGAGTTTTTTTAGGTTAAAGATAATAATTCATGTTTTATATGTTAAAATAAAATAGTTTGGATATTTTTTTTATGCTATATTGCCTTAAATATATGTGTTTTTTGAAGGCATGCGCGGAAACTCTTGGCTGCAGTAGTTGATAAGTGGGATAAACACGTTGTTGTCATCGACAAAGTTGCTCCATCGAATTGGAAGGTCCGATCAAATTACATTTTTTATCATTCAATCCGTAGACGGTTGAACCCTAATTGCTCAAAGTTTTGATTTCATCTCTTCTTTCTGAAACTTTGAGCCCTAAGTTTAGATGAGTTGTCAATACCTAATACCCTTTTGATTAACATTTTCACAGAGTGCACCGGCTGGAAGAATACTCGAGTTTTCGATTCTTCATCTAGCCATGTCGGAAACAACTGTTGTCGGAACTAGACATCCAATTGTCATTAACGAGGTTGTCCTCTCTCTCTCTCTTTCTCTCTTACCGTGGCATCAATCTTGATACGATTCGACTAACTTTAACTAACGAATCGTGAAGGCTGTTGATCTTGCGAAAAGATTCTGTGACGGGTCGGCCCCACGAATAATCAACGGATGCTTAAGGACCTTTGTTAAGGACTTGGCAGGAGAAGCTCTTACTAAGCCTCAAGCTTCAGAAGTTCAAGCAAGAAGTGTCAGTTTAACTTAGAACAAAGACATTACTGTTTGAGGTAATCTCTGGGAACTCCTCCTCAAACTCTGGAACTCAGATCCGAGGATTCTGTTTTCAGACCAGATTTGTCTCCATGAAACTGTCTGTCTTCCAAGATTCTTGGTGCTTTATTTACTTTTTGACGTTCAAGAAGCTTCGGCACCTGAGGATGAACTTATATTTGTAACTATAATATGTATTTAGTGTGAAAGTTTATGTCTTTTTGTAAAAGAAATTAGAGTTCTTTATTAAAAAATAAATTTATTAAATTTTAACGAAATTAAATTAACTACAAACAACATCAAATAATTTTTATTGTTTTAAAAGAAAACACAAACTTTAAATTTTGGAAAAAAAATGTCTATTCTTTCCAAACTATTGCACTTTTAATTTTATTCTTTCTTAACTTTCTCTTTAATCTTATCCATTTGAACTATCATTATTATTAAATGAAAAATGGTCCGTTTATAATAACCAAAATTAAAAAATATTTTACTATTAAAGAAAATATATTACGTTTATAATAAACAAAATTTTGAAAATATGTTGAATGTACAATTTGTTTTTAAGGGGAATATGTTAGAAGTTATATATTTTGGAGGGAAATAGACTAGAAGTTATATAGTTCGGGGGAAATAGACTAGAAGTTATATAATTCGGTGAGAATAGATTTGAAGTTATATAGTTCGGGGGAATAGATTAAAAGTTATATAGTTTATGCGGAATAGACTGTTTTAAAAAAACTAACAGAAAGATTAATGAATATTTAACGGAAAAGGAAATAGATGAATTTTTAAAATTCAATAGAAATAGAATGAATAGTGATAGTTCAGGGAGGAATATGATTAAATGAAATAGTTCAGGGAAATAGATCATTTTTTTTTATTTTTTTCTATTTTTTTGCACGTGACTTGTGTAAATTTTGGCTAATTTTTAAAATTTTAATATTTTTAAAATTAGTGTTTTATTAATGAAAAAAAATAGTTCTTGTATTTTATAGATCTAATAAACTATTTTTTATTTACCGTTTTCTCTATAAAAGTAATAATAAATTTTTTTATAGATGTGTTAGTTTGAGGCCCATGAGCCCATAAGAAGCCTAGGGTTTTTGCCTTATGCCCAACTGTTTCCTCTATAAATACCTCTCTTCTTACGCGGATTTTCTGAATTACGAATTCTCCGGCGTAGCCTGCTGTGTCTCCGATCACCTGTTGATGTTCTCGGACTGATCTTCGTTTGCTACCTTTCCTTCTCTTTCTTTGTTTTTTGTTTTTCAATTTCAATTCCTTGATCTGATAATTCGAATTAAGTTAAGAAATCTATCATTAGGAAAATATTTTTCCATCGAGCTTACATTTCTTCCGTTTTGAGCTCCGATATGTAACTTTGATGTTGATTTGATTTTGATTTTGATTTGACTTTTCTTTCCGTCATCCATTCTCAGAAAAACTGATTCCGCACAACTCTTTTCATATATATATTCGCTCTTGCTATTCATAAATTTGTCGATTATGTAATCGAAATCCCTAGTGAAAGCATGATTCGATGGATGATGAAACAAATCATTCGGATTCCCAATGATTTTTCCTTAGGGAAAAAGTTGATCTCTCAACCAGCTACTTCTGACTCATCTTCATGCTCTCTTATACGATTTTTAAAGTTTTTTGTGTATTTTTTTGGGTGAGCCTATGATGCAAGAACAATATTTGCTACTCTTGATGGAGAATCATTTATTCTTCATCTGATGATTCTTTATCCACCAAGATCTCTGAGGCCTCATTATGTGAATCATTCTTCATAAAATACATCACATATTCATATTTATATAGTCATTCTGTTCAATGTATAGTATAATCGTGTTTTTGGTTCTATAATTTGCTGATTAAACTGTATTTTGTATAGAAACTGGGATTTAAAATGTGTGTTTTGGTCCAAACTTCTCATTATCTGAATTTCATGGTTTCCTTTTTGGTAATATTAAATGTATAATAGCATGCGGAATTGAAGACCAGTTGATTAGCTTCTTCTATATACATATATATATATACACATATATGGATCAATCAAAGAGAAATCGAAACTGGTCAAACAGAGATTCGGTCTCCAAACTCTGTTGATATATATATATATATATAGATTTGGATCAATCAAAGAGAGATGGAAACTGGTCAAAACAGAGATTCGGTCTCTGTTGAGATAATGTCTGCCCGGAAATATCTCAACGGACCTCTTTTCCGTTGGCTTTATAAGAAGTTTAAATCTAATTTACTGAATATCCAAATTCAAAGAAATCAATTTCCATGGCTAAGATTGGATTCTACATTGCTCTCATTGCTCTCATCTACCTTCTTGCCTCTGGTTTGATTATTTATTTTTATATATTTTGGTTTAGAACTATATGAGAAGAATTGAGTGTTGTTTATGATTAAGAAAATCTTTTGTATATCTTTGTTGTAGCCGGAAAAGCTGAGGCGGCGCGTGAGAATAATCGATGCATAGTGGATGATGACTGTGTTGGTTCTTGCGGTCACGGCGTTGGCGTTGGCGTTTGCGATGGGAGGCAGAAATGCGTTTGTAAGGAATCAAAGGAGGTGAGGATAGAGAGTGGACCGCCGTGTAGATGGGATGATGATTGTAAGGCATGTGGGAGTAGCTCTAAAGCTTTCTGTGATCTCTCTCGAGGAGCTTGTTGGTGCCCCTGAAACTATAATTATAATAAATAAATAAATAAATAAATAAATAAATTATGATTAAGTTATGGTAAAGTGATCTAAAACTATCTCTTAATTATGATAATGAAGATTTTTCATCAAATGAACAAAATCCGAGGTTTTAAGCAAAAGGGTCTATTTATCAACAGAATCCTGGTTATAAAATGGGATACATACACATTTAACATTATGTATATATATAACCCAAGCAATATATATATATATATATACACGCAATACATTGTAAAAAAATTTAAAAAAAAACAGAAAAAAGAAGAAGAGAGGCATAGAGAGTGTTCATCCATGGCTAAGATCACTTCCTACATAGCTCTGGTTTTTGTCATATACATATTATTATCATCTGGTAATGATCTATGTATCTTCATATCTCATATATATATATATATATATACATGTGTGATCTTTGGATGTTGACTGTTTATAGTTGATGTTTATAGTTGATAGAAGAGTAATTTTTGCTTTATTTTCTAATGTTTGTATCCTGATATTTCATTTTTTTGCTTTATTTCATAATGCTTGTATCCTGATATTTTATTTTCTACAATAAATAATGTTTAATGTTTAATGTTCGGTAAAATCTAATATCAATATTGCATTAAGACTAGTATGTGTAAATTGATTATGAGATATCAATTTAACATATAGATACATGTTAAATAACAATATACTAGATCGATTTGTCATGAAATTACTAAATGGATTGTTATATTAAATATATCAATTCTCATAGTAAGTATGATGCATATAATTATATATGTGTATTATTACTACATGTATTGTTATATAAATATAATAAGTGATCATGATATATATAATCATATGTGTGTATTATTATTACAATCATTGATATATATATATATATATATGAATGACTCTCCTTTTTGTATTATAAAAGTGGGAGGAGGGAGATGTGAAGAACAGAAGAAGAAGAAGAAGGCAGAATGTAGAAACACAGCAGAGTGTGAGAGTGTATGTAATGGCGTAGGAATATGTCATAAAGTGGAGCAGAAGTGTGCATGTGGACCGTCGGATGAAGTGTTCAAACGAACAGGACCCGTACAATGTGAGACATACGCACCATGCTTTACCTTTTGTTATCCTCAAGGAGGTATGTGTGACCTTCACTCTCAAATCTGTCGTTGTAACCCTAGGCAATATAACTTCATTCAACATTGATTTTCCTCATATACATATATATATATATATATATGATACTTGTTTCCTCATCTATATATACATTCCTCTTTGTATCAAATTAATAAGGTTATGAGATTCTATTAATGATATTGGTTATCTTTATCTAAATACAAATCCATATTTGATAATGTATCAAAGTTTGATTCTATCGATTTGGATATAATTCAATTTAAATATATCGATATTGTACATCTGATTATACTGTTCACGATTTAAGACTATAACATTGTAATATATTAACGGATATAATATGTTCGATTGATACAAGAATATTCTCTATTTTGAGGATATTTTACGAGATACTTTGGATATCGAAGATATCCCAGAATTATACGAAATACTATGCGAGATTATATTTGTCAATAACTAATCTCAAAAACTAGTTCAAGAGTTTAGAATTGTCTAGTATCATATATATATATATATATGAGTTCAAAGTTCATGTCCTAACATATATAAAACCACTTATCATAACATTTTCCTCATGTCCAAACTCGATACTAGAGTAATATCAATATATTTAAATCGAGATGAACCTACCTTTATACCACGGCAAATATGGACTTGGATCAACTAATAAAAAAACTAATTAAAATCCAAGATTAATGTTCTAACCGATTTGATACAATTATCATAACATATTATCTCACATTTATTGAAATATAAATTATGAACACTTATACATGTTATTAGATAACTTTAAATTTTGGTACTTAATTTTTAGAAAACAAAATGAAAAATTTCTATAATATTTGACATTCTTTTTTATTATAATCACTACCATTAAATGGTCATTTGATTAAAATTTCGACAAAATAAAACATGAAAAGATGGTCAACGAAAAGTCAAAGGAACATGAACATTATTAACGAACACAACCAATGGACTTCTCACTCTATGAAATCCATCAGTCCAAATTCATACCGACCACTCGAAATCTCCTTTGCCATCACCGTTACATAATACGATTTCTCTTCTTCACTACATGTATACACCAATACTTGTGGCCATATCATTACTTCCACACCTTTCGGTCTTACAATATCAACGAAATAAACCGAGTTTCTGCTTGACCCGACATTCCGAACCGTCCGTTTGATCGTGGTTGTAAACCAGAGGTTTGGTATGATGATCGATGGATAGTTGAAATCTGCATTGGTTCGGTATGAATAGGTCGGGAGGCATGAAATTGAACCGGTTTTAGATGAAGGAAGATGCATGGATTTGATTTGTTGATCGGTAAAACCAATGTTACATAAGAAAAGAATGTAATCTTCTGTTTTTGTATCATAAACCAAACCATGGTCTAGGGTTTTTATAGGGTTTATATGGCCGGCTCCGATATCAAATGGATCGGAAAACTTCATTGATCCACCGGAGAGAATATCACCACCGGTTGTGTCTTTTGTGTACACTTTAAAACGGATATCAAATAGAATAATATGATCAAACGATGGTTTTTTAGAAGAATTAGACAAAATGGTGGACTGACCTGTGGTCATGATAGCACTTCTCAGGGCGGCAGGCGACCAGTCAGGATGAACTGATCGGAGGAGTGTTATAATTCCTGCAACGTGAGGACATGACATGGATGTTCCTGATTCAATATTCCATTTGAAAGGAGTTTTTGGAGGCCATGCAGCTAATATTCCAATGCCTGGTGCAGTAATATCCGGCTATACTTACAACAAATGATCACTCGAAGAACTTAAAATTAATTATTCATCAGATCATCTCAAAATTCATTCTCAAAACAACAAAAAACTAACACAATTTTTATGATAAATTGTTTCATATCGATTAGTACACGAATTTTGTACTCCTATATTGATATTGGACAACACTGAACTCTTGAACTAACTTTTGGTATTAGTTAGAACTCAACTCATATTTGATATGATATCAGACATATATTCATCCCCATTAGAATATAGATATGTTGGGTCCATGATTGCGATGTCTATGTTCCAGGACCAAATTTGGGTATGAGGTATTGTTATGATAAGTTGTCTCACATGACAGACATGAAATTTGGATTCATGTATACGTTACTCGTCACCTAAACTCTTGATCTACTTTTGGGACTTAGTTAATATTCAAACACATGTTAGCTATGTTGGCCCCCCAATTGCAATGTCTAGGTTCCAGGACCAAATCTGGGCACGAGGGGATTGTTATAAGTTGTCCCACATGACAAAGACATGAAATTTGGATTCGTGTATACATTACTTGTCACCTAAACTCTTGATCTACTTTTTGGACTTAGTTAAATCTAAACTCATATTTAGACACATGTTAGCTATGTTGGATTCTCGATTACGTTGATTATGTTCCATGACCAAATCTGGGTGTGAGGGGATTGTTATGATAAGTTGTCCCACGTGGCAAAGACATGAAATTTGGATTCCTGTATACGTTACTCGTCACCTAAACTCTTGGACCTCATGAGGGGATTGTTATTATAAGTTGTTTCACATGGCAAAAGACATAAAATTTGGACTCATATATACGTTACTTGTCACATAAACTTGATATTCGATAAATGTGACTAAACTCATATTCAATAAATTTGCTATATCAAATTGAATTAACCTAAACTACACGAGACGATACCTTGAGAATGTCGGGTGATAATGAATTAGGTCCTCTTGAAGAAAAATATGCAACAGAAGGTGATGTAATCTTTCCGACAACTGTTTTGCTCCGTCTGATTTTCACCATTGGAAGCCTTCAATTTCACCAAAAGAATCCAACAAAGTGGTTTCAATAACACTGCACATGAATAACAAATATAAAACAAAAATATGTTTTCACATACGATGAAGATTGAATAAGATAATTCCTAATCCTTGTCCCGACAAGAATGTTAACACGAATTGTAGGGATCATGTCTACTTCTTCTATAAGTTGTTTGGTTGGTAAATCAGCAAATATCAATGCAGATGCATTCGCTCTTATGGCTGCGGTTTGTGCTTCTTCAATGAATTCAATCGGACCCAATGTGGAGAAACACAGAATTATCATCCCATTCCCTAATTTCTTCATCCAAGTCTCCCATTTACAAACCCTACACATACATACAATTCTTACAAACTATCGTATATATATGTATTGTTAGGTAAACAACGAGAAAATAGCGAACGAATAAAATTCAAGAGATACACAAAATTTATATTGGTTCACCCTTTGTGTCCATTTTAAACCACGACTGCAAATATTTATTACGACACAAAGAAAAGAATACAAGAGGATACAAATACAATAGCATATATTAACCCACAAAGCAAAAATGTCTTTCTTTCTCACTCTTTCTCTTTTTCTTTTTTTTTTTTTGCGGTTTGTTTTCATCATTTCTCAATGTCTCCTTATATAGATACGAGAAATAAAAAAAATATCAACAATACGGATGTACCTAATTTACACCTTTTGTCAACAATGGTCGTGCCTAACTTAGGCCATTTTTCTTCCCTGTTTTTTAAAATTTCTTTTAACATCTATATATATATATATATTGTGAAATATGGACTGAGTCTAACTAATCTCAAAAGCTAATTCAAGAGTTTAGGTTTGGCAAGCTGCGGCGGAGCTTTACCGAGCAAAGTGAGACCCAAGAAATCCCAGCTTCTGGTTGTGTGCAACTTCAAGGTTCTGCTTTTGAAAACCGTTATAACCTCCGCCATTTCTGAAAATTCTCTCTAACGGTTAACCGAACCGGTTTAGATAATAAACCAAATAGTCTAAACCGAAAATCCCGGTTAATAACATTTTTTAGTGTATCACATGCGTACTGTGGAGGAGAGGAGACGATTATATGTGATATTAATGTTACACATTTTGATTATAATGATTAACTTTTTACTTATACATTGCGATTATAACAATTATATTAAATTACGAAAATATATGAAAGTATTATTACTTGCCAAAGAAGCAGCCTGTGTTGAGTTAAGTTCTACAGAAAAGCTTGAGAAGCCATAGTTGTAGCTGTACAACAATGCCCTTTCTGCTTCTTCTTCTCTGTTTCATCGTTCAAATTCAAAATTTTATTACGATAAGTTGTTCCACATCAATCAAAGACATAAACTTTGATCTCATGTATATATCCTAAACTAAATTCTTGAGCTAATTTTTGGGATTAATTAGATATAAACTCATATTTGGTATGGTATCAGAGCCAGATTCATCCCGATTTGAATATACCGATTTTGGATCCTCAATTGCAATGTCCACGCTCCAGAGTTGAGTTTGGACGTGAGGAAGGATGCTATGCTAAGTTATCGCATCGGTTAAGTTTGGTCTCGTATATATAACATTGGACAATTCTAAACTCTTGAACTAGTTTTTGTTGAGATTAGTTAGACTCAAACTCATATTTTGACAAATTTCAGATAATGAACAAGAAAATAAAAGAAAAGAAACCTATGAAAATTGTAGAAAGGAGACTACGATGGTGATTTGAAGCTAAACCAGAGTTGTTAAACCGGTTAGCACCCAAATAGACAATATAAACCTGCAAAATACCAATAAAACATATTCGAAGAATAAAGATTATATCGAATAAGAGTCTGATTAAGATTTGTGTAATGAGTTAAACAGATTAATTAATATGTATTTACATGAGAAGTTGATACTACTCGAATCGAGTTAAGTATTACAGCAAGAACAATAGAGATTCCATAGATAATTTGACCTAGCTGGACTTCCATTAAGCTACACAGCCAAACCAAAACCCTAAATTGTTTCTAAATCTGAATATTTATAAGTGATTTGAAGAAGAAGGTGCTTATAGGCATGCGAGTCTCATCATTCTCTTTTATCAGAATCTATATTAGGGTTAAAAATTAGGGTTTAACTTTTATGTGTAGTAGTGGCTATATGCCTTATAAAGATTATAACTTTTCTATAATCCTTTTTTTTAGGGTTTCAATAATAGGACCTATATTATACAAGACTTAAAAGACAGTGACTATATATATATATATAAACACTACATTTTCGTTTTAGATCGAATCATTGTTACATTGGATTAAAGATTATAACTTTTCTGCAACCCTTTTTTTAGGGTTTTAATAATAGGACCTATTTTATACAAGACTTAAAAGACAGTGACTATATATATATATATATATAGGACCTATAGAAACACTACATTTTCGTTAGATCGAATCATTTACACTGAAACTTTGCGTAATCTAGGGTTTCCATGATCAGTTTCTTTACAATTTGTTCATAAAGCCTAAACTTCAGAAGCAAGTTTTACCCTTTTGTAGGATTATGATCTTACATCATTGATGATTTCTTCCTTCTTCAACTCGAAAATAGTTCCACTTTTACAGCCATTCATCCATGTCAAATCTGCATTATTTTTATTTAGATTTTGAAACTGGTTCTGGTTTGCACTGATGACGTGAAAAAACTTAAACTTAGGGTTTTTTTTGGTGCAAAAACGATGAGTTCTTGTGGTGTTTGGTCATCCGTGAGACACAAGTTACGGATCTTCTTCAACATGTTCAGGAACAGCTTGTTACTTGACAAACAAGGAAGTAAATGGTCGGTCAGAAAATACTGGAACCTGAATATTTTATGGTTTTTATATTATTAATTTATTATAGAAAAAAAAACGGTTTGTATTTATTAACTTAATTAATTATTATGGTTTCCAGGAAAAATTGAAAACAAAAATAAGTTTATTTAATGAATATTTTTTGCAATAAATGAATTAAGCCATTTTAGGATAATACTAAACATTGCATTTCTTACACTATGTTTTAACTTCTTCCGTAATAATGTGTAAAATGATTAATTTAACTTGAAATTTACTCATAAAATCAATCACGAAACCATTATGCTAAATATTTCACTTTGAAATCATATATAATATTTAAAGTTACGATAAAATTTACACGGAAACCATTATCATTTTGTAATACTCTTTCGCACAATTTCCCCATTAACCTTTTTCGATCAAACTATTTATATTTCTACCAATAATTTTGAATTATGTTAGAGTTTATAGATTATGATCTAATGATTCGAATTATTTATTAACCTTTATGTCTCTATTTTGTGCAAATAATATATATATATAAAAGATAGAAAAACATACATAAAATGTTTTCTGGTGACCTGCTGACGACTGTTGAATTTTGGTATGAATTTTAATGTAATGCATTGACTTGCTTTTGGAAAAATTTGATATTTTATTATAAGATAAAAACATTTAAAATATATAACCAATATGTATATTTGTCACAAATTTAATAATATGTAAGCAAATCACAATATTCAATCATGACCTGAATATAATTACCTCGTTTTCCCTGTTTGCTTATATCTCCGATCGGATCATTGTAAGTATTCAAATATTTATTTTATAACATGATTTAATTGATAAAAAATTTGTAAAGGTTTACGAACCAAAAAAAATACATATTCACATTTCTATTATAATACGTACGAGATTTATTGAATAAAAGGGATAAATTATACGGATATAAAAAAATATCTAAATATTTATATATCTTAAATCTTAAAAATGTCATTTGTATATATAGCATCAAATAAAATTAATGAAGAAATTAATTTTTCAGAGAATTTGTTCAACTAATTTATCTTAAATCGTTATTTAGTGTCTTTCAAAATTTTTAGTATTTGTTGAATGTCTAATAAAATCATCAAAATTTACTATTATAAGGTGGAGAAATGGTAACGGAAAATGTGAGAATTAAATAATAATAATAATAATAATAATAATAATAATAATAATAATAATTAATGTTATTATTATTTATGTTTTCCACCCAAAGGAAGATTAAGGCTTACGTGACCATGTATATAATGGACGCTTTTTCCGGAGTGAAGTGATTGTGCGGTCGCATAAAATTCAATATTTCAATCATATATTTAATTTAATTGGATATTTATCCTTATATAATACTTGTGGTAGGTAAAGTGATAATTCTTCTAATTGGATTGAATATTAGTTGGAACTATTTAATTCCTAATTTATTTTCTTTAATAAATAGATACATCGAAAACCCCCATAATATATACTCTTAATTCATATATTACAAGCTTATTCGATTTTTACTAAAAATTACATATTTATTGAAAGTATTATGTGGATAAAATTGCAAACAATTGGGGAAAATCACATAGATAATATAAAGTTAACCGAGGGAGAACATGAAAATAATTTTAATTTAAAAAATATTAAAAAATGTAAGAAAAAATAAATTTTATAAATGGGAGTCTTTAACAAAGTGGTCGTTTTTTTTATCATTGTAAAGAGTAGTTAATGCATTTTAATTTATCATTTTATGAATCTTTTGCAATATTATTGGACATGATGTAAATGAATGTTAACATATATATATATATATATATTTGTGTAAAAAAGAGGAAAGCCAAAAAAAAAAGAGCTGTGGGATCAATATGCGCCTCATGCATGCGCACTATCAAAAATCATACCAAAAAAATAATTATAAAAAATGCAAATTTGAAAAAAAAATATAAATAAACGAATAAATAAAAGAACAATGATGTTGTTTTTGCCCATGTCCAAAATATAATTTAGGATGAATTCCTCTTTTTTCCCCAAATAATATAAGGTAAAATTATTAAGTACTTTAATTTTGGTTTTAAATTTTAATAAATATAATAGTAAAGACCATGAAAGAACATTTTTTTATTAGACCGAATCAAACAAATATTCTCTTACAAAAATGGAATTTAAGGCAAATGAAAAAACCGAACTTTACCAAATAAATTTATGTTTTTTTTAATTTGTCCAATATTTATTTTATCTTTTCCATAATTTATTGTCATTCTTTTTCTTTTGAGTTGGGAAAAAGAGAAGAATCGATGGGACCCATTTCCGCCATAGCCAAAGACCTCTTTCTCCCACCTCCATTGCTATGTGTCCATCATTGCCACTGAGACTCTCTCTCTCTTAAAGGAAAAAAAAAACACTTTTTTTAGTCTCTTCTTTTCATCATCCTTTACCTATTTTTCCATTCAAAAAAGGAAAAAAAAAGAAAAACCGAATCAAAGACAAGAAATGAAGAAATGGGAGTTTTAATTTTTCTGGGTATGAGTTATAACTGATAAAGTTATCATCTTTTTGTTCATTACGTTTTATTTGATTTGGTAAAAAAAAAATGGGTAACTGCTGGTGTAGACTTGAACCCTCTAATCACAGAGTCTCTGCAAATGCAAAATCAGGTATTTACTTTATCTTCTCTTTCTCTTTCTGCATAATTTTACAGTAAAAATCTTTCCTTTTTCACTCTTCTCTGTTCTTATTACAGCTGAAAAATGGTTTCTTTTGTGTTTTTTTTTTCACTAAATCGTCAAATTTTACATCTGAATTTTGCCTGAAATAGCTTCCGCAAAACTAGGGAACAACAACAGTTTGTTGTTTTTATTTGGGTTTTTGAGGTTAATTTGAGGGACTTATGTTTTTTCTCTGGTTTTATTCTGTTTATTTGAGTTTTTTTTAATAAAAAATGGTTTTTTTTTCTTTTGGTAAGCTAAAATTCTTTATTCTAATAAAGTTTAGATTTTTGGTCCCATCTGTTTGGAATTATTATGCTATTAAGATCTGATTATCAGTTTTCATGTTCATATTATTCTCCTTTATAGTTCTGGGAATCTTCTTTTATATGATCCCTCAAAAAAGTCTTTAAATTTGGAGACCCAAAAAGAATTATCATTTGAAAAACAAAAGATTTCATGTTATATTCATCAAATTATGTAACTTGAGGATAAATCTATGCAATAAAATTAACATAAAAAAACAAATCTTGTTCTTATATATTGTCAGAATCACCAAAAGATCAAAGCCCATTAGATCATCAAAATCGAAGAAAAGAAGTTCAAAAATTGCCATCAAACCCTAAAGAAGTAGAAGATCTACGGCGTGATTCTGCTGCAAATCCTTTGATTGCTTTCACATACGATGAACTTAAAACCATAACAGGAAATTTCAGACAAGACAGAGTTCTTGGTGGAGGAGGTTTTGGAAGTGTTTACAAAGGTTTCATTACTGAAGATTTAAGAGAAGGGATTCAAATTCAATCACTTCCTGTTGCTGTTAAAGTTCATGATGGTGAAAATAGTTACCAAGGCCATAGAGAATGGCTGGTAAAAATCTTTTTACTTGCTTGCTTTTTAAGTTTTTTACTGAGTAGGGTAAAAAAAAAAAGTCAATTAGATCTTCACAGTTGATAGCATTTAGGGTTTAAGTATTAAGTATTTCCCGAATCTTTAATCGAAAGCAAACAATTATCCAATACGAATGATTCAGATTCACGAAAACGGGCTTATGATTAACCAATGGAGAGTGATGATTAAGAACAAACTTTCCCGAATCTTTAATCGAAAGCAAACAATTATCCAATACGAATGGTTTAGATTCACGAAAAACGGCTTAGATATGTTTTTGTTTTGTGATTTTGCAGGCAGAAGTGATATTCTTGGGACAACTTTCACATCCAAATTTAGTAAAGTTGATCGGTTATTGTTGTGAAGATAATCATCGAGTGTTAATCTACGAGTATATGGCTCGTGGAAGTGTCGAGAATAATCTTTTCTCGAGTGAGTTTTATAGTTTTCTCGTGATTTCATTCGCTTATCGAACAGATTCCATCGAACATTCTTAAATTCTTTTGTATTTTTCAGGAGTGTTACTTCCTCTTCCGTGGTCGATTAGAATGAAAATTGCATTTGGGGCAGCTAAAGGACTTGCCTTTCTTCATGATGCTGAAAAACCCGTGATTTATCGCGATTTTAAAACCTCTAATATCCTTCTTGATCTTGTTAGTACAATCGAAATCTCAACATTAATCATACTCAAGAACACGAATGAGATTAAATGTATTCGTTTGATCATAGTGGTATTGCTCTTAACAGGATTACAATGCCAAGCTTTCGGATTTTGGCCTTGCAAAGGACGGACCCGTTGGAGATCATTCCCACGTTTCTACCCGTATAATGGGAACTTATGGCTATGCAGCTCCTGAGTACATCATGACGGGTAAGTTCTTACATAAACAAAGACATAACTTACATACATACGAATTGTTCTTATCTCTCAACTATTCAGACATGGAAAGACTAAAACCATACAACTTTATTAAGATTCTGATATCAAGCAAACATATTGTTATGATAAGTTGTCCCACATTGGTTAGGACATGAATTTTGGACTTTTATATATATGGTACTGGGCAGCTCTAAACTCTTAAGCTAGTTTTTGGAATTAGTCAATTCCAAGCCCATATCTGATATGATACCAGAGTCAGATTCGTCTCGATAAGATTTTTGATATCAAGCAAACATATTGTTGTGATAAGTCGGTCTACATCGGTTGACGTGAATTTTAAACTTCTATATATGGTACTGGACAATCATAAACTCTTAAGCTAGCTTTTTGGGAATAGTTAGGTCTAAATCCATATTTGGCATGGTATTAGAGTCAGATTCGTCTCGATTTGAATATACCGATGTTCTAACGTTATTAAGATTAAAATGATATAACTTTATTAAGATTATGATATCAAGCAAACATATTAATGCGATATGTTCTCATCTCTTAGCAAACATATTATTATGAAATGGTACTAGACAACCATAAACTTTTAAGACGTGAACTTTGGATTTCTATATATAGTACTGGACAATCATAAACTCTTAAGCTAGTTTTTTGGATTAGTTAGTTCAAAATCTATATTTGATATGGTATCAGAGTTCAGATTCGTCTCGATTTGAATATAGCGATGTTGGGTCTTCGATTGTGATTTTCACGCTCCAGGACTAAATGTGAGGGTGAGGATTGTTATGATAATTGTTCTATATCGGTTAGAACATGAAGTTTGGATTTCTATATATGATACTGAACAATCGTAAACTCTTAAACTAGTTTTTGGTATTAGTTAGGACAATGGACAATCATATTTGATACGATGTTAGAGTCAGATTCGTCTCGATATGAATATACCGATGTTGGGTCTTCAATTGTGATTTCCACGCTCCAGGATTGAATCTGAGGGTGAGGAGTGTTATGATAAGTTGTTTCACATCTGTTACTACATGAATTTTGGATTTCTATACATGATATCAGACAAACCTAACTAAACTCTTAAACTAACTTTTGGGACTAGTTAAGGCCAAATCCATATTTGACATAGTATCAGAGTCAAATTCGTCTCGATAGGACGAATTTGAATATATCGATGTTGGGTCTTCGATTGTGATTTTCACGCTCCAGGACTGAATCTGAGGGTGAAGGGTGTTATGATAAGTTATCTCACACATCGGTTAGAACATGAATTTTGGATTTCTATACATGATACTAGACAAAACTAAACTCTTAAACTAACTTTTGAGATTAGTTAAATCCAAATCCATATTTGACACGTATTTACGAGGGGAAGTGATGGGATATCTCTAAAACCGTGATGGGTTACATCTATATAGGTCATTTGACACCGAGGAGTGACGTATACAGCTTTGGGGTTGTTCTTCTCGAGCTTCTTACAGGCAGAAAATCCTTAGACAAATCACGACCAACACGAGAACAAAACCTTATAGATTGGGCTTTACCGGTATTGAAGGAGAAGAAGAAAGTGTTGAACATTGTAGATCCAAGAATAGAAGGAGAGTATCCAATAAAAGCTGTTCAAAAGGCTGCAATGTTAGCTTACCATTGCTTAAATCGTAACCCTAAAGCTCGGCCATTGATGCGTGATATCGTAGATTCGTTGGAACCACTTCAGGTCGTGGTCGTGGAAGATGTTTCGTCAGTTGAAAAAACTATGGGTTCGGTTGTTGGTAATGAGACAATGGCTAAGGATGAATTGAAGATGCCTAAGGTTGAAGATGATTATGTTTCTCATTCTACTTGATTTTTTTTTTGTTTAATTTCGTGTTCAAAGAAGAGTTTCTTTTTATTTGTTTTACTTTTTTTAATGTACAATTTTAAAATAAATTATGTTGTGTGTATCTTTTGGGAAATACAAAGTATAAGAGTTTAACATTAATTTATTATCAATATTATTAGATTGGATATAACGAATATTCATGAATATCTCACTATTTATAAATATGTGTGATTATTTGTACGAATATTTGGATTTATTATTTGTATTTGTATTTATCCGTATTTATAACTGAATTTAAAGTTTATAATGTAAAAAACATAAAAAATCAATAAAAAATCAATAATCATCAAATATAATCTAAAATTTAAATCATACAAAAACAAAAAGATATATAATATAAATAGAAGAAAACATTCAGATAATGTATAACGATCACACAAAAACACATAGATTATGATCGTTATGCATTGATTGGGTTTCGATATTTCGGAAAAGCTATTTCTGGATAATAAAAAGCTATTTTTGGGTTTGGTTCGAAGATTCATGACAAAGAAGAAGAATGATGGCTTGAATGCTCTACAATGTGTGAGTTTGGAATAGGTAATTGGCTATATATTTATATCAAAATATGGGTTTTGGTGCAACAAGTCGATTTTTATTTCAATTGTTTGTATTTGGTTGTTGGAGATGAAACAATGCATTTGATGAAGCAACGCGTCTCTTTGAAATGCTCCAAACGATCTTTTCTGAAATTTTGCGACCGAAGACAATATTGCGACTCTTAACTTGCACCCGAAATTATTTATACGAATGATCATCATATCGTTACACATTTCATTTACCCTTTAAAATTATGAAAAAAATCATAAATTAGATTCGGCAAGATATAGATACCTTGTCATCGTTGAATTCTAAAGATGAAAAAGAGCAAAAATTTTTGTTTTAAAACACTACAAACGCATAAATCGATCATTCTGATATTTTTAATTATTATTTTTCAATTCAATATTTGTTTAATATTTCTTTACAAATTGTACAGCCGAATATATCCAAACCCACTCGTTCTAACAAAATAAACATTTCATTTGTTGACTTTCTTCAATTGATTTTGTATTTAACAAAGTTCCGTTTCTATGTTGTGTAGAACATCAAATTCTTTTGAAAATCAGACAAATCATAGTTCATAGTTTATTATAATACATGTCCAAACAGAGACAAAATCGATTCGTACCCATTAAAGGACAATGAATGTTCATCTGAAAGTTAGATTCTTTTGGGGATTATATCGACTACAAAGGGTTAAATCTGATTGGTGAAGAATGATTCATAATCCTTTGGTATCGGGATCGACGTGAGAATCGGCGGTTTGCCGATTACCGGCGTTACCACGGCCTTGTAATTGGCTACAACCCATGAAACAAGCATAGTCGCAGTTTTCCGGCGTTGCTCCGCCGACATTTTGACAAATGGGCATACATTCCTTCCGACACAACGGCAAAGCTTCCTCTCCCTTTGGCGCTGTCTGTCCACGCGCCACCGTTGTAGTTGATGCTAAAACTACAATTATTATTGCGGCCAATGTCTGAGTTTTGCTCCGGTGATTCATTTTTTTTTGTTGTTGTTTCAGAGAATGATGAATTTCTGTGGAGAGGAAAAAAAAATATGGTTTTCTTGGGTGAGAAGGTAAAAGGTCTGAAGAAATGGCCGCCAATGGATGGTCAGGAGACAGTCATGCTTATTTGACTTTTTTTTTTCTTGGGAAATTTTAAATTTAAATAAAAAACATTTTTAAATTACTTATATTTTACACTAATAATTATAATCAAGGTTGACAAATTAACCGAAAAATCTATCTTGATTCGAAACTCGTCCCCAACCCGTGAAAAATTACCTGAATCTGTAGATTCGGATTCGATTAATGAAATTTTATTATCCGCGTATTCAGATTCGGATTCGATTTTTAAATGTCTAAAACGGGTATCCATGGATATCCAAGAATATTTATACAAAAATATTGAGTATTTCAGAACCACAAGAATTTAGATCAATCGAATACAAAACATAACATCGAGATTCCATTCATACGTTGATCCACATGAATGTAAGAATATCTCAATTCAAATTTTATGATGAATTGAACCCATATCAACTTATAAGGAATGCATACATCTATATTCATATTGTACTACCATATTACACCAAGTCATGCATAGAATATGTTAGAGTATTTTGATCTTATTATGTTTGCTGAAATGCTATTCTGAATAGGTCAAAAAACAACTAAGTCAAAGGTTAAAATATAGGAGAAAGTCAAGGAGCTAAAAATAAGGAAGTTGTTGGAGAAAATCAAGGAGCATAAATTGGAACAAACACATCATGCAAGTCTATAAATAAGAGGGGTGCTGGCCGACTTCAGATTGAGAGACTTCTCCATCTGATTTGAGAGTTCAACAATGACAAAGAGAGAAGTGGAGCTTAAACGACGAAACTAAATTAGAGTTTCTTTTACACTTTGAGAAGTGGGTGTTTACACAAATCGTAGATTGTGTATCTAGGGATTTGTAGGGGAGTGGCTTGCGAGTCATTCTGTAAGGCTATTGTGAGAATAGTCTTAGGCTGTCATACATGCGTGTGTGACGCATGGGACTTAGAATTTGAATTCAAGACGAGTAGAGTCTCAGGATGAGTCTGAGTCTGTATTCAAGTGTACCTAGAAGATCGATGGAATCAAATAGAAAGTCCTTTGAAGTTTTAAAACTCCACCAAAACATATTGATCATCTACTCTTTAGTTTTTTTTTCAGAATATATATAAAAGATGATGCATGATGATGATGATGAGATCATTTATCATCTCATATCATAATAGACCAAATGGAAAAGGAGACTTATCTAGGGTAATTAACAGGTGGTTCCAAGCTTCCGACAAGAATACCAAGATCAATGTCCTTGTCCTCAAACTTCTTGATGAAAGGGTGGCTCTGACAAAAACCAATACAATGATACATCACTTAATGTTACTTATTACTATTAGTAATATCAGTATTTTGGTTAAAATTGACATCTTTTATATTGAGTTTTACAATAATACAATCATCAATACCATTAAAAAGAATACTCATATTCTAATACTTACCAAGAGGTCCGAAGATGAGGATCTAGCCTGAGGATCCTTCTGAATGTTGCATTAAAGGTAAAACAGAAAAGGGAAACGATTATCATATGGCCCTTAACGTGCAAAACCCATTTTTTCTCAAATGAAATGATTGTTATAGATGAAAAAATTCAGACCAGGATGACACAAAGGAGTAGAAATCAGGTGAGAATTGATCTGAAGGAACAGTAGGTGGTGGATTCTCTACGGTAGTAGCCCAGGACTCTTCTTGCTCTGATACCATGTTAAATATGGGCTTGCTCCTAACTAATCTCAAAAGTTAGCTCAAGAGTTTAGGATTGTCTACTACCATATATATGAGTCCAAAGTTTATATCCTAGACGATGTGGAACAACTTATCATAACAGTTGTGTCATGAGATGTGATGATTCAAATGATCAATGATAAGAACTCATCCCATAATAGGCCCAAACCAATCCCACAAAGATCCACAAATCTCATCCCTAAAAGCCAGTTTATGGGGTGCCTATGATCTTATAAAGCTATCACTTAGTCCCATTTCTAAACAATGTGGATCCTAACAGATCGCTTACCGACATATAGTTGTAAGTTCCTACAAATATATCCCTTTGACCAATGGAGCTAGCCAGGTTCTTCGGATTTCAAAATCGTATATTTTTCGATTAAAATTTTTTGGATTTCAAAACGTGTTCGGGTTGTTTGGTTTTCAGATTATTGAATCCAAAATAATCCGTATTATATTTGGATATTATTAATAATCTGAGTTTTTCGGTTCATTTGGTTTGTTTGATTACGATTAATTTAGATTCTTAAGATAATTTGAGTTTTTAGTTACAATTAATTTAGATTCGATTTGGGTTCCACGAATTTTTTGAATTATTTGGTCTTTTGTAATTCAAATAATAAAAATACAACAATTTAAGTTTTGTTATTTTATTTATTTATCATTTTGGATTGTTTGGTTATTCAGGTTCTCCAAATCTAAACCTAAACGGATTCAAAATTTGAATATATAGATTTTACAGATAACCAAATGAATCATGATTTAGTTTCTTCGATTGATACGAGTTATTTCAATTATCCACCTTTACTTTTGATTACGATTTATTAACATTTAAAGTTTCTGTTTTATATATTGAATTATTATTTTAAAATTTAAAAACTATATTTTATATATGACCTATATCTGACATACCATTGATATAATCTCAAAATAAATATAACGATTTGATGAACAAAACACATTGTTTTGAAATCATACAACAACACCATCCATAGCCAAGGTGATAAGCTGATGGACCAAGAGACAACATTTGATATATAGTTTTTCTCATGGATCACATATAGAAGATTATAACAGTAAGACAGACCGGTAAATTTGCATCAAACACAAAGAAAAAGATTCGGTTTTTAGAGCCCCGATTCGATAAGGTAATCACCAAGCCTCTCCACGACCATATTGCACTGACCAGGAGCCATTGGCTCGTCGTAAATACCAATGACCAAGGCCTGACTAGTCTTCTTGATTGTAACACCACCGGGTCCCTACAACGGACGTGACATAAATAGATTCATAAAGAGTGACTTGATTGATCAGGAAAAAAAACTTAAGACAGTGGATTTACCTTTTTACCCCGGATAACAGCACCCGGCTCGCCCTGGATCACCATGTACTTTGTGCCTCCGAGGAACAATCCGGTTGGAGCAAGTGTTCCGGGTTCATTAAAATCGTTTATGATTCCAGTGATTTCCTCAGGCTTGAACTGAAACAATAGCAATATTGAATACCGAGCAGATAAGAAAAAACAGTTCATTTCATGATTTAAGGGTAGCAATTCAATTATGCATCCAATCAAGAAACCTCTAGGACATCACAAATGCTCTGTATAAGATAAACACGGCCCATTTTCATGTGACAGCTACGTCTACTTTAAACAACGATCGTTATTTATTACGTCACAAAGGAATATAAGATGAGATAATAGTCTAATTCATTCGTCAGGCTCAGTATAAATTTTTCTCATTATTTTTATTCATTTGTTATTTATTGTTGTTTTCCTACACTGATTTTATCTATATTGAACTGTTCATTTCAAAATTCTCACCCCTGTCAAGAACATTAGTCAAATTAATAAAGCTTTGACAGTCTTATAGATGAATATAAATCAAGAGCTGGATTACAAAGTAAATGCCAAATCAACTTGATCAGACATGCAAAAGCAGATTTGGTGGACATAAGAACTTCAGATTTTGTTTTTCAATGATCTTCAGTAAAGCTCTAATCACCATTCTGAAAACCTCCAAACAATACTCGAAATTAACTAGCTAATCAAGCAATTTAAGGCAAACGGTAATCGGATTAGGGCAAAGAATTCAAAAAAACGAGCCAAATCAGATCCGGAGCAAAACCCTAATCAAACCAATACTAGAAAAGGTGTAGATTCAACACAGATCCTAACACAAAGAGCAAAACCTCGAAAAGATCCTACACGTATAACAATCGGGACAAAACAAATCTCATATGTGAGTAGATCGGGATCAATTCAAAGTAAAAAATGAAACGGACCTGAGGGAAATTAGCACTCTGAGCCCAGACGCTGCCGTCTTGACCGAGGATGGCGGCGGCGGTGAGGCGGTTGCCCTCGACATCGCACATCAGATGGTCGTCGACGTACGTTTGCCACGACATCTTCTCTCTCTTTTCTCCTCCTTCTGATTCTCCTCCTCCGTCTGCTTATGCTTATGTGGTTTCCCGACTGCCAGAGATAGCGTCGAATCTACGAAGGGTGTGTGTGAGCCAGTGGCAATGAGAACTATATATATATATTTATATATAAATATATAAAGTTATATACGCACACATTAAGTGTGACACGTCTACATATTGATTATTGAATTTAATCGTAATTATAAAATAACTATTATTCTTTTATAAAATAACCCTTACTATTATTCTCTCATTGAACGACATCCGAAATAAGAAATATTATATTTTAAAAAAATTATTGCATATTTTATTTTTATAGAATAATACAATATAATATTAATTTATATTAAGTTATATATTTTAATCGAATAAATAATATTAAAAGTTTTTTTAATAAAATTGATTCATACTCTAATATTTAATATAATATATTTAAATATGTACTTTTATATATAAAAATTTATAATTTACATGAGTCCAAGGTAATGTAAATATGTTACGTCAATTAAAAAAGTGTAAAATCTTATTTATTGGATAACGACATGCAAAGTTTGATAGTATTAAATGATTTTTGTATCAAATGGTTATATAAAAATTATATTATATATATAAATATAATAGAGATAACATGGTTCAATGTACTTCGTATTCCACAGTTTATATTAAGGATGGGTGTTGTCTGGCTTACAAATTATATGATTATCTCTGTATCAATAATTTTCATAATTATTTATATTCTCGATTGTGCTTAAATTATATACACGTGATTAAAATCATTAATGGTATTATTATACTTTTAGAAAAACGATCACTGTTATTTTTAATAATGTACAACTGATTATACGCTTATCGAATTAAAATTAAGATATTATATAGTTAATGAAATATTTACAAACTTTTCTCCGGTAATTGCTATCTTATAATTATAACAAAATAATGTTCATTGCTAACTTTTTATCCGACATTTATTTTAAACTCTAAAATACGATATTTTAACTATATATATTATATACAGAAACATAACATTTTATAAAAACATATAAACCACAAATTAATATTAATAAATGTGTCAAATGTGTACTTTTTAACACGCTTATAAGGTATGATTTTGTTAGTTCTATTTTTTTTCTTCATGATATGACTTCACGTTTTTCTGTTCATTTCCAATAAATTTCTTGATTTTGTTTTTTTTTCTATTTATATTATAATTAGATAGAATTAACATATTTATACATATATATTTTTCCTTTTATATATCTCCAATTTCATATTAGTTTCATATTTATTAATATCATCCTTTTTTTTCCTATTTGTAGTTTTTTGTTTTTTCATCATGGGATAATTGCATTATTAATATATATAGTAAGAATATTTAGCACATAAGTCATATCCCAACAATGCATTATTTGAGATAAAATTTGATCTTTAAAACTAATACATTTTATTTTAGGTATTATTTAGAAAAAAATATATTTATACGAATAACACAGGTTCCAGCATAACCGGTACACGTGGATTCCACGTCATTATCCAGACTAAAGTGCCAGGTCAGCTTTATTTTTCGTAAACGTTGCCAGCGTGGCGACAGCTTCAGAACAGCTGTTCCGTCCCCACAACTACGGGTCCACTACTGTTTATAATCAACAAACAATTAATCGCGAGAAGTTGAAAATATCGTACCCTTTGTTTTGTATTTTTAATATTAATAATTTAAAAATAAGATTTCATTTCATCAGCTCAAACTATAAATTTTCTCTTTTTGCTAAAAGTTGTATTTTAAAATAAGATTTCATTTTATCAGATCAAACTATAAATTTTCTCTTTTTACTAAAAAAATATATTTATCCACGAGTATAAATAATTATCTTTTAAAATAAAATATAACAGATCCTGTAATATTCGATTTTTTAATAATATAATATTTATATATAGAATGTGATGTTAGTATATTTTATTTGAAATCCTCTTTATGAAAAGAAATTTTTATTAAATAAAAAACTTTTTTTACTACAAATAAAGAAATTTATAGCTGGAAGATTTCTTTTTTTTTTAAAAAATATATAAAAAATAGTTCTGTTTGTTAATAATTAATTACATACCAAATAAATTAAAAAAATTTCCGCATATTTATCAAAATTTAATACATAATGTATTTTTATTTATAAAGTTAATATAAATACATCAGCCAATTTCTCCCGATAATGAAAGAGAATATTGAAAAGGAGAAAAAAAAACGAGTAACCGCAGAGTTATCATACAGCGGCTCTGCAATAAAACAGAGTGACGTTGAAGCAGTTGCAGAAGAAATTGAAGACGACGACTATGGATCCGTGCTTGTTCATACGGATTGTTATCGACTCTCTCGCTTTACAGCTGCCGGAACCGGCGACTTCCCGACCAGCGGTCACCGGAGTCCACCCATCGGCGACGCCGTGCTACTGCAAGCTTCGAATCAGCAACTTCCCTGTCCAAACAGCTCTCCTCCCCCTCTCTTCCACCGCGAATTCTGGTGAAGAATCCAGTGATAACGATGGTTCTCCGTCGGAGCTAGGCTCGTCGGCGCCGGGGTTCGACCTAGACGCCGCCGCTATCCATCGTCTCTCTTCTAGACCCGTCGCTCTTCGAGTCTCCGTGTACGCCGGTCGGATGGGGACGACCTGTGGACTCTCCGCCGGGAAAATTCTGGGACACGTTTACGTGGATGTCGACGTGGCGGCGGCGAGGTCTAGAACGGTGGTTTGCCACAGTGGGTGGATGAAGCTGGGAGGTGAACCGGATAAACCAGTGGCGAGGCTACATCTGGTGGTTAGGGCTGAACCGGATCCCCGGTTTGTATTCCAATTCGGCAGCGAACCGGAGTGTAGCCCTGTGGTATACCAGATTCAAGGGAACATTAAACAACCAGTTTTTAGTTGCAACTTCAGCGCCGACCGGAATTCCAGAGCCCGGTAAGATGGTTTTCTTCGGTTCTCTGATTTGTCGTGCACATTAGCAAGTCTAGATCTATTATGCTAACATACGCCGATTACTAATAAGCGTTATTTTTTTCACTAATTTGCGCTAATTTTGTCTTAAGCTAGGATTTGCGTGCTAATTTTGTGTTTAACTATTAAAAGGGTTGAATTTTTTTAATGAATTTCTATTATATAGTTATGAGTTACGTTATTGTCATTTTATTTTTCATCGACCTTTAATCTTTCACGAGAAAGGATTATTACTTTTTTAAAATTTTGATTTATTTTAATTTTTTATAAGGCATGTCGAATGCATTATTGATGATATGTATGATAAAATTCGAATGATAATTGTAGGCAACATTGGTTGGACATCAATTATATTTCTATAATTTGTACTAAATTAATTGTAATACGACAATTATTGTTCGTTTCATACCAAACCTGCAAAAAATGGAGCAATTGAATTATTATTGAAATAATCAATGAGTCGATAATTGTGAATTGTGAATACGTTCCATCGTTCAACCACCGTATTATCCAAATTATTTCTTTTTATTCCATTTTTAATAGACCAATTTAATGAAAATTCAGAATTTTTATTTTGTAATTTTATACTGACAATATAAAATCAGGCGACCATCCCCGGATTCCGGCGCCGGTGAGAGAGGAGGATGCATAATGAGGACATTTTCCGGCGAAGTCCACAAGAGGCAAGTTAAAGAGCGTAAAGGCTGGATGATAATTGTATATGATCTATCCGGCTCCGCGGTGGCCGCCGCGTCCATGGTCACGCCCTTCGTGCCATCGCCTGGATCCGACCGAGTATCACGCGCAAACCCCGGCGCGTGGCTCATCCTACAGCCACATTGCGGTCTATCCGTCGGCTCCTGGAAACCTTGGGGCCGCCTCGAGGCTTGGCGTGAACGGATCCGATTTGATGGTTTGGGTTACAAGTTCGAGCTGGTGCGAGACAACTCCACAAGTACTGGCATACCAATTGCAGAAGGTAACTATACACCCCTTGAAACTTCAACTTATGATGTTCACATAAAACCACCAAATCTATGATAGTTATCAATTGGTTAATAGTTTAGATACTCAATTGAACCGTGAAATATCATGCTTATGATCATAATTAGTATCACTACTAATAAAAATGATATGCCATTATTAATAGTAAATAATAAACTCATATACATGGTCTTTGATAATCTTTTGATCTATCTTTTAGATTTATTTAGATCTAAATCCATTTGATATGGTATCAAAGTTTCGATATTAGACCCTCAATTATGATGTGCATATTTTAAGACCAAATTTGCGTGTGATCGGGAATGACTCATATATCACATTCTTTTGTCCTGCATCGATTATAACAAGAATTAATGTGACAATTTGACAATTAGCATTGGAAAAAAGGTATCTAAACATATAGTGGGACTAATGGAAACAGGCACAATGAGCGTGAAGCAAGGAGGAAAGTTCAGCATAGACAGTAGAATGACAAGAGACATAGCGAGATCATCACCAGTGAAAGGGTTCGTGATGGCTTCGAGCATAGAAGGGGAAAGGAAAGTGAGTAAACCAATGGTGCAAGTCGGGGCTCAACATGTGAAATGTATGGCTGACGCTGCGCTCTACGGCATGGGCTACCGTTTTGAGCTTGTTTCCGACGTTGGCGGTAATGGAATATCGATCGCGGAGGGAACGATGAGCGTTAAGCGCGGGGGGAAATTCTGCATCGACGGACGCCGGAGTTCGCCTGACCCGAGGTCACCGGTGAGAGGGTTCGTGATGAGCGCTACGGTGGAGGGAGAAGGACGTGTGAGCAAACCGGCAGTGGAAGTGGCCGCCGAGCACGTTGGGAGTACAGGGGACGCGGCTTTGTTCGTTGCGTTGTCGGCGGCGATCGATCTAAGCGTTGACGCTTGCCGGCTTTTCTCACGTAAACTCCGAAAAGAGCTTTGCCATGGGGACGAAGACTTCTGAATGGCCGGAAAATTTGTCGGAAAATGGATTTTCAACAGCGATGACGATGGCGCGTGGTCACCATTTCTGAGCTGCGAGTGAGATTGGACATTGTACAGACACAAAAATACAGAGATTCTCTTTTTTTTTTTTGCATAAAAATCTTGAAATTATTTTGATTTTTCCGACATGCATTATGTTTTTACATTAAATTGGGCCTAAAAGGCCTAAATAATAGGCCCAATCATTTATAATTCGAGGGGGTGATATCGTAAATATGTGTGAATGGAAGGGTATTTTTATTTATGACGAGATGGTTTGACCAATCAGGTCACAGTTACACACGAGGGTTGCTCTTTCCAAGTTCGAACATGAACGACAAACCAGAGCAAGACGATGATTGCCGGCGATCATGGCGGAACGCCGTCGTTTCAGACGGTAAGAAGAAGAGGAAGAGGTTTATCTCCGATGGAACGAAGAGAGCTCTGACTGGAGTGGGCGGTCGGATCCTATTTTATCCCACCCTTTTGTACAACCTTGTCCGTTTCAAGCTTGAATCCGAGTTCCGATGGTGGGATAAAATCGAACAGGTCTTGTTAACCTACAGTTTTGGTGATTCTTTGACTTGTTGAAATGAAATTGCAAAGTTCTAGCTTATTTTACCGATAGATTATACTCTTTTTCTGGCATCAGTGGCATAGTTTATTCTGATCACAAGTTAAGGAAAATAGGAATTCCATTGAATCGATATGTTTTGATGCTCGAATAAGCTAAATGTCGACTTCTTCTTGTTTGGATTCGAATAAAATGGAAGAGAAGGCAAAGAATGAGCTCGTCATGTTCCTTTTTGAGCTTCAGCTCAAGGTTTCATCAATGGGGTTTTGACTTGAAAGATCTGAATTGTTCAATTGGAAGGTTTTAATGAATTGTTGAAATGATCATGTAGGATATTCAAAGCTCTTTGTAATCAATGTAAGACTATTTCAGTTTTTTATGATGTGGAAATCATTTCCATGGTTTTCTGTTTCAGTATCTTCTGCTTGGAGCTGTTCCTTTCCGTAAGGATGTTCTACGATTGAAGCAACTAGGTGTTGGTGGTGTAATTACTCTAAATGAACCTCACGAGACATTGGTGCCTTCCTCTTTGTATCATGTAAGCTTAGTTTTCAAATAACTACAAGAACCCTTTTCAACTCTCAGTATATTCATCGGTTTGATTCTTTCAGGAACATGGAATGGAACATTTAGTCATACCAACACGGGATTATCTATTTGCTCCTTTACTTGCAGAGATAACTCGAGCTGTGGATTTCATTCATAGTGAGTTTGTTATGATAAAATTAGTTGTCTCACATCGGTTAGGACATGAACTTTGGACTCATATATATGGTATTGGGCAAACTTAAACTCTTGAACTAGCTTTCGGGATTAGTTAGATCCAAGGGGAATGTTATGATAAGATAAGTTGTCTCACATAGGTTAGGACACGAACTTTGTATTTATATATATGGTATTGGAGTATATAATCACTTTTAAATTTACCCTCTTGGCTTTTAGTCTAACTTATATGATCATATCTTCCTTTTTCCCTGTTACATTGGAGTCACATTGGAGTATATAATTACTTTTCAATTTACCCTTTTGGCTTTTACTCTAACTTATGTGATCATATCTTCCTTTTTCCCTGTTACAGACAACACTTTAAGTTGTAAAAGCACATATGTCCATTGCAAAGCTGGTCGAGGAAGAAGCACTACTGTTGTTCTCTGCTATTTGGCAAGTTCTTGATATTATATACTTTTAGATCAAATTGATGGAATTACTTGGACAGATTCCTTTTCTGATTCTCCTTTTATCGATTTCAATGAGCTTTCTCTCTAATATTCAGATTGAACACAAGAACATGACTCCCAGTACAGCCTTTGATCATGTGCGTTCAATAAGACCTAGGGTTTTGTTACATCCTTCACAGAGGAAGGTAAGTTTTACATTGTAATTCATGTATTCTACGTAAATTGCACGGTTTTGAATGTATGACCCCCAGAGAGTTCAAAGGAACAGTCAACGCTTTCTGAAAATCAAACAAGACATGACCCTATTGATGATTCTTCTGAAAATCAAACAAGACATGACCCTATTGATGCTTCTTCTGAAAATCAAACAAGACATGACCCTATTGATGATTCTTAAGCCTTTCTTGAATTTGTTTTGAATAAAGGTCATCATTGTTGTTTATATAGGTTGTCGAGGAGTACAACAGGAGGCTACAAAGTAAAGATGACCACCGTGCCTTATTTGATGGAGGGAAACTAGCATTGACTCAAGCTGAATCAATCCTTTGAAGGGTCTTTTGCCTTGTTGTATCCTTCAGAATCTTTGGTTCTTTCAGACTTAACCGCTGGTATAATCAAAACCAGGATTATTGATCTTTACTGAGAAATCGATATTTCACATGTAACTAAGTTTGGATTAGAAACGAATGTTGAAATCTCATGAAGATTTTGTTATGCAAAACTAAAATCAAGAACACGAGCTGATAGATAGTCTGTTTTGCTGTATCTGTTTGGAAGCAAATTAGAATTATAATGCTGTATGCTTTGTAGCTTTACATATTATGTTATTGATCATTGTCATCATCGTTACCATTACTACTACAGATCTCCTAAGAACTTTGAATACATACACATATATGTGTATATAATATATATATATATATATATATATGCATATGGTATCTGTCTGATTTTAGAATCTCGTGTTTTCCAGTTTCTTGCAGCAGAACCCACTGATGGCCGCCACCTGTTTGCAGCAAAAAGTTTTCATTTTTCCCGGAAACCATTCATGGCTCCTGGTTTCTCTCTCTCTCTCTCTCTCTCTCTCTCTCCGTTGTGATTCGTTTAACAGCTTCGGTGGTAAAAGTTTCTGACACCTACAACAACGGGTCGCCTTTTATTGAATTGATGGGTTTGATGCATCTATCTTCTCCTCCTCCGTTTCAGGGACCGGTTTTCTTCTTCATGTTGTCACCTTCGAGTAAATTTTTACGAGTTCCAGGTCTTGGGTCGTCGAGAAAATCCATTTCCGGTTTGTTTTTCTTGTACTGGCGTCACCATGGGTTCTCTCGGAAGTAATCAGCCGAAGATTATCAATGGTCCTAGCGGTTATATTCTCGAGGACGTTCCTCATCTCACCGATTACCTTCCCCATCTTTCGGTACGTCATTGTTAATCTCTGATTCTTCTACTCTCTCTGTTGCTTAATCTGTTTGGTCGATGAGAATTTGAAGAAGGAAAACACAACGGATACCCTTTTTTGATTCTGAAAATTTTCTGATTGGTAAAGGAACAAACTTTTGATTCTTGTTTGACTGATCGAAACAATCAAGGAAAGACCGAAACTTGATTGGAATTTCTTCATGTTCTTGGTATTTTAGATGAATCTTGGTATTATTACTTGAATAATTGCTTATGGAATTTCTCTTTTGTTGGCCAATGCAGACTTACACCAATCCATTGAAAGACAATCCAGCATATTCGGTGGTCAAGTAAGCCTTATACTTATTTCAATTTGCTGCCATTGCTCTGATTCTTAATGATATTGAGGGCATTCCCAATTGTAACCCATCTACGTTCTTTCTTTTCTCAGGCAATACTTTGTTGATGCCGATGACAGCGTCCCTCAGAAGGTAATTCACCTGTTTATCCTTGCTTATTTCTCTTAATTCATGTTTAATGCTTCCTTAATGTACAAAGAAATGTGCATTTTTCGAGCTAGATCGTATCAAGTAATTACATTTACTGAAGAAACTGACTACTTCCATTCCATTTCTTTTCTTGTCATATAGATTGTTGTTCACCATGATAGTGCAAGAGGAGTCCATTTCAGACGAGCTGGGCCACGCCAGAAGGTATGTTTATTTTATGTTTGATCTTCCATGTTTTTTTTTCAACTAAAAAAATGTGATCCTTGACTTGAGATCTGCAGGTGTACTTTGAATCTGATGAAGTACATGCTTGTATTGTTACTTGTGGGGGTTTATGTCCTGGCCTCAACACTGTGGTTAGAGAATTAGTTTGTGGTTTGACAAATATGTATGGTGTGAAGAAAATTCTTGGAATAGATGTAAGTTTTTCTTCTTTTTTTTTTTAAATTTTTTTATTATTAAAACTCCTTCACACTTCATTTGTAACATGAAGATTCAACCATGATGATCATCATTGGACTTTGCAGGGTGGATACAGGGGATTTTATGCTAAGAATACGATCCCCTTGAACTCTAAATTCGTGAACGATATCCATAAGCGTGGAGGGTCTATCCTTGGGACCTCACGAGGTGGCCACGATACCACAAAAATAGTTGATAGCATTCAAGATAGAGGAATTAATCAGGTTTGTGTAGAGATATATAATCTATTATTCCAACATTGTTATTTTTTTTAATTATCTAGTTTCTTTTATCATTCAGGTTTACATTATTGGAGGAGATGGAACTCAACGAGGAGCATCCTTGATATTTGAGGTTACATCATTACACAAACCGGTTTTATTAGATTTCTGAATTAAGACAATAAGCTTCTGAGATTAAGATTATCGATCTTGTAGGAAGTTCGAAGGCGTGGCCTGAAAGTTGCAGTCGTTGGAATACCAAAAACAATTGATAATGACATACCGGTAAGTATCTATTACAAGGCATATCTCAAAATCATGAACCCATCGATTCGAGACGACTTATTTCCAATTTTTTTACCACTTTTATTCTATTCGGACGCAAAGTGAAAGACCCATTTGTTTCTCGATTAGAGATAGGAAACATGTGCAATATCATTTGATTGAATAGCTGATTATTGTAGGTGATAGACAAATCTTTTGGGTTTGACACAGCCGTTGAAGAAGCTCAACGAGCTATCAATGCAGCACATGTTGAAGCTAATAGTATTGAGAATGGTATTGGCCTTGTAAAGCTCATGGGTCGTTACAGCGGTAATAAGTTACACTCTACACTTACGAAAACCGAATACTGCTTCTGCTTCGTCTGTATTATCAATTAAGACGAAACATAACCCTTTTCGCTGTTGTTTCTAATCAAATAAGGTTACAAATGAAACAGGGTTCATAGCAATGTATGCTACGCTTGCGAGTAGAGATGTTGATTGTTGCTTGATTCCCGAGTCACCTTTTTATCTTGAAGGAGAAGGAGGACTCTATGAATTCATCGAGAGACGGTTAAAGGAGAATGGTCATATGGTGATTGTTATTGCTGAAGGTGCTGGACAAGAGTTAATGCTTGAATCTATAACTCTTAAGGACGCTTCCGGCAATAAACTTCTTAAAGACGTTGGACTTTGGTTATCACAAAGCATTAAGGTAAACTTCTGACTTATCTTAGACGTCGAGATAATCCTATCAAAATACATGAATTTGTTTTAATATATCAAAATGTAGATGTATGAACTAATTTTGTTCGAAGAAATATGTTAGGATTCCACATCGCTTAGAAATGGGACTAAGTGATGCCTTATAAGACCATAGGCAATCCGGGTTTCGGGACAGGTTCCTCGGGTTCGGGTTTCTCGGGTTATAAAAAATTGAACCCAAAAAAACCCATTTGGTTTTCGGGACGAGTTCCTCGGGTTTACGTCCGAGTTCGGGTTGTTTGGGTTTTGAAACATTGAACCCAAAAAACCCGAATTGTATTTGGGTTATTTAGATATTTCGGTTAATTCGGGTTCTTCGGGTTTTTTGGGTTATTTAAGTATGGGTAATTCGGGTTTTAAACGGTTAATTTGGGTTTTAAACGGATTTTAAACATGTGAGTGAGAGGGAGAGGGAGCTGTGTCACGACTCACGGTTTAGGGTCAGGGTTTGTTTATTTTTTTTTTCTTTTTTTTTTGGGGTTGTTTGGGTTCCTCGGGTTATCCCGAACCCGAAATCGGACCAACCCGAACCCATTTGGGTATATAGATTTTTTATAAAACCCATTTATCTCATGGGTTGGGTTATTCGGGTTGGGTCGGTGGAGATGGGTTATTCAGGCCCACCTCTTCACCCCATAAGCTAGCTTTTGGGATGAGATCCGTGGACATTTACGGGATTGGTTTGGACCTATTATGGGATGGTTTCTTATCAAAATATGAAAACTTTATGATTGAGACCCAACTTTATAAGATTTCATGTGACTGATTCTACTTTTTCATTATAGGATAATTTTTCGAAGAAGAAGATGACAATCAATCTCAAATACATAGGTAAATGCTTATCATTTGTCAACCATGGCGGCCACTTTTAACATTCGTAATCTTCGATACGCCTTTTAACGATCTTGCGATTCACTTTCAGATCCTACTTACATGATTCGAGCTGTTCCTAGTAATGCATCAGACAATGTTTACTGTACACTCTTGGCTCAAAGTGCTGTTCATGGTGCAATGGCTGGATACACTGGCTTCACTAGTGGTCTCGTCAATGGTAGACAAACCTACATTCCTTTCTACGTAAGTTTCATACCCGAATCATCTCTTAAATCAACAAAACTCGTCTTAATATCGATACCCTTTTCAATCTTCTGGTTCTAAAAATCGACGATATCGTCAGTTTCTTTGTAGAACGTGATGATATCGTCGATTTTTGGCATCAAGGGGATTACACAAACATTCCATTGAAGCTCAAATCAGTTTTGATTGACTTGAATCATCGATTGATTCATCAAAACTCGTCTTAATATCGATACCCTTTTCAGTATTTAATTCTAAAATTCGACGAATATCATCAGTTTCTTTATAGAACCTGAGTTTTAGTTGCCAAACAGATAGATGTTTGGCATCAAGGGGATTACACAAATACTCCATTGAAGCTCAAATCAGTTTTGGTCGACTTGAATCATCGTTGATTCAACAAAAAATCGCCTTAATATCGATACCCTTTTCAATATTTAGTTCTAAAATTCGATGAAATCATTAATTTCTTTGGTAAAATCTGAGTTTTGGTATTACACAAACATTCCATTGAAGCTCAAATCAGTTTTGATTGATTGACTTGAATCATCTTCTTGATTCAACAAAACTCATCTTAATATCGATACCCTTTTCAATATTTAGTTCTAAAATTCGACGAAATCATTAATTTCTTTGGTAGAATCTGAGTTTTGGTATTACACAAACATTCCATTGAAACTCAAATCAGTTTTGGTTGACTTGAATCATCTCTTGATTCAACAAAAAATCGCCTTAATATCGATACCCTTTTCAATATTTAATTCTAAAATTCGATGAAATCATCCGTTTTCTTTGTAAAACCCTAGTTTTGGTATTACACAAAGATTCCATTGAAGCTCAAATCAGTGTCTTGTCTGTGATACATACAGAGAATAACAGAGAAACAGAACGAAGTAGTGATTACAGACAGGACATGGGCGAGGTTGTTGTCATCCACAAACCAACCAAGTTTCTTGAGCGACAAGGATCTCTTTGATGAAAAGAGAGATGATTCCATGTTACCGCCGGAGACTCAACTTCTCGATAACGGTAACTGTGACGGTAACTGGGTGAAAGAAAAGGAATCCACTGGTTGATGTTCATCAATGGGAAAAGTGATGATTTTTTTTTACCTATTATGTCCTTTTTTACATTTGCCATTGCCGTATGAGGCGGGCTTTTTTTGTCAAGACTTTTTTTTTTCTTTTATGATTTAATTGTAATTTATCTCCTTAAGGTTTCACAAGAATATTCCAAATATACCTTTAATACGTTTTGCATTGGATCATCGTCAAAGTTCCAATCCTTAACGCGTACGATTCTATATTATCCATATGACACTTATTACACAAAGCAAATACTCGAAAATCGTTAAATACCGTTCAAAAATTATTAAAAATCGTTAAAAATGGCTTAAAATGACTCAAAATTATTCGAAAATGACTAAAAATTGCTCTAAACTCCAACATCATCTCTTATTCATTCCTTTCATTCATCTCACTCCTTTCAATTTAAGCTCGTTATACGGACTAACATATAATTCAGATATTCGGACATTCACAAAAACTAATCAATCGAATTCAGGATATTCTCGGATACTAATCAATCGAATTTGGATATTCACGGATACTAATCAATTTTCAGATAAACGAATATCACGAATTCGGATAAAATCAGGTTGAGGTTTTGGTGATATCCCCGACCCATGTCCATCCCCTGCATTTACTCCTGGGTATTGAATTTTGTTGATTCATGATTGTCCATCCAAAGCCAAAATCATGGAAGCATAAAGTAAAAGAAAACAAAAATTGAATTTCATAACATCAATTCAAAACATTTTGGTTCATAACATCAATCCAAAGAAGTCAAAAAGTATCTGAAAGTACATAGCTTCAACTTCTATTTTTACTTCTCAGATGAGTTGGGTCCCCTCTTCTTCCCAAAACCAACAACTGCACAAATCAAAAGGGTAAAAAAATCAGAACTTTATGATGTCACCAAAACCAGAAGAACCCTAATCTCCTATTGCATACAATGATGGCAGAAGGTATTTAGATAAGCATATACATACAACATTAATCCCATTCTACAGATTATTGGCACTGCACAAACTTCAGAGTTCATCACCATGACCAGAAGAACCCTAATCTCTTATCCATACAATGATCGCAGGTACTTAAATCATTACTATAACCTTGAAGTTGAAGTATTTCAAAATCAAACTCGATATTTAATTTCGAATTAATTTCCAGCTTCTGGTTTCAATCAACACAATTAGTAAACTTACTAACAGAGCAATCACATGTAATTACTTCTAATCCACTCGACGAAACATGAGATGATCGGAAAAATTACCGGCGGTGACGAATCGGCGGTTGTACTGCATGCGCTTGTGAGCGCGTCCACGTGGCTTCTTCTTCTTGTCCTGCTTCGCCACCTTCGGCGTTTGACCTCTCACCTTACCGGCACGAGCCAAAGATCCGTGAACCTTACCTGAAACATCAATCAAATCACTTTCATCAAAACGACATCAGATCCCCATACATATCGACCCACGAATCGGATTTCGATTTCCGTAACACCACAAGTTTTCGTAGAAACCCTAAAATGCTACAAGAATTACCCATGGCGAATTTGGATTCCCTGTCTTCTTCCCGGCGGCTGCTTCGAAGTGCTACGTCGAACCAGAGCTCAAGCCTGGGAAATCCTTAAATTAGGGTTTCGATGTCTTTCTGTATATATATACATATACATACTGATTGGGCCTACTAAAGCCCTTATAAAGGCCCAATAGTATTGGTTAAACCCGATTTATTAATTATTGGGCCTAATAAAGCCCATTTAAAGGCCCAATAATCCAATAAGGACATAAAATTAAGTATTTGATCCTGTCGGAGATTCCAGAATCTTTATTTAGTAATTTCCGATTCTACCCCTGTGTGCTTACAAAAATCAAAAGAATAAGATGAATCGAACGGTGGAGATTTTTCGTCTCCATGGTCCTTAATGCACTGAATTCTGCCCCACCAAATCTCTGTATTAAAACCTTTTTAGGGTTTTCTTAGCAAACGAAGCTTCACCTCCGCTATATTCATTCTACAACTTCTTCGATTGACGACAATGGCTGACGAGAACTCACCGCCGATTGATCAGTTAGCCGCCGCATCCTTACACGAAGATGGACCCTCGTCTTCCCTAGTGTCGAAAGCCCAATTCTCAGATCGGGTCCTTGTCCGTTCAATCGTCGGAAGATCCGATGGCGGAGCTGGACTTGCCGGCGAACGTGTCCGGGTCGGGGGATGGGTCAAGACAGGTAGAGAGCAAGGGAAAGGAACCTTCGCTTTCCTTGAGCTCAATGACGGGTCGTGCCCTGCGAATCTTCAAGTTATCGTGGACGCGTCCGTATCAGATCTAGCCACACTTGTTCCGACCGGAACTTGTGTGTCCGTCGACGGAATTTTGAAAACTCCGCCGGAAGGTGCGAAACAGAAGATTGAGCTCCGAGTGGAAAAGGTTATCAGTGTCGGAAGAGTGGATCCAGCGAAATACCCAATTCCTAAAACGAAATTAACTCTCGAATTCTTAAGAGATGTTCTTCATCTTCGTGCAAGAACGAATTCGGTAAAATTTCTCTTCATTGTCTTAATCTTTATGCCTTTGTTCGTAGTTAAGTTCATATAGAGATTCATTTCTTGTGCTATGATCAAAGCCATGTCCATGGCTACAGTACTATGATTTTGTTTATCTTTAATGTTTTGGTAATGGAAATTTACTGTTGTGGGTGGAATCAGATTTCAGCCATTGCTAGAATACGAAATGCTCTTGCATTTGCAACACACAGTTTCTTTCAAGAACATAATTTCCTTTACATTCACACACCGATCATCACAACAAGTGATTGTGAAGGTGCTGGTGAAATGTTCCAAGTCACGACATTGATCAATGAAGCTGAGAGATTAGAGAAAGATCTCATAAAGAACCCTCCACCCACAGAAGCTGCCATTGAAGCTGCTAAACTCATGGTTAAGGAGAAAGGGGATGCTTTGGCTCAGCTTAAAGCTGCCAAAGTTAGTAAGCAAGAAATGGTTCCCGCTGTGGATGAACTCAAGAGAGCGAAAGAGAATGTGATTGAACTTGAAAAAAGGTCTAAACTTAAGCCAGGAATTCCTAAAAAAGACGGAAAAATCGATTATTCTCAAGATTTCTTTGCTCGTCAAGCTTTCTTGACCGTTTCTGGTCAATTACAAGTAGAGACATATGCTTGTGCTCTTAGCAATGTGTATACCTTCGGCCCAACTTTTCGTGCAGAGAATTCTCATACCTCGAGACATTTGGCTGAGTTTTGGATGGTTGAGCCTGAAATAGCTTTTGCTGATCTTAAGGTCTCTTCTTTAACCCTTAAATGTTCTTGATTTGTTCAATTTCTAAATGTATTAGGTCTCTCTCATATTACAGCTTTTGTAGGACGATATGAACTGCGCTGAGGCGTATGTTAAATACATGTGTCAATGGTTGCTTGACAAATGTTACGATGATATGGAACTTATGGCTAAGAATTTCGATAAGGGTTGTATTGATCGTCTAAAAATGGTTGCTTCAACGCCATTCGTTCGTATATCATACACCGAGGCAGTAAAACTTCTCGAGGATGCTGTTGTCAAAGGAAAGAAGTTTGAGAACAAAGTGGAATGGGGAATTGACTTAGCATCTGAACATGAAAGGTTTTTTATTACATAATTACGATTATAATCTCGGGTTAAAACTGTAAGAATCGTTGCTAATTACAGTCTTTGGATACAGATACTTGACTGAGGTCTTGTTTCAAAAGCCAGTTATCGTATATAACTATCCGAAAGGGATCAAGGCGTTTTACATGAGACTTAACGATGATCAAAAAACTGTCGCGGCTATGGATGTTCTCGTCCCAAAGGTAAACCCTTTTATTCATTAAGAGACTTAAAGTTTCATTCTTTTTCCTTTATTTGCTTCGATTTACTTCATTAGGTTGGTGAACTCATTGGTGGAAGCCAAAGGGAAGAACGTTACGACGTGATCAAGGAGAGGTAATTTGAACGGAAATCGTAAATAATTACTCTCTTTAGATCGATCTGATATTCGTTCTTGAAGCAATTCTGATTGGTTGATCGTATAATAGGATTGCGGAAATGGATTTACCATTGGAACCATATGAATGGTACCTTGATCTTCGTCGATTTGGAACTGTTAAACATAGCGGATTCGGACTCGGGTTTGAAAGGATGATTCTTTTTGCGACGGGTATCGATAATATTCGAGACGTGATTCCTTTCCCTCGGTATCCTGGACGAGCAGATCTTTGATGCAATTTCATAATTAAAGTTTTGATTTTTCAATCGACTCTTCATTTGATCATCTGATGTATAAGCAAGTCTATTTATACCAACAGTTGCTTTGCTATATTAATGGATCCATTTGGGATTATTAATCTTAGTGATTATGGTTTTTTGATGCTAATTGTATCATTTGTCAATGTGTCATTGTTCTAAAAATTATTAGGGTTTAGACGAATTAATCAGTGATTATATTAATTGGTGATTAGGGTTTAGATGATATCTAGATTTTTTGTTTAATTTTTATTACTAATTTGTTTTATTAATTTCTTTTAAAATTTGAATGAGTAAAACAATTTGTTTTCCATTTTAGTTTTATATTTTTGTTAAATGTTAAATTGATTTTATTTTGGATAATAAAATTAAAAGAATCAATATTTATTTTGGATAATAAGATTAAAAGAATCAATATTTATTTTGGATAATAAGATTAAAAAAATGGGCCAAGTTTTTAGAACACTAGTTTTTTTATATCTCCCACGTCTAGTTTGTATTTCACATTTGAGACCAAGTGTACCGAACCAGATTTGGTTAGTGTGATAATAAAAAGCCGGTTATGTAATAACCGGACTGGTTCGTGAAATGGTAAGCATTGTTGTCTAAACCGGAAAAACAATTCGGGATTATAAAACGCTGCGTTTTCTTCTTCCTTTGATTCAGTCATCCTCTTCGCTTAGAATCAGATTGGCAAAAACCATGAAGAAGTTAGCGAGAAAATGGCGGCGATCTCGCCGTGGAGAAGCCGACGATCTTGTTCTTCCTACTTGGGACGACGTCGATTCCCGCCCTATCGATACTCATGGTCTTTCTCTATCTCTCTTCGCGATGATTTTCCAGAGGAAATTCGTTTAGTTCGTCGATAGTTCATATAAATCTTCCGATGTTTTCGTTTTGCAGAACAAGAGGAATTTGTTCGGTCACTGGAGAAAGATCAAGCTCAACAAAGTCGGCAATGGAGGGTATGTATGATCGATGCACAATTTCTCTAACTTTTTATATGCTGTAATTTGAATTTTCGTCTTTTGCTCTTGCGATGAATTGTAGAGTGTATTTGCGGTTCTTCTGCTTTGCTATTCTGCTTTCCTCTTCTACTCCATTTTTCAACAGTTGGTATCTCCTTGGGAATTGGTATGGTGCCTCTACTTTATTCGTTTCCCTCATTACTTCAATCTAATAGCTTATCGATTGTGTTTACAAATGTACAGACGTGTTACGATTGAAGCAAATCCGTGTTTAGATTAAACCTCTTGTTCCGATTTGCTGTCTGAAAACTCGACAACCTTATTTGTTACTTTGACAAGATAAAAATGGAAACCTGAGAGAGGTTTATGCAAACATGTTTTGTTTGTATCTCTACATGTTCAAACCCGTCTTGATTGTACCATCGTATATCAAATGCATATATATATATATATATATATATATAGGGTTGATATATAATGAGTTCTTAGTTGTTACCATTGTTTCTGAGCAGCGGTATCATGCCTACTTCATGGAGGATCTCAAGTCATGGATGGTCATTTCAGCTGGTTTGTCTTATGTTTGTGCTCTACTTTTTCATCATTGATGACAATGTTAGACCCAACACTTTTAGAGCTTGCATGATATTTTCATTTACTTCCACCCATATAGGCATTCAATAATGCAAAGTTTTATTAATCAGAAGAAAATTGATCTTCCATGGGAAATTAAATTTGAATAAAGAGTAGTTCTGTTAGCTGTATAGTGTAGATGGAGCGAAAGTGAATGATGTATATATGGATACCAGGCATCTAATAAACTCTTTTGAGGATTGCGTAATTGCTAATCTAGTGGTAGTAATTGTTAGGATCCCACATCGTTTATGTATGGGAATAGTTGGTGTCTTATAAGGCCGTGTTCCTTCTTCCTCCAATAAGCTGGCTTTTGGTGGTTTCGTCCCATAAATTTTGGGGATTGGTTTGGGCCTAGCATGGGATAGGTTCTTATCAATTAGAGCAGATGATGTGGGGGGTATGCGGCGCACGATGTCTAGAGGGGGGCAACCCGGGAAGGAGCGACCTGGGGGGCTAGAGTGGGCTAACCGGAGTGGGCCGTCAGCGCGTGGACGCCGTTGCTCTAACGGGACGGTATTGTTAGGATCCCACATGGTTATGTATGGGAATAGTTGGTGCCTTATAAGGTCATGATCCTTCTTCCTCCAATAAGCTGGCTTTTGGTGGTTTGGGCCCATGGACTTAGGGGATTGGTTTGAGCCTAGTATGAGATAGTTTCTTATCAATTGGTATCAGAGCAGTTCGATCCAACGGATATGCGGCGCACGGTGTCTGGAGAGGAGAGGGGCGGTATTGTTAGGTTCCCACATCGGTTATGTAGTTGATGACTTATAAGACCATAGTCCTTCTTACTCCAATAAGTTGGCTTTTGGTGGTTTGGGCCCATGGACTTAGGGGATTGGTTTGAGCCTAATAAGGGATAGGTTCTTATCAGTAATCAGACCATGTACTACCGTGTTGAACTTGTTGCTATAAGAATCCTTAAAATTGGAACATATGGTTCTTGATGTTCCACAAATATGTAATCTTATGTCCGCGTGAATCATTTGTTGTTTCTTTATTGACCCACTTTTTAATACATCTTTTTAGAGTGGATGGCTATCTTCGTTTGCTCTCTTGCAATTGTCGGGCTAATATATAACAAGAACGATCATAGGCGGTGGTTCTGGTACTCCTGTGCTAGTGGTTCCGCATTGGCAATCTTTTGGCTTTATTACATGTTGAGGTATATGTAAGACATTAGTTTCATTGCGCGATAAGCTCCACATATTCATTTGTTATTATTATAGTATCCCACATCGACAAAGACATGATCTGTGGACTCGTATATATGGTATTGAACAACCCTAAACCCTTGAATTAGCTTTTGGGATTAGTTAGGCCCAAGCCCATATTTGACATCATTCTTGTTGTTCTTATGGATTGTTGAATACATATTCTTTCTCTCATTATATTATATTATTACATTCATGGCTATGCATCACACACTTGACCACAATTGTCATAGTGATGTTGTTACTTTAAACATGTAGACTTGCAAAGTTCCGTTGGGACGTAATGTGGCTTCCGTTTGGTCCTCTCGGGTACGTATGTTGCATTTGAGCCGCTCTTTCACCTCTATATTGTTAAATATTCGATAAATTTTGTGCTGTCGTAAATGCAGAGGAGCGGGAATCTGCCTTTACGTGGATCATCTACTCGAGGAATCATCTGAAGAAGTGAGAAAACTTCGACATTACATGTACGCTTATAAAGCAAGGTAATAGAGAGAAGCTAAGTTTATATCAGGAAAACACTATCTTTTGCTCTCAAGTAGATCAGATCAGATCAGATCATAATTCAGTAGAATATTGCTTACCATATTTGGTATTACCATTAATAGTGTTGGATGATCATGTGGGCAATGAAAATGGGGAAGACGTGGGGGTTAGAGGGATGGGTTAGGTCGTTTATAAAAATTCCACATGAAAGTTTTATAGTAAGTTAGAGGATACACTTCTAATACCTTTACTCCATATTTGTTTGTTAAGCTTCACATCTACCCTCACATCCTTTGTTCCCATTGCTTTCTCTGTAAACTTCCTAATTTCCTTAATGGCATTTGGTGCCTTCTTCTTCTTGAAAGTACTGTTTATACAATTCCCTTGTAATCTCTCTAAGTTTGAATCATTCATTCAAAAGGTCAAAGCTCCATAAACCAGACCCATTGTAATATCTCTAAGTTTGAATCATTCATTCACAGGTCAAAAGCTCCATAAACCAGACTATGTCCAGAATCAGCCATTCATTCACAGGTCAAAAGCTCCATAAACCAGACTATGTCCAGAATCAGCCATTGACGGTGTATTCTCTGCTCACTACCTCTTCCTTTCTTCCTTTCTTCTCCCACATTCTTTGTCTCTTTTCTTACCTATTCAAATAGTACCCACCAATTAGTTAATCTCCATAGATTCTACCAAAACTGATCAATCAGATCAAACACAAAGAGAATAAAAAACAAAGAGAGTGAAAGTGGATTTACCTTCGGCTGGAGGGGAGAAAGAGGCGAAGGGAGGCTTATATACGAATTAAAGAACCCTAGCATCTGTGAATGGCCCATTCAAATTTTTCAAACCCTTAGAATATTGGGCCACCCACATTTGGTCCATTAGAACCCACGATGTGTGTGTTTTTTTTGTCTAATTTAATTTTCCTTGCCCCTTAATTAGCAAATTCAATTGTCTTAATTAAAATTTTCTGTTTCTTTTTTTTTTCATTTTAATTGAATCCAAAATAAACCCGAGTTTTATTTGGGTTATTTCGGATTTTTCGGATTATTTAAGTACGAGTAATTTAGATTAAAACGAATAATTCGAGTTTTAAACGGATAATTCGAATTTAAACGGATAATTTAGATTTCAAATTTAACATTAAAAAAATATAATATACTCGTGGTCAAGTTAACTTAGAAAGGTTAAGATTTTTTTTCAGGTTCTTTGAATTCTCTCGAACCTGACTCGGACCGACCCGAATCCATTTGGATTTTAGATTTTAAACCCATATGGATTTTAGATTTTGAAACCATATGGATTTCTTACAAAATCCGTTTATTTCACGGGTTGAGTTTTTCAAATTGAATCAGTAATCCGAAATGCCCATCCCAAATTTTAACTATGTTAAAAATTATTAGGAATGAACAATTGGCATCAATTCGACTCGTGAAACCCACAATTCAAATTTTTAATCAAAAAAAGCTATAAACCATTACAAGTTGTTTGCTCGATATTCCGTGGATTGGTTCAACTAATTTCTTTCTTACATTGGCCAACTAAACCGATATGCGGACGAACCGGACCACAAACCAAGCCACGTACCATGAACTACTGACATTCGACAAACTAATACAGACTGAATGTACTTTTTTGATGGTCAGAGATTCTAATTTTGGATCCATTACAAAAGTATATATATATATATTCGTTCAACAAATTTACCTGAGAGACACTTTCTCAGCCACCATTTTGATCTCTCGGATCCTTTCTTCCACCAATTCCTTCAATTGCTGTTCTTGTTCCGCTTGATTCTTCTCTGATTGAACATTCCTCTCGGCTTCTTCACCGCTGTTCGACTTGAACATTACAAACGACGATTCAGGATCGTATTCGCTCGGAACATCCACCACCTGTTTCCCTGAAGTTTCTAAATCTTTTCCCAAAACATCACATCTCACATGATTACCGATGATTATGGTGTAATCCTCCATGTACTTGTTGATAGGATCAAGTGCAAGATATATCAGAATCTCCCAACATTTGAGAAACTGTTTCTTGTTTATCTTCAGGCTTTCACGTACACGTTCGATGGCGCTTAAAGGCGGGGTGAACCGAGGAATTTGAGCTTTCTTCGAGAGTTTTCCTTTTGTAAGAGTTTGAATCGCTGAATCAATGGCGGGTTTGATTGGATCAAAACCAATCAATCGATTTATGTCAATGCACGTGCGGATATGTTGTAAGTTTTCAGATGGCTCTTCGATTGTCAAGTCATAAACGTTTTCTGTTATTGCAACATTGTTCATCGTATCCACAAGATAGCTTCCGTATCCTTTTCGTTGACAGGTCGGCAACACCAAAATCTGTAAATTGAATGAATCATTTATAGAAAGTCACATCAAATCGAAAGAATTAAGAGGATTTGAGATGGATAAGAAGTTTCTTTACTTGGCTGAGTCGCATTCTTGACCTATCGGGATAACGGTAAAACCTATAAACTGCGATAAAACCCACAAGTAGATGCAAAGAACCCTCCTTTTCGTCCTTCTTGTGAATTAAGAGATACAACTGCCAGTCGGGGTCAGTGACATCTATCGGATTGCTTCCTGACCAAAGAGAATGAACGAGCAATTTGTTAGAATTTAACTTTTGGTATATAAAGAGTACGAGAATGAAGGATAAGACAAAGATGTCGCCCTTGGAGGGCATGAACGGATGACTTGCCATCGATGAAAAGAAGAACGAGGGGTACAAGTCGGCTATAAAGTAGTCCAGCATTAGACGAGCCAATTGACATTCGGACAACCTGAGACAAAAATAAACATCTTTATTTCTTTTAATTACTCCCACATAAATGTATTAAGGCAAAGAAGACAAAATTATAATCCACGATGACTTGTTAGTAATCGAACTCTGAAATTATCTAGAGTGATTATGTTGGTCCCATCACAATTTCATACATGAAGGCACAAATCATGTGAAGGCTACCTCCAGATCTGAAGGAGGCAATTCAGAAACATTGTTGAAACGATCAGTATTTCCTTTTATAGCTGTAGGTTGCAGTATCTCTCCTTCTGAGACAATGTTTCTAAAAGCAATTAAAAACAACATGAAACCGATAATCAGAAATTATAAGCATAACCTCGCGAAAAAACAAACAGAATTTTTAGTTCAAGGAAAAGTACAACATGCAAAAAAGGGCACCTGATAAAATCTCTCTCAGTTGAAAAGGTTTGCAAGAACGCATCTTTGCTATCCATAAGAGTCTCGCCGAATATTTTCTGTGTTTGATCAAATCATCAATCAGAAAAGGGTTCACAAATCAATAGACAAGACCAAAGTTATTAGTTAACGAATACCTGTAGAGCAGATTTGAGATCCGTGATACCTTTTGCTCCCTTGAACAAAAAATTACAAACATAATTTAGTAACAACGCTAGAAAGAAAGATTATAATTTTTTAAAAAACTATCACCATCATAGGAAAACATAGTGAATGATCAACACTCACAGTGGATGTGCTCTGGTATGTGATATCAGCATATGCACAAAATGAGATGCTATTGATCCATATATTTATCTGATACGAACAAATGCGATCAAGGATGTGCAACGTCAGAACCACATAAGACACGAAAATGAGAAACCTAGGTAAGACATATACAAAACATGAAGTGATGCATTACCGCTAAATCTTGGTAACCGTATATCTTGCCTTCTTCGTCAAAGAAACTATTCAAGTCAACTGGATTCACACAGGTGCTTTCTGGGGAACCCACTTCTTCTTTGCTAGAGACTGGAATATCACCATCATGATTACAGAAGATGTCAAAACTATATGATACTGACTTATATAGAAAAATTATTGCAAGACACAAAAGACAAAAGAGCTGATTGATGCTCAATTCTAGTAGACAATTTAGATAATTTAATAAGAATAACCACATCTATTCTACACAATACTAATGAACAACAGAGGACTACCCTTTTAAGTCAATTTTACAAACAGGGAAATGCCATGCAACAAGGACTTATTCGAACTCAATCAGGGTTCAGAAGGGTAATCTATTACACTTAACACGTACGCTAACGAGTGTTCTAGTATCGTTCTACCAATGAAAATTACAGCCATTGCCCACATTTTCCAGAAACGAAGACGAAAATGTAACGCAATAACTATCAATCGCGAACATGAATTAGAACTGTTAATACCACTAACAAAGCAACAACCAGATATCTACCTCTCAAAAATCCGGAAAACAAATAAAAATGAGCAAGATTCGGAACCCCAAACATGAAGATATAGATAGCTCTGAACCCTAATTGCGCAGGGGGAAAACCCTCGAAAGATCAACATAAAATCATCAACCAGATATACGCACCCAGAAAAATTTGTATGCACTCGTTGGCTTCCACACCATCAACTGCATAAAAAGAGAGATTCAAAAGAGAAAGAATCAATAGAAGCGGAGTTGACCAAATAGCAACCGAGACCGATGAAGAAGTCATAAGCAAGAGAAAAAGAATAATCTAAAAACTCACCGGCGGAAGAAAATCCGACGCGGCGACGCTTCTTATGCTCATCGCCGGGAGCAGCAGATGGAGGCTGCTTCTGAATCATTGAATTCCGTCGAGGTAGGGTTCTGGTGAGCGGGAAATGAAGGCGGGAAAATTGGAGTGCCAAGGATTCAGTTCAGGTTAGGGCTTTTTATACAGTGGCTAAAGATACAGACGATCACGTGAATCCCACGTGGCTTTAAGGAAGAATTGCTATTACTAGGCCCACGAACGGCCCAATAGACCATAATATTTATATTTATTATAAACTTATGTATTTTATAATTATTTACTTGCAAATTCACAGCTGGGCGTTTGGTCTAGTGGTATGATTCTCGCTTTGGGTGCGAGAGGTCCCGAGTTCGATTCTCGGAACGCCCCTTTATTTTTAAATTCTTCGAAAATGGCCCAAACTTTTTACGTTTTGCAATTTAAAGACTGTAACAGTTGAAAATAATGTAACCAATTGGAACAGTAAAAAATGTAAAAGTATCATTTGTATATTATTAAATTCAAACGTATAATTGAGCATTAATTTTAAAAAATCAAATTTAAAATTTATGTAATATAGTATATACTATACCATAATATGATAACTCTAAACTATCGGATTTCTCAGTTTATTTAAATACAATCCCATTTGATATAACATAAAAATTAATAAATAATAATATGATTACATTTTGACCGGAATATATTGTAACTTCGACTAAATTTTTGTATATTACATTTTAATTTTGGGCCCAAGTTTCATTTATCTAAATTTTTTTACCAATGATATCCATCCTCAAAGCCTAATAGATCAAATGGGTGCATCCATTCAATTCATATGGGCTCCCATAAGGCCCAAATTATAAATACATGTATTTTATTTTATTTAAATAAATTATCGTTAATATATATCTATATATATATATATCTCTCTCAAGATGGAAATGCAGAAATCTACACTTATAACATCACATCAAATTTAAAATAATCAATCCATAGAATCAAATTACAAAAATTGTAATACGATGAACCGATTTTCTTTATTTTATTTTATTTTATAAAAGTTAATATTTGTGAGTAATTTTGTCGTAAAAGAAAATAAAATGGAAGATGTTGTTGTATATATTAATATTATTATATAGTAATTTAATTATTAAAAAAAAGAAAAAAAGGATTATATTTGGACATTTGACCACAAGTCCGTTGAGGAGTCACGTTACGGCTCCCAGCGTCTACGGAGAAATCACCGCAAAATTAGAGAGAGAAAACCAAATTCCGTTCTCTTTCCAGAGGGGTCTTAGGAGAGAGAAAGAGAGAGAAGGTATCGCTTTGTATATAAGCCAACAAAAGCCAAAACTTTTGAGGCAGAGAGAGATAGAGAGAGAGATTGACGGAGACGGTGGTGCTAAATCGACGACGGAAACGGCCACTTCGACGGCGGCGGAAGCGGAGAAGCTGGTGTTTCCGATGGCGAAGTCAAACGGTGTCGTTTCCGTCGATTCTGAAACTATTTATCTTGGTGGCAAGGTTCAAATTTTTCATATCCCAATTGCATTTTCTTTATCTGGGTATTCGAAATTCGTCGTCTTGTTGTCATTAAATGAATTATATTTATGGAATTTGGATTTGATTGAAGTTCTGATTTCCTTTTTCATGACAATACTTTAACAATCAGGAAGATATGTCTGATTAGATCTTTAATTTCGTATGTGTTTGTCTGAAATTGGGGGAAAATGGATCTCATTTGATAGTTTTCTGATTATGATTTGTCTGAAAGAATACTAAATTTCATGTTATGTTCATATACAAACCACATTGTTCATCAATAATTTGACCTAAATATTGTAGGGATTCATATGATTACAATTTTTTTGTGTTTTCAGTTCTTTTGCCATCTCTATAAACACAATTATGCTTCAAATTGTAATTGATAAACCCTAATAAATCACAAATCAAAATCAATTTCTGTCAAGGAAGAAATATTCTGACATTCTAGAAGCAGAAGAAAAAATGAATCTTTTTCTGGATAATTCTTTGCTTGTCAAACTTGTTTTTATGTTATATACATTATCTTCTTTATATTCCTTCTTCTTGTCTTATTATCTTTTGATTTTATAAAAAAAATCCAGCTGTTTTTGCCTACACTTTAACCCTTTGTTTATGAGAGAATAAATCTCACTAAATTAATATGTTAATTCTTTTTTTTATTTATAATTCCGTTTCTATGATGCTCTTTTACACTGTCACTACCTTTTCTTTTTTGTAAAATATAATTACAATGATTAGAATTAGGCCATTCTTTGTTGAAAAATTTGATCTTTTTGTTAACTTGATGATGTATTGATTCTTGTTTTTGCCCTTAAAGTAGAATTTTGCACATGGGAACTCTTTTTATTAATTTTCTTTTACTTTTTTCCACCTTAAGTTGTCATGTTCCAATGTTGAATTAGGATTTAGACAATATTATGGTATGGAAAAAAAAGTAAAAAATCAAGAAATTTCCACTATTTTAGATCCATTTGACATTGTAGTTTTATTGAATTTGCTTCTTTGTTGTTTCCAGGAACATCATGTGAAAACTGGGTTTGGTCTTGTATCTGTCATTGTCTGTGGAGACAGAGAGAAGCCAGCATTAATCACTTATCCTGATTTAGCCCTAAATCGTAAACGAAAAGAACCCTAATCACATTTCATTATAGCCCTAACGAAAAATAGATTTCGAATTCTTCTCAAAGTTCTTACCTTTATTGTTTCTTGATCAGACATGTCATGCTTTCAAGGATTATTCTTTTGTCCTGAAGCAGCTTCATTGCTTCTGCATAACTTCTGCATTTACCATATCAGTCCACCTGGACATGAGGTTCATATTTACTTGATTACCCTTTTGAGAATTTGATTAGATGATTAATTTTGACATGAATTTTGACTTTCTTGCAGTTAGGGGCTGCTCCGATTTGTCATAATGATTCTATGCCGTCTGCTGAAGGCTTAGCTGATCAGATCCTTGAAGTCCTTAACTATTTCGGGTAACAATGAAGCGTTGTTATTTTCGGCTTTTTGAAGTTTTAAGGAAAACCCGTCTATTCCCGCCTTGACAATGTCGTTGTAATCCAATTTCCTTCGATTTTGGTCCTTATCCGATTCCCCTATCGACTTCTGATCTTAATTCTATTTCCCCTCGATTATCAAAAATCTGTTTAAAAACCCGTCTGTTAACTAACCGTTAACTGATCCAATTTTGGTCATAATCGAGTCGATTCAGGTCTAAACCGGTGGATTTTTAGTGTTTCAATTCGGAATAGTGAATTTAACGGAATTTTTAACAATTAGTTGACGGATAAAATTTAGACAGATTTTTGATTGTCGAGTGTGAGAATATGATTAGGACTAAAAGTCAAAGGAGGATCGAATGAAGACCAAAGTCAATGGGGAATCGGATTAAAGCAACATTGTCAATTATCTTAATTCTCCCTCAATTATCCAAAATCCATCTAAAACCCACTTTGCCAATTTAATTGTTAAGTGACTCGATTTTGACCCGAATCCAACGCGATTTTGGTCAAAATCTTGTCAGATTCGGGTAAGTTCGTGTCAAAATCGGATGTGTTTTCAAAGTTTCAATCCAAAATAGTGAATTTAACGAAACTTTTAACGGTTAATTGATGGAGAGTGTTTTAGGCAGATTTTTTATTGTTGAGTGGACTAAAAGTCAAATGAGGATTGGATGAAGGCCAAAATCAATGGGGAATTGGATTAAAGCAATATTGTCGAGGCGGAATAGACTGTTTTCCCAAATTTTAATTTAAATACGTAAAATATTGTAACTAATAAAAATGCATAAACTTTGTTATTCATTCAGGCTTGGGGCAGTGATGTGTATGGGAGTGACTGCTGGTGCTTATATCCTTACCTTATTTGCAGTATGTTCCATTTCTTTTGTGATTGTTCTATTCATTTATGCAAACAAAAAACAATTTTGTTAAATCTTTTTTAATGTTTTGAATCTACAGATGAAATATCGGGAACGCGTTCTCGGTTTGATACTCGTCTCACCTGTCTGCAAGGCTCCGTCTTGGTCTGAATGGTTCTATAATAAGGTTCTTCTTTTTCCCGTTGATCGTTCTTTATTGTTTCACCTACGCTTCTTACAGCTTTTCGTTATTATCTTATATTGTTTTACCTACGCTTCTTACAGCTTTTCGTTATGTCTTATAATGTTTCACCTACGTTTCTTACAGCTTTTCGTTATATCTAATATCGTTTCACCTACGCTTCTTACAGCTTTTCGTTATTATCTTATTAGGTAATCTCAAATTTGCTATATTTTTACGGTATGTGTGGAGTGGTGAAAGAACTTTTGCTTCAAAGATACTTCAGTAAGGTATTACTCAGATGCCCGTTGTGCTTTATTCGAATTAGGGTTCTTGTGTTTATGGTTTAATCCTTTTGAATAATCGATTTTTGTTTTGGCAATAGGAAGTCCGTGGTAACATGGAGGTCCCAGAATCGGATATTGTTCAAGCGTGTAGAAGAGTCAGTTATTTTCTTTTGGATAATCATCAATTCAATTGTTAAAATGCATCTGTATATGAATCTTGACTGTTCGTTGGTACGATTTCAGCTGCTTGATGAGAGGCAAAGCATAAACATCATGCGGGTTTTACAAGCAATTGATCGGTAAAAAGCTACTATTTTTACTGCGATTTAGTCGATAATGACGGGATTATCTGGTTTAAATTTGTTAAAAATTACATGGATTTGCAGGAGACCTGACATCACAAGTGGATTGAAGAAATTAAAATGCAGAACATTGGTTTTCATAGGAGATCAATCTCCGTTCTACTCGGAAGCTGTTCATATGGCTGCCAATTTGGATAGAAGATATTGTGCATTGGTTGAGGTTAAAAAAAGCTACAACCTTTCATACACAAAACATCTAATTTCTCATTAGGGTTTAGGGTTTAGAGTAAAAAAGCTACAGCCTTTCACACATAAAAACCTAATTTTTCATTAGGGTTTTGTTATTGATGAATAAAGTTTCAATCTTTATTGTGCATTGGTTGAGGTTAGAAAAAGCTACAATCGTTCGTACACAAAACACCTAATTTCTTATTAGGGTTTAGGGTTTAGGATTTAGGAATTAAGTTAAAAAAACTACAGCCTTTCATACATAAAAACCTAATTTTTCATTAGGGTTTTGTTATTGATGATTAAAGTTTCAATCTTTATTGTGCATTGGTTGAGGTTAGAAAAAACTACAATCTTTCGTACACAAAACACCTAATTTTTCATTAGGGTTTAGGATTTAGAGTTTAGGTTAAAAAAAGCTACAACCTTTCATATATAAAAACCTAATTTATTCATTAGGGTTTTGTTATTGATGAATAAAGTTTCAATCTTTATTGTGCATTGGTTGAGGTTAGAAAAAGCTACAATCTTTCATACACAAAACACCTAATTTTTCATTAGGGTTTAGGATTTAGGGTTTAGGTTAAAAAAAACTACAGTCTTTCATACATAAAAACCTAATTTTTCATTAGGGTTTTGTTATTAATGATTAAAGTTTCAATCTTTATTCAGGTTCAAGCATGTGGATCAATGGTGACAGAAGAACAACCACATGCAATGTTGATTCCAATGGAGTATTTCTTAATGGGGTATGGGTTATATAGACCAAGTTGTTTTACAGAAAGCCCTAGAAGTCCTCTTAGTCCTTCTTGTATCTCACCTGAATTACTCTCTCCTGAAAGTATGGGATTGAAGCTTAAGCCTATCAAAACAAGGGTTCATACTTAGTTCTTTCATTTTCGTCCGTTGGATCATGATTTCAGATTCTTTTTTCTAATTGTTTTTGTTTGTTGATTTGTTCTAATTTTCATGGGGGTATCATTCTTTGAGTCTTTGTAGATAAAGTGATTAGGAAAGAAAGAAAGACATATCACTCATTGTAACACATTCTTTTGTAGTCAGCCATGGAAGAAAAATGGAGTCTTCTTTTGTAATATTTCTTCTGTTTGTGGACTTCTAAAAAGTTAAATTATAAGACAATTTCATGTGAATCTGATTCTTCCTCTCCTCCAATATTTTAGTTGTATATAAAGCCATTACAGAGACATATATATATATATGTATATATCGCTTGGGACCCTTGTATTATCATCAAAAGGCTTCAACTTTTCTTCTTCTTTGAACATTCTATACAAAAAAAAAACTTTGGAAGGATATAATTCAACCGTATCTCTCTCTCTCTCTTTCCACGTCTTCCATGGCGGAGGAAGGAGAGAAGAGTGGGACAGATGTTCTGATAGGCGGAGTTGTTGATTCGATGCCACTCTTCGTCAAAGAGCTTATTGCCGGAGGTGTCGCCGGCGGTATAGCTAAGACCTCCGTCGCTCCTCTTGAGCGTGTAAAGATCTTGTTCCAGGTACTACTGTTTCTGGGTATCGTCCTGTTTATATAAAAACGTAAACTTTGATCCAATTTTCGGGAAAAAAAAATCCCTCTTTTGGTTAGGGTTTTCTGAATTGGAGATTAGGGTTTATTTGGGATCAATTTCAATGGAACTGTTTAGAACTCATTCATTATTCTTTTCAGACAAGAAGAGATGAATTTAGAAGCATAGGTCTCTTAGGATCCATGAAAAAGATTGTCAACACAGAAGGATTCATGGGTTTTTACAGGTAAATTTTCAGATATCATAATCAATCGTATAAGAAAAGAAATTTGTCATCTTTCAGTTATTTTACAGTTTAAAGTTTTGTTTTTTATTTTTTATTTTTTTCTGATAGAGGAAATGGAGCAAGTGTAGCTCGAATCATTCCATATGCAGCTCTTCATTATATGACATATGAAGAATATCGTAGATGGATCATCTCTGGTTTTCCTGAAATTACTCGAGGCCCTTTACTTGATCTTATTGCAGGATCATTTGCTGGTGGTACTGCTGTTCTTTTCACTTATCCTCTTGATCTTGTCCGTACAAAATTGGCTTATCAGGTAAATAATCAATAAAATAATCCAAACCCATTTCTCTATTCTCTATTGTTCTTCGATTATGAATCCAAAGTTAGCTCATTGAAGCTTCAAACAGTGTAGATTGTTAGTTCAACAAAAGGTGTAATTCTGACAGAACATATACTTTACAAAGGAATTCTTGATTGTTTCTCTAAGACATTTAAAGAATCTGGATTTCGTGGTCTGTATCGTGGTGCAGGTACGTCTATATATGTATGTATGATATTAGCACGATCATATCGATTTTCTTTCAAGAATCAGAAGATTGTTTTTGTTTTTGTTTTCCATTTGATCAGCTCCTTCTTTGTATGGGATCTTTCCATATGCTGGTTTGAAGTTTTACTTTTACGAGGAGATGAAACGACATGTTCCCATGGATCATAAGAAAGATATTTCAGTTAAACTCGTCTGCGGATCAATTGCTGGATTGCTCGGACAGACCTTAACGTACCCTCTTGATGTTGTCAGGAGACAAATGCAGGCGAGTTTGATCCGTTTTTTTCACCTTATGAGTATAGTATTAGTAACCAACGACGAAACTGATGCATTCAGGTTGAAAGATTATCTGGTTTCGATCGTTACGATTCAGAAGGAACGATGCAAACCCTTTTAAAGATTGGAAGAAATCAAGGATGGAAACAATTGTTCTCGGGTTTAAGCATTAACTACTTAAAGGTTCGATTTTTAGACTTTATGTTTCGATTCGAGGTTAATCTTAAAGGTTCGATTTTTAGGCTTTTGTTTCGATTCGCGGTTAATCTTTAAGGTTCGATTTTTAGACTTTTGTTTCGATTCGAGGTTAATTTTAAAGGTTTCGATTTTTAGGCTTTTGTATCGATTCAAGGTTAATCTTAAAGGTTCGACTTTTAGGCTTTTGTTTCGATTCGAGGTTAATCTTAAAGGTTCGATTTTTAGGCTTTTGTTTTCGATTCGAGGTTAATCTTAAAGGTTCGATTTTTAGACTTTTTTTTATTCGAGGTTAATCTTAAAGGTTTGATTTTTAGACTTTTGTTTCGATTCGAGGTTAATCTTAAAGGTTTGATTTTTAAAGTTTCGATTTTTAGACTTTTGTTTCGATTCGAGGTTAATCTTAAAGGTTCGATTTTTAGACTTTTGTTTCGATTCGAGGTTAATCTGAGATTATGAATGTGAGATTATGATCTCTTTCTTCTTCAGGTCGTGCCGTCTGTAGCGATTGGTTTCACGGTTTATGATGTTATGAAATCGTCTTTACGAGTCCCGTCTCGAGAAGATACCGAGACAGAAGTCATGACCCGAAAAAGAAACGTTCTTGCGTAACTGTAAGATTGTCGTCAGATTCGTATTCGTTTCGTATTCGATCTATGAATGTATATAATGAATTTGATCAATAAAAAAGATTCAGCTTTTATTGCTTATATGATTCATGAGTAAGAACAATGGCAATACACTCTTAAATTATGTAATCTGACCATTCAGATATGAAGGATGTGTGATCCATGGACTCCCCGGGACACTCCTCGTCGTGTACTGACGGCTTTTCCTTCCCTCCGACCAGCCTTGCCGGATTTCCAACGGCTGTTGTCCGCGGCGGCACATCTATCAGCACAACTGATCCCGCGCCTATCTTGGCTCCAGCACCGATCTTCACGTTCCCGAGAATAGTTGCTCCGGCTCCGATCAAGACTCCATCGCCGATCTTCGGGTGTCGGTCTCCGGACGCTTTGCCGGTTCCTCCGAGTGTCACGTGGTGGAGGATGGAGACGTTGTTTCCCACCACTGCTGTCTCTCCGATCACTACTCCGGTGGCATGATCCAGGAGTATACCCTTCCCGATCTTCGCCGCCGGGTGGATATCGACGGCGAATACGTCGGAGATTCGTGAGTGAAGAGCTAAAGCCAATGGCTTCCGCGACTGAGTCCACAGCTTATGCGCCACTCGATGCGCCTGATTCACCAAAGAATCAATTTTTTTTTTTTTACAAAAAATCTAAAAACAAAGCCGCAGGATGGAGATTTACCTGAATGGATAAGAACCCTTTGTAGTTGAGTAAGGAGAAGGAAAAGGAACGGAAGAGAAGGTATTGAGGAAAAGATCATAGAGAAGAGTGGAGAGGAGCGTGGAGGAGCATAGCTTGTTGCCCAGATGGAACGACAGAGACCGTTCAAGCGATGAGTGCGAAAGAATCGTCGAGTAAAGGTCGAGCGCGAGCGCCGGCTCCGCCTCTGCGTCACGGAGAGCCTCCGCCTTGATCTGTGTCCACAATCCCGCCGCCTCCGCCTCAGCTGCGGCAGCCGCAGCAGCACTCGCCGCTGCTTCGGCATTGGAAGACTGCTGATAATTCGTCGGAGCTGTGTGCATGATTTCTCCGGCCGGCGACATCGTCGAAGTAGATGATCGGAGGGTTAAATCCGCGGTGGCGATCGGAATCCGATGGTTCTACCAACCTGTGAGTTCCAACATTGAAGGCGTGTTTATCATCTTTCGATTATTAAATATATATGGAAAATCAAGATTAACGTGAGACACGTGGCAATGATATCAGGTAATGAAATCAGGACCGTTGGCTTTCCTTACATTAATTCACGTTACTGTTGTTGACTTAATAATATCCGTTGGATTAGTATTATCTGGGTTAGATCGACGGTCAATATGTTGCCGCCAGATTCTACTGTGGTACTTGTTCTAGAGAATCCAAAGAAAGAAAATAATCACGTGGAAATTTAATCCTCTAAACCAATTCGGGCGGAAGAACCGTTTGGTATACCAACTCATTCTACACAAGTACAAGCAAACCCTGGACCACAAAATGAAAGTCCGGTTATGTAAACCAATCTAAACCGGTTCGGTACATGAGATAAAAACCAAACTATAACCGGGATTCAACAAATGTCAAATTAAGCGGTAATCGAAATTCTCATCCCCTTGTGCAGCTCACATCTCTTCCGTCCCTTAACCGGAGATTTCTGACACACCGATTCATCATATAACTTAACACCGCAAACGACGTGATTTACTCTCACCGGAGAAATATTTTCCGGCGAAATATCATCGTTGGACGTTCTCTCTTTGTGCTGCCAACACTTCCTGCTTCCCTTAGAAGGACTTCTTGTACAAGGCGAGCCACTCTTTGTAATTGCTTCACAGAAGAGAGACATACTCTCTTGCTTCACGTCCGACCATTTTCCGGCGTTAGATTTCTTCTCCGATTGGTTCAACAAGAAGAGATAGCCGTTGATTCTCATACCCTTATGATCTTCACATCGTTTTCTTCCTGAAACAGGTCTGTTCCTGCATGTTTCACCGTCGATCAGTATGACCCCACATGTGATATCAGACTCTTGATGATTTTCCACCGATGAAGCCTCATAAAGTTTATGTTTTTCCGGTGAAACCTCATAAAGTTTCTGTTTTTCCGGTGAGGGTTTGGCAGACTCCACCGGTGAAACCTCATAAAGTTTTTGTTTTTCCGGTGAGGGTTTGGCAGACTCTTGATGATTTTCCACCGGTGAAACCTCATAAAGTTTCTGTTTTTCCGGTGAGGGTTTGACAGACTCTTGATGATTTTCCACCGGCGAAACCTCATAAAGTTTCTGTTTTTCCGGTGAAACCTCATAAAGCTTCTGTTTTTCCGGCGAGGGTTTAGGAGAAACACGGCAAATTCTCTCTCCTTTATGATCCGTACATCTTTTTCTTCCTTTAACAGGAGGTGTAGTGCAAGAACTGCCATCTATCAGTATAACTCCACAAACAGAACCAGAATCAAAAGTATCAACATTACCAAATCTGTCTGAATCTGAAACTAACTGAGGTCGAAATCGACTGAATTTACGTATACCAGAGAAAAAATAACCCTTCTCCTTATCTGAATCACCATTGAGTCTTTTCTCTTCTGCAAGAACATGTTTTTCACCTTTGATTTTGACACCAATTTGCTTCTGATTAAAAGTAAAAAGATTCATCCAAAATGAAGATGTTCTTCTTTTCCTCATGAATTCATTATCACCAAGTTTCTTGAGTAAATCATAATGGCGACGTTCTCCATTACTACCTTTGTTCCAAGCATAATCAAATGTCCCTAGTAAAAGTATCTCTTTTACCTCAGCATCCTTCTTGGACCTCATCTGAAATTATTCAAATAGCAGATTCAAATTTTCCAACTTTATGATTAGATTTAAACTAGGGGTGGGCGTTTCAGGTTATCCCGACCGACTCTATCCGAAAAATCCAACCTGTAAGATAAACGAGTTTTGTAGAAAACCCATATGGTTCAAAATCTAAAACCAAATAGGATTCAAGAGAACCCGAAAAAAAAACCATAACCCTTTTGACCTAATTTTTTATATATTAAATTTGAAAACCGAATTACCTGTTTCAACCTGAATTACCCGTTTAAAACCCAAATTATCCGTTTAAACCCGAATTAACCGTTTAAATCCGAATCACCCGTTTAAAACCCGAAATACCCGTTTAAACACGAATTAACCGTATTTAAATAAACCAAACAACCCGAAGAATCCAATAACCCGAAATAACCCAAATACAATTCGGATTTTTTGGGTTCAATGTTTCAAAAACCGAACAACCTGAACCCAACCCGAAACCCGAGAAACCAGTGCCGAAAACCAAATACGTTTTTTTGGGTTCAATTTTTAAAACTCGAGGAACCTGAGGAACCCGTCCCGAAAACCCAACCCTAATTTAAACATATGAAAACACAAAGGGTAAAAGAAGAATCAAAAGGGCTTACCGGAGCCCATCTGTATACAATGGAACCACCTTTGGAGAATATATCTTCAAATAAACCTGAAGTTACAGTCTTTGAACCAAGAGATTCATGGGTTTTTTCACAGTAATGATTATCAGATTTGAGATTAACATTCCTCAAATGGGCAGCCGATCTTCCATATTTTTGAAGTCGAGATCTTACACTTTCTGCTTGCCCTAAATAAGCCACGAGGACATCAATGGAGTCAAGCTGTCGGCCTTGTTCATGATTGATGATTGATACTCCCAGTTCGTATAAACCCGGACAGGATTTACGGGGCAGATTTTGGATTCTGTATCTTGTTACACCATCTTTTCCCTTTTTGAAATCTTCCCAATCATTGGATCCAATCAAAACCTGGATTTTGAAATGTAATTAAAGCTAAAATTCGAGATTACTTTGATTGGATCCAATCATTGGATCCAATCAAAGTAATCTCGAATTTCTTGATTCCCCCCAACAGATAAACCCTAAAACTCAGAAACTCGGGGATCTGATTGAGCTAGAAATCTAAGTGTATTAGATGTAAAAATGAAATCTTTGGATCAAATTTCACTGAATCAACCAAAATTCTGCAAATTCCCTAAAGGGTTTGAACGAAATCATAGATACAATCAAACCCTAATTTGAAAAAAACACAAATTACTCGGAATTTGGGACAAATGGAGATGTGCTTTAGCAGTAATCCGAGCAATGAGAGCTAAATTAATCTTGAATTTCTTGATCCCCCCAACAGATAAACCCTAAAACTCAGAAACTCGGAGATATGATAGAGCTAGAAATCTAAGTGTATTAGATGTACAAATGAAATCTTTGGATCAAATTTCACTGAATCAACCAAAATTCTGCAAATTCCCAAAAGGGTTTGAACGAAATCATAGATACAATCAAACCCTAATATTAAAAAAACACAAATTACTCGGAATTTGGGATAAATGGAGAAACAGAGAGACCTGCCACTTGGTGAAGATGGAGTCGTGTTTGGTTTGTTTGTAGTCTTCTCTCTTTAACATATCACTGACGACGGCGAAGGGAAAGCCGCCGTCGCCGATCTCCATTATCAAAAGGGTCCGATCAGCCTAGAGAATATGACCGTTATAAAATACTTCTCTTCTTTTCTCTTTTATCTTTTTGAATTCATACGAAGTCGCGTTTGATCGAAGACGAATCAAATCGGCCGAAAAAATGATGGAAAAAAGCTGCGTGTCAGCCGAAAATTTTAGTTACCGTTGGAACATTTAAAGCTTCTGTCTTTAGGTCATATTAGATTAGGATTAAATGACACATAATTAACCAATTAATATTAATTATGTTATTAATTATTGCGAATGAATTCCACTTTTAAATTATAATAGGAAATATTTTGTAGAGGTTAGTGACATAACCAATGACATATGTGTTGACTGTTTGAAATGAATAAATTCAACAAATACAATAGTTTATATAGGTGCACATCATATATAGTCAAAAGTTTATATATCCAAGTCATCGAATTAATATATTCAATATATTTAAATTACATTTTTAACTTTAAAAATCAAAATTTCAACTCTTATACAGTCTTCAAAATATTAACATAACTTAATGTTAAATAATTAAAAAATGTAATAAATCGTAATTCTCTAGTTTTTTCTTTTTTGCTCATTATAATTTCCAAACGAGTAAGCCAAAAAGTGAACACTTAGCAACCAAGGAATCCAAAAAGTCGAATGTATCATTATTCCACTTTCAATTTAATTATTCATTTTAGTTGACATGTTTTACCACAAACAAATATATAAATGCATTTATTAGGAAAAAATATTAAATATTTTCTAAATTCGAGTTAAAATTAAATGTTGGATAAAAAATAAAAATACTATGATATAAAGAAGGAATTCAATTATATTCTTGTCTCCATAAAAATAAAAGAAGAAACTTTGAAGGTAGCTTGAACAAGAAGAAAGAAACGGTCTTATTTGGATTCTATTAAATCAGAAATTGAAGAAAAGATATTTCTTTGACACAATCCCACTTTACTTTTTCTTCTTTTCCCCTCTTTAGAATAAAGTTAAAACCTTTTGGAACAATTATTTATTCTTTTTATCTCCTCGGAAATTTAAAAATAAAACCCTAAAAATGAAGGAATAAAAAGAAGCTGCAGCAGAGCTCCGATGATATAATAATTATTATATCATAATAAAACCAAATTGTCATTTCCTTGGACCAGAGTTACCAAAACAGCTCTTCTGTTTTGTCCTTTTTGTTGATTTGTTTTGATAAATTTTGGATCTTTCTTTGTCTTCTGTAATTGTCACTACCGAATTTTTGAAATTTTCGAAGATTTATGTTGAAAAACCCTCCAAAAATCTGGCCTACTGCAATAGCTTTTGCCCACCACTGAATGAGAACAGTTTCTTCATGTTAAGCTCACACCATTTTCGTGAGCACAGGCAATAAAGCCCTAGTTTTTCAGAGTTGTCTGTGTGTGAGACAGAGAGAGAGAGAGGGAAAGAGAGAGAGAGAGAGAGGGAGAGAGAGAGAGAGAGATCTGGTCTTGTGCTTGTAAAAACTTGCTATGGGGTTTAGCTAGTACATGAAAAAGATTGGATTTTGCGGTGTTGTGTTTTGTGCCTCTGTTCTTGATTTTCTCAGATGCACCTTGTAAATCGGAGAAAGATATAAAATCTAGGACCTTGAATCACACTCAAGAACCTCAAATTTCCCAAATTTTTTCTTTTCTTTTTCACCATCTAGGGTTATTTTCCTAAAAAAACATCTTGGTCTCATGTCTGAAAATGGGTTTGGTTGTATGGAAGTGCTGAAGAAATTAGTAGAATAGGGTAATATCAATTTCTCTGGTTTTTCTTCCTTTCTATTCTGAGAAATGAAGCAAAAGGGTTTTAGAGAGAGAAAGCTTGTAGGGAATGATCGGAGGGTTAAATCCGCGGTGTAGGGTCGGGGTTGCTGTAAAAGCTACAAAGGAAATCCCAAGAGCTGCTCTGTTATGGACTTTAACTCATGTTGTTCAACCTGGTGATCGTATAAAGCTTCTTGTAGTTGTTCCAGCCCATTCTTCAAGTAAGATTTCTGTTTATTCTCAAATCTTTGTAAATTTTAATTCATGGGTGATGATAAATTTCATTACTTTTGTTGATTTTCCCTGTTTTTATGAGTACCCATCTTGAATTTATTGAAGATTTCAGTGCAGGAATGAGAAGTTTTAATTCATGGGTGATGATAAATTTCATTACTTTTGTTGATTCTTCCTGTTTTTATGAGTACCCATCTTGAATTTATTGACTATTTCAGTGCAGGAATGAGAAGTTTTAATTCATGGGTGATGATAAATTTCATTACTTTTGTTGATTCCTCCTGTTTTTATGAGTACCCATTTTGAATTTATTGAAGATTTCAGTGTAGAAATGAGAAGTGATTCATTGTTTTGTTTGTTCACAGGCAAAAGGCTATGGGGATTTTCAAGGTTCACCAGTGACTGTACCAATGGACAGGGGAGATTTCTCCCTGGAACTAATTTAGATCAAAAGGATGACATTCAAGATTCTTGTTCACAAATGATGTTTCAATTACATAATGTTTATGATGCAGAAAAGGTAAAATTCAAGATTGATATAAACCCTTTATTTAACAGTAATGGACTTAAGATTTAGGGTTTCTGTTTATGCAGATTAAGGTCAGGATCAAAATTGTTTCTTCTTCACTTGATGGAGTTGTTGCTGCTGAAGCTAAAATAGCCAATTCAAATTGGGTTATATTGGATAGGTGCCACAAATTTCACCAATTTTCCATACTTTTGATTCAATTTTTCGATTCTTGAATGAACTTACAGTTGTTTCCATTGAAATCAGAGGGTTAAAGCATGAGAAGAAATGCTGTATGGAGCAATTACAATGCAATCTTGTGGTAATTAAGAAGTCTCAGCCGAAAGTTCTTCGTCTAAACTTGATTAAAAATGTGGATACAGAAGAATCAGAATCCATGAAAGCTGTTGAATCTTGGGAAAATGATGGATTTAATTTACGAAAAGAACCATTTGTGACTCCAATTAGCAGTCCAGATCAAGAAGGATCTTCATTAACAACAACAGATATTGGAACTTGTTCGATATCTAGTTCTGATACAGGAGCTTCGCCATTTCTCGCATCTAGAGTCATTGAGAGTTTAAAGAAAGAAAATTCTTGGATTAGTGAAGAAAATCAGAGTTTTTTCGAATCAGATTCTGATTCAGATGGCGAAAAGTTTAGCCCTTTATCAATGGCTTCATCTTCTCATCCTGCACCGGAACAATTATCATCAGAAACGCCGAGAAAATCCAAATTTTCAGCGCTGAAGCAATCTTTAATGAGAAAAGAATGTGAAAGAGGAAGGAGAAAGGATAAATCTGATTCGAGTTCGAACAAAAGCGTACGAGAAGTGGTATCGTTATCAAGAAAACCGCCACCAGGACCTCCTCCATTGTGTTCAATCTGTCAACATAAAGCACCAAAATTCGGAAACCCTCCAAGATGGTTTACTTATAATGAATTAGAAACATCAACAAAAGGATTTTCTCGGGAAAATTTCTTAGCTGAAGGAGGATTTGGATCTGTTCATAAAGGAACATTATCTGATGGTCAATTTATTGCTGTTAAACAGTATAAGGTAGCAAGTACACAAGGAGATAGAGAATTCTGTTCTGAAGTTGAAGTATTAAGTTGTGCTCAACATAGGAATGTTGTAATGCTCATTGGATTATGTGTTGAAGATGGAAAAAGGCTATTGGTTTATGAATATATTTGTAATTCCTCCTTGCATTCTCATCTTTATGGTAAAAAAAAAGACTTTCTTTTCATCTTTATAACAACATTTTGGGTTTTTTTTTTTTTGGAAATGAACTTATAATTGATTTTGTAGGTCAAGGTAGAGAGCCGTTGGGATGGTCAGCACGACAAAAGGTTGCGGTTGGATCAGCTCGAGGCTTGAGATACCTTCACGAAGAATGTAGGGTCGGGTGTATTGTTCATCGAGATATGCGTCCTAACAATATTCTCCTCACTCATGATTATGAACCCTTGGTGAGTCTTGCTTTCACTCGTTATCTGATAAGAACTCGTCTCATAATAGGTCCCACAGATCTCGTACCAAAAGCTAGTTTATGGGGTGAGGGTATCTATGACCTTATGACCATCTTTTTCATTGAAAGCTTGAACATTTAAGATGCCCATGAACATATTTCCATCTCATAATAGGTCCAAACCAATACCGCAAAGGTCTATGGATCTCGTACCAAAAACTAGCTTATGGGATGAGGGACCCACAGATCTCGTACCAAAAGCTAGTTTATGGGGTGAGGGGCCCACGGATCTCGTACCAAAAGCTAGTTTATGGGATGAGGTTGTCCATGGCCTTACAAGGAATTATTTACTTTCATTCCTAAGCAATGTGGAATCCTACAATACCTACCCGTTTAAGCATCGGTAGCCTATTCTGGCCTAACCCATAGGATTGGACATTTCGGTTCGGTTATATAAAACCGGACCAAACCGAACTGAATTATGGTCGTGCAGTTTGGTTCGGTTGTAGATAAAATAACCAATCGGATATGAAAGTTAAAAAACCGAATAGATTCTGTTCTATTAGGTTATTAACCGAATAACTGTGGATAACCCATTGATTACATAAAAATATAAAATATATATAGATAAATAATATTTATCAAATGAATATATATCTAATATAATTAATAATAAAATTAAATACTAAGTTTAAATAATAATATATCATACTATATTTTTTAAATATATGAATGTGAAATATTCCGAATAATATCATTTATTTATAATTTTATATGATAAAATACTTGGTAAAATTGAAATAATCGAATAAATTAAAGTTTGGGTTTTACTTTGGTTACAATATTTTATTGATATAACCGAACCGACCGTTGTACAGTTGAACCGAACTGAACCGATTTAAATTCAATTATTGTTTGGTTATTGTTTTTTAAAAACCAAACACCCATTATATCCGAACCTATTAAACCAGGCCGCCCCTTCCGCGGAGTCGATCCAACGGTGTGGGCAGGCTTTGATACCAATTGATTAGAAACTATCCCACATTAAGTTCAAACCAATACCGCAAAGGGTCCACGGATCTCATCCCAAAAAGCTATCTTATGGAGTGAGGATTCATGACCTTATAAGGCCATTATTACTCAGTCTCGTTCCTAAGCAATGTGGGATCCTAACATTATGATCATCTTTTTCATTGAAAGCTTGAATATTTAAAATGCCCATGAACATTATGACCATCTTTTTCATTGAAAGCTTGAAAATTTAAGATACCCATGAACATATTTTCCAGGTTGGGGATTTCGGATTAGCTAGATGGCAACCAGAAGGAGATAAAGGAGTTGAAACTCGAGTGATTGGAACATTTGGGTAAAAGCCCTAATCTTTATATTCATTTCTCTTCGAACAAAATGTATAAATAAACGAATCGAATCGAATCGAAATCGCTCTCTGTGTTTTCAGATATCTTGCTCCTGAATATGCTCAAAGTGGACAAATTACAGAGAAAGCTGATGTCTATTCATTTGGAGTTGTATTAGTTGAGCTTATCACTGGACGTAAAGCAATGGACTTAAAACGACCCAAAGGCCAACAATGTCTTACTGAATGGGTAAACCTTTCTAACAGCTTAAATTAGGGGTAGGCAATCCGGGTTTCGGGACGGGTTCCTCGGGTTCGGTATCCTCGATTTTTAAAAAATTAAACCCAAAAAAACCTATTTGGTTTTCGGTACGAGTTCTTCGGGTTTTGGATTGGGTTCGAGTTGTTCGGTTTTTGAAACATTGAACCCAAAAAACCCGAATTGTATTTGATTTATTTCGGGTTCTCGGGTTCTTCGGTTTTTTTGGGTTATTTAAGTATGGGTAATTCGGGTTTTAAACGGTTAATTCAGGTTTAAACGGATAATTCGGATTCCAAATTAGGCTAGAGTTTTTTTTTGGGTTCTTCGGGTTCTTTCGAATCCAACCCGGATCAACCCGAAGCCATTTGGGTTTTAGATTTTGAACCCATATGGTTTTCTACAAAACCCGTTTATTTCACGGGTTGGGTTTTTCGGTACGGGTCAGTCCGGGTAATCGAAACGCCCACCCCAATCTTAAATCAATTTAAAAGTTTCCATTTTGAAACATGTTTCTAATCTAAAAATAGCATTTTTCAGGCAAGACCGTTGCTTCAGAAACTTGCAATACATGAACTTATTGATCCACGACTGATGAATTGTTACTCAGAGGATGAAGTTTACCGTATGGCAAGATGTGCTTATTTATGTATTCGTCGTGATCCTTATTCAAGACCACGAATGTCTCAGGTTCTGAGGATGTTAGAAGGAGATATTGTAATGGATCCAATTAAACCCTAAATGATCAATGAACAAATTGGCTTTTGGATCTTCAGAAGCTTGTTAATGGCGGATTCCAACAGAAGAGACTGTAAAAAATGTCTTTATGAATCATTTGTTTGTAGAAAATTACTGTTACGATCTGATTTTGAGGCTTTTATGTCTCAGTTTACAGCTTTTGTCCTTTTTTAAGGTTTGTGAATATGTAAATGTTTCGTATGGAAAACCCTTTCTTCTCTTCCAAGTAACCCTTTCTTCTCTTCCAAGAAACCTCTCTTTATTGAACCTCAAAAATTACCAAATTGAGTTTATTATAAAATAATAATGATGATGTGAATGTCTTTTGAGTTTCTCAAACTCTTCATATTCTCTATTTACTCTCCCCCTTTATTACTCTTTAATTCTATAAATTATGACTACCTTATCTCTTTATCTATTTGTTTGTCTCTTCATCTACCTTATAAATCTATAAATAGAGGCAATTTCATTTGTGATGTACACTTGAGAAATCTTCTTGAATAAAGAATTATCTTCCTCTACCTCTTGCTCTCTCATCTTACATATTGTTCAATTTTATTTTGCAACACGTTATCAGCACGAAAGCTCAGTCTTCAATCTTTGAGGTTTTTTTTCTCTCGAATTATTACAATTATATTCTCTTTTGTTATTATATTTATTCTCTAATAGTAAGATCATTATAACTAAGTATGCTCTACACTCGCCATTTATATGGATCTTGTGTACTCTTTTTCAATTAATTAGTCATTTCAATCTTTCGGTCTTTGAGTTCATCATGTCAAACCTTTTCAAACTCGAGTTTGAGGCTCTTGACATTACCGATAAAAATTATTTGTCGTGGGTGTTGGATGCGGAGATCCACTTGGATGTAAAAGGTCTCAAAGAAACCATTGGTATTTCGAATCAATCAAAATCAAAATAAGGTGAAAGCCATGGTCTTTCTCCGTCATCATCTTCATGATGGATTGAAAATCGAATACCTCACGTTCAAAGATCCTGCAGATCTTTGGAAATCATTAAAAGAGAGGTATGATCATCAAAAAACCGTGATCCTTCCAAAAATTCGTTATTATTGGATGCATATACGTTTCCAAGATTTAAAAATTGTGAGCGAGTATAACTCAGCAATATTTCGAATAAGTTCACAAATAAACTATGTGGTGAAACCATCACTGATTGTGATATGATGGAAACACATTATCCACGTTTCATGCATCTAATGTGCTTGCATCAACAACACCGTGAAAATATTGGGATCTAATCTCTCGTCTCCTTGTTGCTGAGAAAAATAACGAATTATTGATGAAAAATCATGAATCTCGTTCCACTGTTCTGCTCCATTCCCTAAAACGAATGTCGTAGCATTTAACAATTATCGTGGATGTGGATGAGGAAAAGGTAGAGGTTATTCCCACAGTGGACTAATCAAGTACAATGCTAAAAATCGAAAATGAGAGAATAATAATGGAGGAAAGAGTAAGAAAGAAAGTATTTGCCACCGATGTGGGATGCATGGATATTTGGACGCGTACTTGTCATACTCCTAAGCATTTTGTAAACATCTACCAAGAGTCATTGAAGAATAAATGAAATGATGTTGAATCTAATTTCGTTGTCAATGACCTCCAATAAGATTATTGAAGGATTGGATGACTCCAACAAATTTATGGAAGACATAGATGATCTGATGTCCCTTGACATTGTCCATTTCCTTATCCATCCTGAAGATGGAAATGATCAGAAGTGATCAAGAAGTTTTTCATTTTCTATTTCAATATTATAAGTTATGTGTTTTTTTTCTAGTTATGTTGAACTTTTAGTCCTCTTTATTTTGATAAAATTTATACAATATAATGTTTCTTTAAACTAATGTCTATTTATCCGTATATATTTTTCATTTGTATATATTATGAATATGAATCAAATGAAGAATCAAGATAAAGATTTATGTCTCGCGGACAGTGCTACGTACTACACACACCATTCTTAAAGAAAAGAAACAATTTTCAAATTTGAGAAATGATCAAGCACATATCAATACCATATCGAGATGTGCAAAAATTGTTGAACGCTCCGGAAGAGCAATTTTTATGATGCCAAAAGGCACAAAGTTTATCATTGACAATACCTTATATTCAGCAAAGTCTTCTAGAAATGTGTTAAGTTTCAAGGATATCATATGAATCGATATCACACTGAAACTATGAATGAAAAATGCATTAAATACTTTTGTATTACCTCAACTATGATGAGTAAGAGACGTGTGTTAGAAAAGTTGCCCGCTTTTTCATCTGGTTTATATTTCACATCTATTGAGATGATTGAAGTATATAATACAGTAAACTCGAGGTTTACAAATAATTTCAAAGTTTGGCATGACTGGTTAGGTCATATCGATTCAACAACGATGCGAAAAATTATTGAGAATTCATGTGGTCACTTGTGGAAAAATCATAAGATTTTTCAAACTCATGAATTTTCTTGTGTTGCATGTTCAAAAGGAAACTGATAATAGGACCCTCACCAGCTAAAATAAAGAATGAATCATTATCATTCCCCCTTGCAGAATCTTTTATAAAACGAATCCAATGGATTGCAAGACCATTGCTTATGAAATCTAATCTCCCCGTTTGGGCATGGGGAGATGCAGTTTTGCATGCAGCACAACTAATACGCATCCGACCAACTAGTTATAATGAACATTCCCCCTTACAACTGGTTCATGGCTATGAGCTAAATATTTCCCATTTGCGTATTTTTAGATACGTAGTATATATCCCAATTAATCCACCACAACGAACAAAAATGGGACCTCAAAGGAGAATGGGAATATATGTTGGGTATGAATCTCCATCAATAATAAAATATATTGAACCAATGACTGGAGATATTTTCACTGCAAGATTTGCAGATTGTCATTTTGATGAATCATTATTCTCAACATTAGGGGGGAGAAAACAAACAGTTGGAAAAGGAAATATCATGGATTGTATTATCATTAAAAGGTTTAGATCCTCGAACAAAATAAAGTGAACTAGAAGTTCAAAAGATAATACATTTACAAGGTATAGCAAATCAATTGCCAGACGCATTTGCTAACCATGATAGAGTAATAAAATCTCATATTCCAGCTGTAAATGCTCCGATAAGAATTGAAATCCCAGAAGGAAAAGCAAACAAAATGGCTAGTGAGTCTAAGACACGCTTGAAACGTGGTAGACCACTTGGTTCCAAAGATAAACTTCCTCGAAAAAGAAAAGGAGCAACTAATCTTGATGGTCAAAATGATGACGTATCTCCAGAAGAGATCATTGATATGGTTAATGATGAAAGTAATCAGGTTCCAAAGATAAACATCCTCGAAAAAGAAAAGGAGCAAATTTTCATGATCGTCAAAATAAGGATGTCTCTCCTGAAGAGACCGTAGATATAATTAATGATGAAGAGAAACATTTACATAATGAGAATGAAGAGATATCGATTAATTATATCAATACGGGAAAATTTTGGAACTGAGACAATACAATCGTCGACGGTATTTTTGTTTATAACATAGCACGTGATATAACAAAAGAAAACGAGGATCATGAATCTACCTCTTTTGAAGAGTGTAGAAGTAGAAATGATTGGACAAAAGGGATAGAGACAATCAAGCTTGAATCGGAAGAAAAACGAAAACGAGAAGTTTTCATACCAGTAGTCCAAACATTGAAAGGAATTAAACATGTGGGTAATAAATGTATCTTTGTATGAAATAAACAAAAACAAAATGAAATTTTTTGATACAAATCAAGACTTTTCGCTCAAGGATTTATCCAAATTCCCGGTATTGATTATGATTCAACATATTCTCCCGTGGTGGATGCAATAACATTTCGATATTTAATTTGTCTAGAAAATAATAAAAGACTTGAAATGCACCTCATGGATGTGGTAACAGCTTCTCTATATGGTTCATTAGACCATGATATATATATGAAAATCCCTGAAGGATTTAAGATGTATGAAGCACATGATTATAATTATCGCGAGAATGAATAGATTGAGACAATCCGGACGAATATGGTACAACCGCTTGAATGAATATTTGATAAAAGAAGGATATAAAAATGATCCTATATGTCCATGTGTTTTCATAAAAGGTTCAAACTTAAAGTTTGTTCTAATTGCGGTTTATGTTGATGGCTTAAATATAATTGGAACTCTGGAAGAGTTATCACAAGCTATGCAATGCTTAAAGAAATAATTTGAAATGAAAGACCTCGGAAAAAGAATATTTTGTTTAGGTCTTCAAATTGAGTATCTTAAAGATGGGATATTTTTGCATCAAACCTCTTATACAAAAAAGAAACTTAAAAGGTTTTACATGGATAAATCACACCCTTTAAGTACACGAATGGTTGTCGAGGGACCACATATATGGCTTATATTATTGTAACTCATCAAAACTAAATTTGATTGGTTATGCAGATGTTGGATATTTGTCGGATCCTGATATAGCTCGATCTCAATCTGGGTATGTATTTACTTGTGGGGTAACCACAATCTTATGGCGTTCTATAAAACAAACATTGGTAATCACTTCATCAAATCATGTAGAGATATTAGCAATTCACGAGACAAGTCGTGAATGCGCTTGGTTTAGATCAGTATCTCAATACATTAGGGAGTCATGTAGTCTTCCAATTGATAAAAATATTCCTACAATATTTTTTGAGGATAATAATGCATGCATAGTTCAATTAAAAGATGGTTAAATTAAAGGTGATAAGACGAAAGCATATTTCACCTAAATATTTATTTACTCATGATCTTCAACAAAATGGTGAAATATATATTTAACAAATAAAGTCTTTTGAGAATCCAACAGATTTATTCACTAAGGCACTAACTACGAGATTATTTGAGAAGATGGTTTACTTAATCGAAATATGTCGTTTGAAAGATATAAAATGATGATCTTATCAGAGGGAGAAAAAGATATGCATTAGATTTTCTTAGTAAAGGTTTTTAACGAGGCAATATATATATTGCATATCATTAAGAGTATGTACTCTTTTTCCTTTGCTAGGGTTTTTTTTTCTACGAGTTTGACCTAGTAAAAGGTTTTAACGAGAGATATTATTTTTACTCAATAGACATTCAAGGGGGAGTATTATAAAATAATAATGATGATGTGAATGTCTTTTGAGTTTCTCAAACTCTTCATATTCTCTATTTACTCTCCCCCTTTATTACTCTTTAATTCTATAAATTATGACTACCTTATCTCTTTATCTATTTGTTTGTCTCTTCATCTACCTTATAAATCTATAAATAGAGGCAATTTCATTTGTGATGTACACTTGAGAAATCTTCTTGAATAAAGAATTATCTTCCTCTACCTCTTGCTCTCTCATCTTACATATTGTTCAATTTTATTTTGCAACAGAGTTCAGTTTCTCATTGATGTTTCTTCTGGCAGTTTCCTTTTGCGACATTAAGCCTGATCTATAAAAAATGGATTCAGAATAATAATATTTTAAAGATATTCTTTTAATTTAATATATATTATAAAAAATCAATTTGAACCTACAAATTTAATAAATTATTAAACCCAAATTTGCGTATTCGAATTTTTTTTGAACGAATTTGTTGGATATTTTATAAATCAAAGTTATGTCATTTTTTTCCTTGAGAGAAAAATGTAAATATACATTTGTGGGTTGATGTGAATGATATGGGTCGGATACCAATATCTCATCCCAATATTCCCTAAATTCCAATTTCTTACTTTTCTTTTGTCTCATTTCATGTTCTAAATGATTTTTTACCGAATTAATTCAACCCATTATTTTAATAAGAAAATAAAACTTCAAAAAATTAAAGATTCGTCTAAAATATTATATATATATATATCCGTGATATTTTGTTATGATAAGTTGTCCCACATCGACTAGGACATGAATCTTGGGACTTGTATATATGGTATTAGGCAACCCTAAACTCTTGAGCTAGCTTTTGGGATTAATTAGGCCCATCCCATATTTGACATGGTATCAGAGCCCGGTTCGTCCCGATTTGAATATACCGATGTTGGGCCCCCGATTGTGATGTCCACGCTCCAAGATCGAGTCTGGGCGTGAGGGGGAGTGTTATGATAAGTTGTCCCATATCGGTTAGGACATGAATCTTGGGACTTGTATATATGGTGTTGGGCAACCCTAAACTCTTGAGTTAGCTTTTGGGATTAGTTAGGTCCAACCCATATTTGACAATATTCTCTGTGTTCTAATTAAAAGATTTTTAGTGGGTGGTGATAAAAGAAAATCAGATATTGTATAGGTATTTTTCTTTATTTATTTTTTAGTTTAAATATGATAAATAATATTTGTGAATAAGATTATATATATCTTAGAAATATCTTCAATCAGAATGGATTACATGTATTCGTCTCTCTTCCTCGTGCAGATATCTTTGACAGGACTCCCTATTTCACGTCATCAGAAGCTACTATCCTTGTTTTTCTTTTTATTTTATTCTTAAAATAAACTTATTATTATTAATGATATCTTATTTTTCTATATTTTCTTAAAATAAACTTATAAAAAAAAGTCCCTTTTTCTGTTTCTGCTGTGCCTTGAGTCATCACATCATTCCACCATTGATAAAAACGTACCAACTAGAGATTCAGTCAACCCACAAAACATTAAAATCATTTATAACACAACAGGAAATTTTAATGATTATTTTTTGTTTGCTACAAAATTGTGAAATAATTAAAATTGGTGGGGTTTTTGTCTTCGTTCATGTTTTTTCTTTTTGTGAACCATATTTTCTTCCCAACAATTATCTCCAAATAATATATTCATTCATGAATGTAATTTACCTTTTAAATAAATAAATTAATTTGTATATAGTAAAAGATAGCAAATCATCATTATTATATTAATTAATTTTCAAAATTTATTACACAATAGAAGAGGTAAATGAACAAGAAGATTCAATCAACCTGAAAAACATAAAAAATAATACGTAAATCAAAATCCATAGTAATAGATAAACTAATACGAACTTACTCTCTTATTAATAATAAAAAACACTCCCCTAAGACCAAACCAAGATTTAACAATTAATTTATTATAATATGATTTATTATAATATAATTTATGGTCTCCAATTTGTCTAATCAATCAACCGTGAACCATTCCATAAGATAAAGCCATAAGCAAAATGGCGGCTTCTTTTTCATCTTGTGGGAAAACTTGCTGAAACGCCGAACTCTTACTCAATATTATCGTCAGATCATCCAAATCAAATTTTTCCGACGACAAATATGAAGACGCCGGCGAAGATTTGCTCTGAGTTCCTGATTCCGCCGACGTATTTGTCGTCGAAGTGATCTTGCTCTTCTTGGCCTTCGGTGGCTGAGTGAAATGATCGCTTAATCTCTTATTCTTTTTCTGCGTTTTCTTCTTCTCCGACATTAACTGCGGCGGCGGCCCAGTGGCAGCTGCTGCTTCCGCCGCCATCGCGGCCCGTCTCGCCTTCCTTTGCCGTATTCCACATGCATTACAAAGAGACTGAAATAACAAAATAAAAACAAAATTTGGAGTTCTACCGGCGCGACCGGAAGCAAATCCTCGTGAACACGTCAATGCCATATACGTATTCCACATGCATTACAAAGAGACTGAAATAACAAAATAAAAACAAAATTTTGTTATTATTGTCTTTTTTCAGTGTGTTTTTTATATAAATTATTGTTGCGTATTGTTTTATTACGAGAATTTTTTACTGTTTCTATATGATCCCTTGAGCAAAAGTGATCTCTTAGAACATGTTATATATATATATATATATATGAAAAAAATATAAATAATTACCTTTGGACCTCTTGGTCCACTTCTCCAGAGAGGAGTCTTGGTGGTATTGCAATCAGAGCAAACCCTAATGACGCCATTGTTATTACCATAACCATTATCGTAGTGATCACTTGAAGTGTTCATGTCGTGATCATGATCATCATCTTGGAAATTTTGATCCATGGGTTGTTTCTTCATCAGTCTCATCTTCGACGGCATCCATTTGACGGCGGTGGTCGGCGGCGAACCACTCTGATCGGCTTTTGTCTGATTCTGATTCTGAAAAAGAAGATCGGTCCTCTCTTCTGTCTTTCTTATTGTCAGTTTAGGTCTTGTCTCCTTCTTTGGCATCATGTGATCACATGATGATCCACCGTTAGACATCAACATCTTCGTCTGAAAAAATCATTTATATAAATCTAAATTAACAATTATGAAACACAACAAGAATTATTAGGTTTCATCTTGTAATATTAATATTGGTATGATCTCATTTAAACCATTGTAAGGTATGTATTATTTGCTTTAGTGATGGCATAATTTATGTCGGGATTAAACTTTAATAATTTGAAATATACCTCAAGGGATTGGGAAAGATTATCAAGATCACCATGGTAATTAGCAGTGGTGTAATCAACATGTCCTTGGTGAGAGTTAATCAAGAAAGGATGGTACGAGAGAGACGAAGATGATGATGATGATAATGATGATAATGATGATGAAGCTTGATGTAGGGACGATCCCAGAGTACATAAAAAGGATTGGTCGTTTTGATCTTCGTTGAGATCTATAGGGCAATGGAAATTTGAATTCATTGGGAGGGAGAGAGAGAGAGAGAGAGAGAGAGAGAGAGAGAGAGAGAGAGAGAGAGAGAGAGAGAGAGAGAGAGAGAGAGAGAGAGAGAGAGAGAGAGAGATTGAAGTTGATGAAACACAAAGGAGGGAAGAGAGACAGCAAAAAGGATCAAAGCTATACTATGTTGGATCCTTTTTATAAAGAGGGAGAGACACAAGCCGAACACAAAGATCTATTTATGAAATATATTATTATTTTAAAAAATATATATATATAATTATTGTTGCATATTTATTTTTATGTGATCTATGTCTGACTTAATATGTGATTGAATGAATTTTGAATGTTTATGTTTGAATACCATTATAATATGTGTCAACTTTCACGCATCCAACAAATTTATTTATTTATTTATTTAGTCAAAAATATATATATGTAATCAACGGAAAAGAGATCATAGATAACTATTTAAAAAGGTATTAATTTGTATGTATTTATTTATTTATTTTATCAAAAATATATATACGTAATCAACGGAAAAGAGATCATATATAACTATTTAAAAAGGTATTAATTTGTATGTATTTATTTATTTATTTTATCAAAAATATATATACGTAATCAACGGAAAAGAGATCATATATAACTATTTAAAAAGGTATTAATTTGTATGTATTTATTTATTTATTTTATCAAAAATATATATACGTAATCAACGGAAAAGAGATCATATATAACTATTTAAAAAGGTATTAATTTGTATGTATTTGGTCGTTAAAATGTCGTCGAAATTAGATATAAAAAATAATAATTTAGAGGTTCCCGTGAATCTATGACACTCATACAAAAACAAATATATGAGACAAAATTGTGTATGTGGAGTGGTACTGGACGACCCCATGCAGAGAAACCCTATCTGTAATTTAGTTATCTCACAGACAGAAACCCTAATTTAATAAATAATTTTAAAATCAAAATAAATCAAATTGGAGCTCTAGAGCCACACAAATGTATGATGATAATGATCATATGATTTCTATGGAAAAACAAAAATAACATCCTTTGTATTACTTAGTCTTGTCAAAAAGCTAGGGTTTCATATTTCTCAAGGTTCCATATGAAATAAATAGAAAAAAAAAGTCAAAATTTGGATCTAACGTTTATTTCATTTTAAAAAAATACCGCAAGAAAATTAGGTATATACATTATACCCATAAATCTCATTTCGTTTAATACTATATGGTTTATATTTTTTTTACCCCCCTCTCTCTCTCTCTCTCTCTCTCTCTCTCTCTCTCTCTCTCTCTCTCTCTCTCTCTCTCTCTCTCTCTCTCTCTCTCTCTCTCTCATCATCTTTTTTTTATATGATTTATTTCTTGGGATTGAATATATGATCTATAAATTCAGTTTATAAGTTAATGTTGTATGTATTGAGTATATATATCATTGAGTAACGATGGATTTATAACCTACTAGCCATTTGCGACAATACATTTTAACGTTGTCGAATAATCTTATTATATAATTTACATATTAGGTTTTTGTATATATGTTATATATTCATATTAGTAACAATTTGCATGTCCAATGTGGGCACAACGTTTTATAAGATGCATTTTATAATGGTTATATATATAAACCTACCGATATATTAGGTAGTATGGATAGGGTTGTAGATCGAACATTAAAAACGTTTTTCTTGTAATTCAATAGAGTTTTGAGATTTCGATTTTAATGATTAATGTCTTTTTTTCTAAAACTATACAATCAACATTTTGATTCATTAATTTTTAATGATATTTAATATAGATAGAATATATCGTCGGTTTTCACGAATAATCCACGTTAATTCTCTATTTTTTCTGTTTAGTTTAGAATTCTAAAATTTGATCATTTTGTAATTTATGTTTTATGACTAAGTATATGTACATATATATCATAATTTAGATATTACTATACAATTATTAATTTTTAATTAATTATCTAATGATTCTTGATTATCTCTTAATTACACATGGGTTCAATGGGTTAGTCCGGATCGGTCCGAGTTCAATGTTTCGAAACCTGAACAACTCGAACCCAACCCGAAACCTAAGAGTGTCAAAAAAAGCCATTAAATCCAAAGCCCGAATGAAACCGGACCTTCAGGCTCGGGCCGTTAAAAATCCGTAATCTTACAACCTGGCCCGTCGGATTTCGGGCCGCCCAAAAATCACTTGGGTTTTTCCCCTTTCCTTTATCCTCTAGCTCTTCACCAGCATCAAATCCACATTCTCTTTTCTCAACTTCAAGATTTGTCTGCAGCAAAATATCGAAATCCATAAGGCATGCCTTTGATCAACCGCTAAACTAGGCAAGGATCTACCTTGCGGATATGGAGGAAAGGGGGCTACACACAGAAAGTAGAGGAGTGGATGGCGGTGCAGAAGCAGAAGAGGATCTACGTTAGCCCGTGGGCTGCCCGAAGCCCGCCGGCCGGGCCGCGGACCATATATTTTCGACTTGTTTGAAGTTGGGTCGGGCCAGACCCGAATCCGAATGCACCGGGCCAAAACGGTCTCGGGCTGGATTCGGATCGGGCCGACCCGATTTACACCCCTATCGAAACTCGTCCCGAAAACCAAATAGATTTTTTTGGATTTCATTTTTTAAAACTCGAAAAATGCGAACTCGAACCGAACCCGAAAAACCTATTTCGAAACCTTGAACATGATGAAGAACTATGAACCTATGCGGTAATGAATCAATACAACATAGACAAATGGAAAATTATAATACAATATGAAGAAATTAATAGAGTTGGTTATTATGTAGATTTATGTGAAAAACATTATATATTATATATATAATATTTCCAAAAATATGTTCCAAAACGATTAGTACCAAATCCAAAGGAATAGAAAAATCCTATGCATGCTCCAACAAAAATAAATCAATCAAGTGTTTTTTTATGTATAAGTAAACTTCTAAAAATATTAAAATAAAGTCAATAAAGATTCCATAAAATATCTCACAATTATTTCGACAATGTTTTTACCACGCTTGGACTAAATAGTTGCTACTTCTATTATCAGGTCTAATTTTGTTATAAATGAGATCTATAATCACTTTTATTCATGAATAAAAGTTTTAAAAACGTTAAAACTCATATATTTCATATAATATATATTTAATTGTTTAAGATATCTCACCCGACCACTAAACTATAAGCTCTATATATACATACAATAAAAGTTTTAAGGATTATATTTAAAGAGGTTATATAGTGGAATTATTTGGTTTCAGTCTTTGTTTTTGGGTAAATGAATGTATTAATAGATAATAAATTTTACAAAATATATATAAAAATATGGCTGAACAAAAAAAAGGCCAAATCATTTCAAACGAGCCAAAATAAAAATTTTGTATTAGGATTATATTCTTCGGCTATCAATTCAAAATTGTAAAACCATAAAATACTATAATTATGTAAATCGAACTCTTTTAATTCCTTAAAATCAAATGTCTGAACTCAAAACTAACTCTACAAGAAGACTTAAACACTCATCTTGTGAATTATAATTAATGATGAAATTACTTTGGCTAATCACAATACATGGAAATTGATGAACTTATTAATAAACACAAAGCCAGAACTATATTATATATATATAATTTTTTTTCAAAAAATGACAAATTAAAGACGATTGTAAATCTTTCTGAAAAGGGACAGCGAATGGCCGCCATATAAGTTTGACAGACAATTATCTATACATAATTTTATTTATTAAAGTAATAATAAAATTAATATTAATTCACATTTACAAGGCAGAAGAAATCATAAAAAAATTATATACGTAAATAATTTACTAGTTGATATATTAAAGCATAAATTTCTGATATATATTTAAAAATAATTTTTTTGTATGAAAATATTATTAAAGAATATATATAATATATTATACGCTTATATTTTAATACACAAACATAATAAATATTTAGCTAACTGAAAATTTACAGATATATAATTCATATATTGATATAAAATAGAAGATACAAAGAGAGATCACAATAACAACTTGCGAAAGAAGAGTATTATCTGAATCAGACTCAATGGGCAATATCTATCGTATCTTTTATTGGATTTTATCATATATTCTATGTTGATTAAGATATTTATATTAATATATCTTTAATAATTGTGAGGAATATTTTCATCAGTTTTCATTTATATATATATATATATTACATGATACGGTATCTCAGCGTACACCACAAATTCGATAGAAAATATGGCGCTTAAATTTAGTAATGAAATATATTAAAAAAAAGAATAAAATTATACGAAATAAGGAATATATGTATGTATATATTATATATAATATAAGACATGAAATGGGTGACAATTAAACGATAGAGAGATGGGCTACGTATGCGGCTTCTGGATCACACCCGTGCAAGTTATGCATGCATGCATGCACATACATACATGATACATACATGCATGCACATACATACATGATACATACATGCATGCATGCACATACATACATGCATGCATGCACATATACATACAGGAGTATGGGGTGTATGTATAGATGGGATTAATGTCATTTTATGTGTCAGTACAATTGGGTTATGTCCAACATTTTGGTACTTTTCATGACTCGGCTTTTTTTTCTTCTTTTCAATAAAATTTTTAATGGGACCATTTTCTCTCTCTCTCTACTTTGATTGATTTGTTTGTAATAATGTGAATTCTCTCTCCTCCCTCTATCATATAATGTTTCATTTATTTATTTATTAAAATCAATTATCTTTTTTATATGGATAATTTTACTTGATATATTTGATCAATCCTCCTCACAAAAATAAAAAAAAATGTAAAAAAATGAAGAAATAAGAAGTTGTCGATGTTATTATAATCTGAGTTTGAGCATTAATGTCGTGGAGTAGACGCGCTCGAACCGCGCGTGTTAAGTCATTTTCTCTCGCCCCTTTTAAGAGCCCTTTTAAATAATGGATTCGTATTAGAAGCCCATTATTGGCCCGATATTCAACGGGAGGGCCACATTGGCCCAATATAAGAGCTAAAGTCACGCGCGGTGGCAGCGCGTAAGGCACAGTTGCCCATAGACCATGGATATGCCGAATAGTAACTAATTACCATCAATGAAATATATAATTTATCATCTGAATTACTGACACCTGATTTTTTATTAATTACTGACATTTTCTGAATTTATTTTTTTATTTAATTTGAGAGAGATAATGACTCAGAATGTTTATTAGCTATCTGAAAATTCAAAAAAGAAAAAAATAATATACAAAATAAATAAAATGATTTTAAGACAGTGTAAGAAGATTAGATCCAATGGGCCTTCGTAGGCCCAATATAATAATGCATCGGTTTATACGATGGAAAAATCAGTAACAACAACAATATTATTATTATTATTATTATTATTATTATTATTATTATTGTTATTGTTACTATTATTATTATTATTATTATTATTATTATTATTATTATTATAGAAGAAAAAAAAAGGATAAATAGGGAGATAGGTTGTTAATCTTATCCTAAAAAAATAAGATAAAGACATACGTGGAATTCATTTAAAACAGTGAATTGGATTTAATGTCACATAACATATCTTCATGCATTCAACGTCGTGTGCCTCAACAAACATGCAATTTTCTTTATTTATTATATAAAATTATTTCAGTGATAATTAAGCAATTTCACATGCAATTTTTCAATAATTTCCCAACAAATTGTGAGACAAATTATTGGAAGTCCAATAAGAATGATATATGTATATAATAGAATCATATATACATGCATTAATTAAAGAATCATATATATGGACCCATGTCACACAATATATATAGGTATATATATAAGTATAATAACCATTTACTTAATTATGAAGTCAAATCGCCATGAGAGACTTTTCTCGAAGTATTGAAGGGCGTTAGATGTGGCCTTGGAAGTTGGACTTTCATATATATATATATATAATTACATTAATTATTTGACAATGTAGTATTTCTTATGAAATGTGCATTAATTTCACATTGATCCATATTATATAATTATGATAGACCGTTTGAAATGTGTTCGTTTGTGGAAGATAGTTATAATATTTTGATTATTTATGATAATAAAATTTATATCTTTTTTTCGATAATCCACAATCAAACGTATTTAAGGTGAAATGTTATATATATATATATATATTTATTATTTGTAATGTTTCCGTAGTTAGTCATTAAATATTCAAATAGAAAGGGATTATAACATCACAATAACGTATCCTCTCATTATATGTGAAATCAAATCTTAGATTAGTAGACTTTTGTCTAATTTTAACGTGGTCGGTTCCCAACTTCCTAATACTATAAATATAAATATATATATGTATATACACTCATTAAAGAGACGTATTTTTTATAAATAGAATATTCAAATAATATTTTTAAAATGAATCCAGATAATTAAATTATTTTGCATTCCTACAACCAATAGAGTTCTATCGTTGAAGTTTTGATTCGATAAGATTTTTTACTAACTAAAGGAACTTTTTTTTTTATGATAAAAATATTTTTTTGTAAAATGAAAATACGTGTTATAATAAAATTAAAATATCAAAAGGGTGGGTGAGACTTTAGATCTTTATGACATTAATGCAATTTTGAAGTATCAAAGCCTTTCCTCTATTTAATTTTATTCATCATATGTGGACCACCTTTTTTTTTGGTATGGATAAGATATAAATTATGGACACATTTTAGGATATAATTTTCGGATTAATTCGTAATGATGTTTATTTATTTTGAAGTTCATATGGATTATAGAATTTATTTTGGCCCATAATTTCAAATAAAAAACATTTCAAACATAATTTATGAACAAGTTGTATTTATAATTTTTGTAAGATGATATTTATATATAGATTGATTCAATTGTGAAAAAGATAATCCCTAATTTAAAATTATATATATAAGATCATTGAGAAAAGAAGCTTAAATATGTTTTTTAACCCAAATGAACTACGTGCATGTTATAATATTTTTCATCAAAACTCGATCTAGTATTTCTTTTGTTTTGAACAAATACTATAAAATGAAATTTATTATTTCCTTTATCAAAATCTTTAGTGTCGATTTTATCAAAATTTATAATAAGATTTTAAATGGAAATTTAACGATTTATGGTTTTATTTTAAATCTTCATTGGTTTTGGTAACGATATTTATGAATTAATATTATTTGTCGTACATCTATTGATGTATATAGTACAACAAACTTTCACTATATATTAATTTAATTATGACATTTTATTTCAATACGGTTATTAATTATATAGTGATAAAAACACATTAGCAAACTTCAAACTAGTAGTAGTTGTTGTACTTAACAACTTTGATGCCTAATGGTTTAAGTTAGACAATTACGTCATTTAACTAAATTTGATCATAATTAATTTTATGCTATTTAACCAATTTATTATTAATAGATATACCAAAAAATAAAGTGGATAGGCCAAACTGTCGGAAAGAGACTCCATGCAAGTGGAATCTTTAACCCTTTTTTTGGCGAACTTTTTAATTAATTTAATTTCTATTTTAGTTTTAGATGGCATATGATATATTACATTTCAAAAAGTTAATATGCTTGGATTAATTATTAATACGAATGAAATCTTCTTATTAGAAGCTAATTATACGTACGGATTCTTTTTACTTCCATACATACAATAAATATATATATATATATATATATTATTGGTGGTTGAATTAGTTACGTAACTATGAGTTAGACATTTTTTTAAAATCTAGGTTGATATATATCTTAGGTGTGTTGTCATATTCTGTTAGTGAATCATAATGACAAGGTTGATTATGACTATGAAAAATTGAAATTATATTGTCATGCATATAATCATTTAGTGTCAATAATAAAATTTAAAATTTTGACTCTTTGGTTCATCCACTAAATGTTTTTCTATTATCATACATATTTTATATTTTCTAAAGAATCATCATTTCATTACAAAAAAAGGGTTACTGCCAAATTAGAATGAAACGTGTCCGTATTATTAGGTCTCAGCCTTGTTTAAATAGAATTACAAACCCTAATACGATTATGCGTAATTACAAAAACACCCTTATACATAATTAACCCTAATACGCCCCCTCAAGTTGGAGCATGAAGATCTCGAATGCCCAACTTGGAACGCAAA
>CM071863.1:61443095-61583604 GCA_036759665.1 Gynandropsis gynandra
GTGTGAGACAGACGGCTGGACAGCGGCAGCACCTGGCTGAACGTCGGCTGCACCTGGCTGGAAGGCCATGAGACTGGTAACGCGCGCAAATTTATTTAGTAATATATATATATTTTATTATTATTTTTTTTTTTATTTTTTTTTTATTTTTTTTTATTTTTTTTTATTTTTTTTTAAATTAAAAAAAATAAAAAAAATAAAATAAAGAAACAGAAACACGAAAGAGAAGGGAAATTCCTGATCTGAAAAAAAAACCAGCCAACGCAGAGGAAGTCGGCGCGGAAGAAGTCGGCAAGGGAAGCCGGCGCAGAAGCAGCGTCGACGGGAGAGAGCGTCGGCTGGTTTTTATTATACATATAATATATGTTGTTTTAAGATAAATGAATAAATATTCGACCATATTCATACAAAATTATCGAATTTTTAAAAATATAAAAAATATTATGTGTCTCTAGGATAATATATGTTGTTTTAAGATAAATAAATAAATATTCGACCATATTCATACAAAATTACACAATTTTAAAAATATAAAATATTATGTGTCTCTAGGACCCACTAAAGAAGGGTGACGTGGCGTATCAATCTTCTTACCAAATCATGAAGACAGTTTTATCCGTTTCGAAGAAGTAAAAGGATCCAAAAGGCTTACACGAGTTAGAATTTGTCTGAAAGGACACCACCATAGTGGGACCCAAATGTATTGCTGACGTGGATTATACCTTTGGATAAAATGTTATATTAATCCTCTTTGTGCATTTATATTATATTCCTTGGCGATTGCATATTAAAAATCGATTAGATAAGACGTGCGATCTTAAAATTTCTATAATAACATTAATACAAAAATACCCTCCACATCAATTGGGAAATATGATGTTTTCATTTTCCAAAGCCCATAACTCATATAATATATATATATATATATATGGTGTGGGCGTAAAACACGTGTTTTTATGTTATTTGTATACGTAGTTGGTGAATATCTTGTTATAAGTTAGAAATTTTAGTTACCTAGAATTGTTTTGTTGTGGGTTATTATAATTTAATTATTGTATAAACTATTTGAATTAGTTTAAAAATAGTTAGTTTCTATTTCTAAGTTGGTCTTATCTAAATTCATTTATTGGGCTTTTATGTTTTTTTATCCATGAAAATAATTATCAAAAAATATTAATCACACAAAATTTAAATAACTATTAAATTAATCACATGCTGTCATCTAAATATCGTACAATAACAAAAATAAAGTCATATAACACTAATAATACTAATAATGAATCTTATTGGTGAAATAATACTTAGCTAATTGTTATCATTCTTATTTTTAATTTGGAAGCATTATGTAACTTAATTTCCAAACCACCTATTGTTAACAACTTAACTTTTTATTTGTTATATGCATGCATATGTGATTTTAACAAAAAAATCATATAATATCCAAACATACATATATATATTATATTATATACCTAAACAAATGGGCTTTAGATACGATGTAGTGAATACCAACGCCACGTGTCTATCTATAATTGGTTAATAAAAGGGCCATTTCCGTGGAAGGTAAGACTTTGAGTCAAATAAGTTACGTCATGGATGCGGCAACTTGACTTTCTTAACGAATCACGATTTTGAAAACTAAACCTCATCTGCTCTCATAATTATATACATAAATACATATATATATATGTATATATCACAAAGAAGAAGAATATATTACATATTAATATTACTAATTGAGTCTGTGATCACAAAGTTTAAATAGTTGTTGGCATTATCACTTAAAATAATAAAAAAATTTCAATGAAATATAAGTTTTAGAAGTACGCTTATTATAGTAAATATAAAACCTTATTGTGGTTATATATACAATAAAATTATACTGATTCCTTTAAGATTCTCATCCTAAAATCAAACGGTTTAAAGTCAAAAGATACGCCTTAATATTGTATATGATATATAAATGGACCACAGCAAAATATTGACACTTTTAAAAGAAAGCTCTTTATATATATATACAAATATATGCAAAATAATTTAAAAAAAATACTAATATCTGAGTATATTAGTTGTTCTGTTGGGAAATTCCACCTGAAAAACAAAGATAAATCTGAAATTTTCATGAAAAAAAAGCTTATAAAAAATTGAAAATTACTCAACAGGTAGGTTGAAAGATATTCAAGTCACCCGCCAAAGCAAAGAGGTTGGTCCCACAATTTCATTTCATTTTGTATTTATTCCAAGTATGTAAAAAACTCGTGTATTTCGGACATATATATATATACATACATAGGCATATGTGTCCGCCTATATATATATATATATAGAGTGAACCCAGAAAAGAGCCCATAAACAGATATTTGTTTCGAAGAAATTTCTCCAATAATCTCATTAAAGTTCCAATATTATTTTTTCTTAAATTGCACAAAAAAAAATATGATATTGAAATCAAGGAATAAAACCTGGATTTTTATGGTGATTCTTTGGTGTTCATCGATTTCTTTGGTTAAAGCTACAGTATCTTATGATCACAAAGCTGTGATCATCAATGGCCATAAAAGGATTCTTCTTTCTGGCTCTATTCATTACCCCAGAAGTACTCCTGAGGTACGTTTTTCACATTTGTATCAAATTTCAAACATGTTTTTTTTTTCTGTTTTTCTGTTTATCTCTTCAAGCTTTGTTTTTTTTTTCTGGGTTCTGATTGAATCTTTTTTTTTTTGGTATCCTCTGAAAATTTATGCTCTGTTTTATGTGATTATATGGAATGTGGTTCACTCCAAGCTTGTCCCTCACATGGGCTATTCTGGGTTTTACTTATCTTTTACTTTTCCACAATAAAAATGTTATTTTTAATTTTTTCAAAAAAATGATTTTTTTATAAATGGGGAATATCATATGTAATACTCTGTGATGTGTAGATGTGGCCTGACCTGATACAAAAGGCCAAAGATGGAGGCTTGGATGTGATACAGACTTATGTCTTCTGGAATGGGCATGAACCTTCACCTGGAAAAGTAAAAAAATCACAACTTTATTATATTTCTCTTGATTATACGTAGTAAAACCATATAATTTACTCGATTATGTTATAAGTTTTTTGTATTTTTCCCAGTATTATTTTGAGGACAGGTATGATCTGGTTAAATTCGTGAAGATAGTGCAACAAGCAGGTCTCTATGTCCATCTCAGGATTGGCCCTTACGTCTGTGCAGAGTGGAACTTTGGGTAAATCTTAAAAAAAAACATGAAAAATTGTTAGATTTTATAGGTAATAAAATAAAGTAGAGACATGAAATTGATGTATTTTTGTCTGTTATAATGCTAGGGGTTTCCCTGTTTGGCTCAAGTATATCCCTGGTATTGCCTTCAGGACTAACAATGGACCCTTTAAGGTGGAACATCCACTTAAATATATATAAGATATAATATATATATATATATATACATATAGGCATGTGTATATGTAATGAGTGACTGATGAATTTTAGTGATGGTTAATGAAGGCTGCAATGCAAAAATTCACAGAGAAGATAGTTGGAATGATGAAAGAGGAAAAACTATTTGAGACGCAAGGAGGACCCATCATTCTTTCACAGGTTTGGTTTGGTTTTGGATATAACTAAACTAAGTTTTTGTTGATTTGAGAGCAAATCATTAACCAATTATTAATCATTTATTATATATAATATGTTTTTTTTAAATAAAAAACAGATAGAGAATGAATATGGACCAGTGGAATGGGAGATAGGAGCAGAAGGCAAAGCTTACACAAAATGGGCAGCTCAAATGGCTGTGGGACTTACTACTGGTGTCCCATGGATTATGTGCAAACAAGACGATGCTCCTGACCCTATTGTCTGTTCCTCTTTCTTTTCTTTTTTTTAATTTTCTAAATATTATAATATTCTAAATTTTTTTCCTACTTTAGTTGGTGGGTAGCCCTTTATATTCCTTATATTAAATAGACATTTATCATGTAAAGATCTATATGCCTCCTTTATCATTATTATTTTATTTAAAACTAAGAAACTACATAATCAGGTGTTATTGATGTATCATATCATTGATTGATCTAATTAATCCTTATCTTTAATGACAGATAAACACATGCAACGGCTTCTACTGTGAGAATTTTAAGCCTAATTCAGACAAGAAGCCTAAGATGTGGACAGAGAATTGGACTGGTTGGTAAGTCACGCACAAGTAACTTTACGACTAATAAATAGTTATTATTAATATTATACCTTTGCTTTCTCATTGTGTGTCGGTCTGAAAATATTATCAGGTTCACGGAATTTGGCGGTGCTGTTCCGTACAGACCCGTGGAAGACATTGCATTCTCCGTGGCACGGTTCATACAGAATGGCGGTTCGTTCGTCAACTACTACATGGTATCTAAAAAATAAATAAATAAATATTGATAATGTCATGTGAAAAACATAAAAAAAAAAGATGGTTAAGGGTTAAATTGGTGAAATTTTGATGTGATTTAGTACCATGGAGGGACCAACTTTGACAGGACTGCCGGTGGATTCATAGCCACGAGCTATGATTACGATGCTCCTCTTGATGAATATGGTAAACAGCTTCGAAATCTGAAATGACAAAACATATTAAGACATGAAATAATGATTGTTTAAATCTTATTTTTTGGGATTTAAACTTTGTTTTTGGTGATAATTGTATAGGTTTAACGAGAGAACCGAAATGGAGTCATTTAAAGGACTTGCATAAAGTGATCAAGCTATGCGAACCGGCATTAGTTTCAGTTGATCCCACTGTCACAACACTTGGAGACAAGCAAGAAGTAAGTATGATAAGCTTTATTCGGTTTACATGAGGAAGAAGAAGGAGCACAAAGCAAGAGAGGAGGAAAAAAAGGACGCGCAGAAGAGGATGCAGTTTGAGACAAGAGAGAAAAGACATCCTGCAGTTTTCAAGAGGTAAGAACAACAGGTAGTTTACTTACGTTAAGTTGTAGCTTTCAAGATTCTGTTCTAGTTTTATTAGTTGGAACATTAGTTAAAGATTGTATTTGGTTGTTTTCCTTGAGACGAACAGAATCTTGAAAGTTACAAACTGACTTAACATAAGTAAACTACCTGTTGTTCTTATCTCTTGAAACTGCAGGATGTCTTTTCCCTCTTGTCTCAAACTGCATCCTTTTTCCGCGCGTCCTTTTCTTCCTCCTCTCTTCTTCCTAATATAAACCGAATAAAGCTTATCAAAGTATTCACAGGCAATCCAACATGAACATACCTTAAATCTGAAGGTTTTTCTGATTGATTTGTTTGATTTCAGGCTCATGTCTTCAAGTCCACTTCTTCCTGTGCTGCGTTTCTCTCGAATTATGATCCAAATTCGGCCGTGAGAGTCACATTTGGGGGATTTCCTTATGATTTGCCTCCATGGTCTATCAGTATTCTACCTGATTGCAAAACGGTGTATTACAACACTGCAAAGGTGAAATTAGTAAACATACTGTTATGATAAGTTGTCCCACATCAGCAAGGATACGAAGAACTAGTTTTTGGGATTAGTTAGACTCAACCCATATTTGATATGGTATCGGAGCTCATTGAAGACATCATTCAATCGGGGCCCAACATCGGTATATTCAAATCGAGACGAACCGGACTCTAATACCATGAAAAATATGGATTGGGCCTAACTAATCCCAAAAACTAGCTCAAGAGTTTAGGGTTACCCAACACCATATATACAAGTCTTAAAAATTCATGTCCTAGCCGATGTGAGACAACTTATCATAACACATACCTTATAAACCTATAAGACGGAGTAATTAGAATCTTGAACTGATGACTTGTGCATGGATACAGGTTCGGGTGCCAAGTGTACTCATGAAGATGGTTCCTACGGGTGGCCAGTTTTCATGGGAATCCTATAACGAAGAAAGCCCTTCTTGGAATGATGACGGCACGTTTACATTGGACGGGCTCGTGGAACAGATAAACATGACCAGAGACAACACTGATTATCTCTGGTACCTGACAGAGTGAGTGTAGTTTGAACTCGAATGGTGAAAACTCTGAATCTTAACAATGAATCATTATTTCCATGGAACCTATTGATCTATTCTTCTCTGTTTTTCATGAATCTTCAGCATCACTATTAGTCCTAATGAGAAGTTCTTGAAGTCTGGTGACGATCCTCTTCTAAACATTTGGTCTGCTGGGCATGCACTACATGTATTTGTCAATGGACAGCTTGCAGGTATAATCAGAGAAGAACCCATTGACGCGGTGTAGCTTGAATTTGTGTTGAACGCCTATATTACTCTGTTTCAGGGACTGCATATGGAGGCTTAAACAACCCAAAACTAAGCTTTAGCCAGAATATTAAGTTACATGCTGGAGTGAATAAGCTTGCTCTGTTAAGCATTGCAGTGGGTCTTCCGGTTAGTTTTCACTGCTTAAACAGATATATATATATATATATGTATGATCCATGTTTTTGCTCCAACAAGATGATAATGTGCTAACCTTTTGAAGCTCTTACTTGGTCACAGAACGTAGGGCTGCATTATGAGACATGGAATGCTGGGGTTCTTGGCCCTGTCTTGCTGAAGGGAGTAAACTCCGGAACATGGGACATGTCCAAATGGAAATGGTCCTATAAGGTCCAGAAAATGCTGAATTTCAGTCTCAATGTCATCAGGTCTTTACAAATCATCATGATAATAAATTAAACGTGTCCTCAAATGATTTGAACAGATTGGTCTGAAAGGTGAAGCTCTGAGCCTTCATACTGTCACGGGGAGTTCTTCTGTGGAATGGGTGGAAGGATCACTTGTGGCAAAAAAACAACCTCTGACCTGGTATAAGGTAAGAGAACCATAAGGATGATTAATGTCTGCCAACAGGCTTAAGTCAATATAACAAAAGCTGAAAGATGAGTTAATATTTTCATCTCTTCGCAGACTACTTTTGACACTCCAGCAGACAGTGAACCGCTGGCTTTAGACATGAACACTATGGGGAAAGGCCAAATTTGGGTTAATGGCCGAAACATTGGGCGACATTGGCCTGAGTACACTGCTCATGGGAATTGCGGGCATTGCAACTATGCAGGAACTTACACTGAGAAGAAATGTCTAAGTAACTGTGGAGAAGCTTCTCAAAGATGGTCAGGAGAAATGCATACCTTTGCTTTGTTCTTCATCGTATTCCTTGTTGGTTGATATCTAATTCAGTGGGCTGAGAAAATTCTGGATTTTTCTTTTTCAGGTACCATGTGCCTCGGTCATGGCTGAGGCCCTCTGGGAACCTTCTGATTGTGTTTGAGGAGAGTGGTGGGGACCCAAGTGGGATCACTCTTGTGAGAAGAACAAGCAAATGAAGCTTCTCGCTCATCTTTTTCATGACAGAAGCTGTTTCCTTATCACAAACTCAGCATTTCAGGTGGGGCAAAAACTGGACATTGTAAATTTGTGCAGTTGTTACAAGAAGACAACTTATACGTGCATATACTGGAGATTATTCGCTAATGTGAATTGAAATAGAATCTGCATTCTACCTAATGATATACTGCAAATGTATACAGAACACTTACAGAAAGCAGTGGGTTTCAGTTACCTGGTACTGAATAACATTTCCTTGATATTTTCTTCTGTATCTGTGTCCCAGTCTTGTGACTCTTTAAATAGATCCTCCATTGGAGCCCTATTCTTGTTACTGTGTCTTCATCTTTGCAACAGGCTGAATGATGACTTTTACAGTCTTGTCAAAATGAAGACATTTTGCATGTCAATTTAGCGGTAACACTTTCTAGATCTTTGTTGATCTGTGGTTCTTCCCGCCCAAGAATTCTCCAGTTTATCAATCTAATGTTTAAGTCATTTAGCACTGAATTTCCTACTTCTCTCCTATGAAGTTGAATAATCCGGTTGATGCATTTTGATCAAGTATTTGCTGGATCTTGGTTTAACCTGCCCTTTTCAAGAGCTCCTTATTCAGACACAAGAAAGGCCTCTCCATTACATCTAGCAGAATTCGTGAAACATCCTCCTTCAAACACAATGGGTCAATATATCAGAATAGGAAAAAGAGCATAAAATGACCCTCGGAAAGTTTAATCAAAACCCACCATTTTCCATCAATTTGTCAACAATATCCTTACACAGTAGAAAAAGTTCCATCGATAGCGCTGAGTTCCCAATCTGTAAAGTTTCTACACAAACGATTGAAGACGATATAGCACAAACAAGTGTTTTCACCAGAAACTCAATCGTCGAATCGAAAACCTATAATTTTACAAAATTACTCCGATAAGAAGCCTGAAACCTAGATTCAAGGAGCATTTCAAATTCAGTGGAAGAAAACAGACCTGGGGCACATTAGCGATAGCGCCGTGTTCAAAAGCCTTACCCTAGAATCTTCACCTAAGCTAAGAATTCGATTCAGCTCCAAAACGGCGAGCTCCATTGACGATGATACTTCTACATTTTCTTCGTCACTATTTTCCGGCCGGTGACTTTGGAGAGCCGGGAAGCTAACACGGTCAAGAGATGGGAGATCGTCGGCGGAGATGATACAATTTCGTAGTGTGGAGTTGACGAATAGTTTTGAATTTTCCCGCCACAGTTGAATTCGGTTTTAGGATGAGTCTTGGGCCTCTCTAGGCCCATGAAAATGTTGTTCCTTTTTTCTATTTTTTCTATTTATATATTTGGATAATTTCGATATTCCCTGAGATTATTTGGGCTTTTATAGGCAAAATGAACCTATATGGGCTTTATACCAGGCCCATCGTGCTTTTGTTCGCAAAACGCATTCCATAATTAAATTTTTTTAATTTTTTTAAATATTTATAATAATCATGCAAATATAATAATGTACACACTTGACGTATTTGCGTATGGCCTGGCCTTTGCAACTAGGTAAAGGGTCACATATATATATAAGTAGAAAAAAAATATTATTGTATATTATATATGTTTATGCAACAAATACGACAATATCATTGATAAAAAATGTTACAAAATATTATCGACGTACCATCCATGACCTCTATAAATAACCATATTACTTAATATATTTTCCCTTTTCGTCGTCTAATTTAATATTTCATTTTTTTTACTTCGATGTAATGAAAATGCATATTATAAAAAAACATATATATTTTTTATAGTCAAAACAACTTGCTGAATCGGATAGACCATGAACATAACGACAAACTTTATCTTATTGGACCCTCTAATCTTTCGTCTTTCTCTGTTTACATCGATTCCATTTTTTTCCCTATCACGTATATAACATTATATATAATAATAATATCAGTATCAATAAATTAAATATTTGTGGTAAAAGTTCTTTTCATGTTATAAAAATCTCTTTTTTTTTCAAGTGTAAATGTGAAGAACGTGGACCGACGTGTCAAATTACTAAAAAGTAAGAAACTTTCTCAAATTTTTATTATATAATATTCACTTATTTTTGGCGTCACACTATTTTTTATGACATTGCCAATCCACTATGACTAGTTTAGATTAATATAGATCTAAATTTTAAATAAAAATATATAAAATTAATTATTCCAATATAAATCTACAAGCACCCATATAAAAAATAAAATAACTGAAAGTTGGTAGATTACATAGAAAAATTCACATGCAAAAACATAATTTATAATTATATAAAAGACAAAAAGAAAAGATAGAGCCTAAATATGCATAGATATACTACTAATAATAATGTGTTAACATTGTCATTGTCATTTAAATTAAATAACACAAGGATGAAATATTTTAAAAAATAAAAAATAAAAACAACGGGCCATGTAATAAAAATAATTATTCTAATAATATCTCAGACGTTTTCCGCTGTTTTTATCCAATTTGAAAGAAACAAACAACATAAATGAAACCATTTAACAAAGACCAATTTATAACGGAAAATAATAAATAAATAATTTAAACTACACTTTAATAATAATTATTATTTTTATATAAAAGAACTCATATATAAATATCCTCATCCATCGTTCCCTCATCATCTCTCTCTCTCTCTCTCTCTATCTCTCCGGCAACAATGGAGTTCGTGGCGACGGTGGCGACCTGGTTCACGCCGACGACTCTCTTCCTCCTTCTCAACCTCATGATAGGAACCATCGTTATCACTTCTCGATTCGGGTCGGGTTCCAAGAAGATCCACCCGCCCGTAGACCCGAATCATGCCCATCACGCTCCCTTAACCAGGGCTCCTTCGCTCATCCACCGTGTAAAGTCCATCAATTTCAATCTCTACAAGTTTCCTTCGCCGGAGACTGAGCTTTTCACGACCAACCTTGATGACACCGGGTCGGATCCTCTACATAACTCCTACCCGGATCCGGCTCCGGCTCCGGCTCCTTCTCTTCTAGATCGGGTCAAGTCCATCAACCTATCGTACTTGAAGTTCCCGCACGCGCCAACGACCCAACCCGAGTACGATAACTCGGTTGGCCCGACCCGACTAGACTCGCCTGACCAGAGCGACGGACCCGATTCCCCATTCAGGGATCATGTGAACCGTCAACGGCTTACTCGGGCTCCGTCGTTGTTGGAGCGGGTGAAGTCCATCAAGTTCACTTCTTTCTACGGATCCGACTCGACCCAAGAACCGGATCCAAACCCGATTCCACCGGAGGACGATCACAAGCCGAGAAGGAGCAAGTCGGAGACAAAGAAGGCGACTACAACGACGCAAAAGATGACAAAATCGGCGAGTGAGAAACACGTGGAGACAGTGGAGGCGGTGGAGAGGAGGAGGCCGGAGACGACGAGGGTAGAGAGATCAACGTCGTTCGGCGACGGAGAAAACAGCGTCGACGTTAAAGCCGCCGATTTCATCAACAAATTCAAACAACAACTCAAATTACAAAGACTAGATTCCATTCTGAGGTACAGAAGAGAATCTCAAAGCTAAATGACGGAAAGTACGGTGGCTACTGAATTTTCTCTCGGCGGGCGGGAAGTTGAAGAGAAAGATCGAGGAAGGTAAATGGACGGAAATGACCTTACAAGTGTCGATCACTTTCGAGGATATTTTGGTAATTTACGCTACTCGTATACGATAAGAGAAAGCAGTGAACTACGTGCTTTGTTCTTGGATCCGGGCGTCAGGGTTAAAAGTTTAAGGCCATGATGAAATTACAATTTCGAGTAAAACGGTATTATGGTAAAATCAAGTATTGTTTTGTTCCATGTAAAATAATTTGGTTTTTATTTAAAAGCATCGTTAGAGATACGTATTAGAGTAACAAAAGATTCGCTGAAGACCTTATAATATCGACCATTTTTCATCATGCTATATAATATAAATGCGAAATATATAAACTGGATTTATAAACATTTAACTATTCCCTCGTTGACCCATCTATGATTAGGTCACCTACTTAAAAAAACAAATCGGATTTCTTTGAACGGATATTGTGTGTGAAACTCACACCATAAATAGCTAAATAATAATAATAGTAATAATATCAGATTATAAAATTGAAAATAGACTGTTGTCGATATCACTATGAATTTTATATTGTTTTAAATGAAGAAAGTAGGTTTCTGAAAATGTGGTATTTAAATAAAAAATGATAAAATAAGAATCTGTATATATATATATATATCTTGGTTTTTTTGTGATATTTGTTTAAATAAAACAATGAGGAAATAATATAAAATTCTTTGTGGTTCTTATCACGCCTCACAAGTGAATGTCAGCTTAGTCAAAACCTAAATGATTAATATAATTAGTTTTAGAAAATAATAATCCAAATATAAATCATACATTGCCTCGTGGCTCGATAAGATCATTTTGTCTCCATCTATTTAATCAATTACTTAACTGTATATTATAAACTCTTTTTTTTTGTTTTATTTATATATACCGTGAGATTATTTATTTCTTTTTTTTTTCGAAGACAATGTTACATTATCATTACAATTCAAATGTTGATGTGTTGGGTGTGTATGTTTTATTTTATCCCAATCAATAACTATTATATCCATTTTTTTTTAATTTGTCTCCTTATTCAAACTAAATAATTGTTACTTAATATTATTTCGTACCGATATATATTTGTAAATAAAAATATATACTTTTAGATAATCATGACCCTTGAACTAGTTCTAAATTTAAATAAATTTAAATTCAAAAATGATAATATTATAATTTGGTTAGCGTTTAAAAAATATTCAGACATTGTAATTTTTTCCGAATTTTTCAATTATAATGTGTAATTGATTGATATTAGACAATCACTATTACTATACATATTTTTTTAATTATACTGCATTTTATAATAACTTGATATGTTTTTCGTACCTAAATTTAACAATTTTTTTATAAATGCATCATATTCTATATATAAATTAGAGGAATTTAGGTTAAATTTTAATTTTATGTATTGTTAAAGATAGGGCTGGGCACGGGTCGGGTACCCGGATTTTTCAGGGTACCCGAACCCGAACCCGAACCCGGACGGGTAAACATTTTATTACCCGAACCCGGAGGAAGGAGAGAGGAGAGGGAGGGAGAAGAGAGGAAAGGAGAAGGAGTAATCGTTAGGTTGGAATGGCAATTTTGTAAATAAATCAAAGTTTATGTCTATTTATATATATATATATATAATTAGACTCGGGTACCCGCGGGTACCCGTTTCAGTGTTTTTAAAACCCGAACCCGAACCCGAACCCGCGGGTAATGAGATTTCATTACCCGAACCCGAACCCGAACCCGCGGGTTCGGGTAATTTTTTACGGGTTCGGGACGGGTTTCGGGTCGGGACGGGTTCTCCGGGTAATTTGCCCACCCCTAGTTAAAGAGATATATAGCGCCTAAGTTTGGAGCGGGAGTAATTATTTCATAATAAAAAAAATATACGAAACGGGCCTATATGAGGCCTATAAACAAAGCCCAAGTCCAGATTACTTAAAACGTCACGGTGTGCATTGATGGAAACGTAAAACGACAATTGGAAAGTCCAAATGCATCACAGTCAAACAGCTGGAATTTTCCAATTTCTTTTCACTTGGGAAAAACAAATTATTTTTCAAATGTACAAACATATATGTTAAATGAACACATACAAAAAAAAAAAAGGGTCAAATGATTGGTCCACATACTTCAAAGTTTACGAGAAGAGTAAAGATTGCGGGAAAGTATTATTAGGAAAAAATGGTTAGTAATTTGTTTATTTATAGTTTTTATATAATTTATGATATTTTATATGGATTTTAACTTAATTCTTTTAATTCGAATCCGGATTATACAAAAACTCGAAAATATTGCAATTTGCTTAAAGAATTAGTTGACGGTGCAAAAATAATGTGTTTCTACGTTTATAAACGAATTTTACCATTTTTTTCCGAAATAATTCTAACAGTTTCAATTATAAAATTGATTTCTAAAGTTAAGTTAGAAAGTTTGAATGATAAAATATATATATAAACTTCAAAAGAGTTTATTAACATTGTGAATTTTGACGTCATTTTTAGATTTTAGTGTTACTTTCGCCTAGAATGGTTAATGGGCCCGAATGGGTCATTAAGCCCATTTCCTTCACGGCCCATTACAATTATCAGACTTTTGCATGGGTTTCCCAAGCCCAATAAACTAATTTTTCATTTTTTAAAATTTTAAAAATCGGAATGATTTTATTATCTATAAAATATATCATTTTCTTTTGTATTTCTTGCATTCCTTATTCTAAGCTTTATTTTCCTAGTTTTGATTTAAGTTTCTTATTGTTTTTGGGTTTCAAAAAGTAATCCAATCGAAATAATACTTAAAAATATAAGATATATAATTTTATCGTGTTACAAATTTAATATTAGTTATTGTCGGAATGTTGTTTTATTTTCATCGTACGACATTTGCTAAAGACTAAGACCTAATAAAGTCAACGAGAGAATGGAAAAATGAAAATAAGTCACGTGCGGATTACGTGACACTTACTCTAAGGACAGGTGGATAAAAGTCACGTGCCAACAACCCTGCCCCCACTTACGAGGCCACAAAAAAAATTTTATTTTATTGAAATTCAATAAAAAAGAAAAATAACCCGAATTTTAAAACCAAATGAATTTACACTGTAGGTCAGATTATTTCCTTCTACCTTTTTTTTTCCAGTCTGGTTTTGTCCTAAAGTAAATTAAACCGAACAAATTAAGTATGTTATCAAATACGAATTAGATTATCATATGATATTTGAATTTTAAATACAAAATAGTTTAGTATAATCTGGTGGATTAATTAATTAATTAATTAAACTGATGAATTTTAAACCGAACCAGAACCATCAGAGGAGAGAGAGAGAGAAGAGGAAAAAAGAGGAGAGAGAATAAAAGGATACAAGCACCCTCATTCTATCTTCGTTCCCCATTTTAGAGACGAAAAAAAAAGCCAGAAAAAAAAAACGCAATTCGGTCGTGAGAAATTTGTGCTCCGGATCGAGATGTGAACGATAATGATTATTGTGTTTTGATTTTTTTAAATTTTTCCGCCAATTTCTTCGTCCTAATCGGCGGAAAAATCCAATAATTTCCTTTTTTAAAATCATATGGAGATTACGAATCGTCGGTGGGGTTGATTCCGGTTTGAAAAGGGTTTCCCTCTGCCATTGTTGATTGAATCTCAACCCTAATTTCCTCTTTGAATCGAAGGTAAGGTTTGAGATTGGAGCTCTAGGGTTTTGGAATTAGGATCGTTGGTTGTTGATGGAAGCTCGCGTGGGAAACAAGTTTCGGCTAGGTCGGAAAATCGGAAGTGGTTCATTTGGGGAAATCTATCTTGGTTCGTCTTCCAGATTTGAATTTCTTTCCCCTTTTGGATTGTATCAATTTCTCATTATTGACATTATTCTTAATTGTAATATTTAGGTACTAATATTCATACAAACGAGGAGGTCGCAATTAAGCTTGTAAGTGTAATTGCTTAGCCTTTTGTTCATTAAGACATGAAATTAGACAGATTAATTGTCTGGTTTTACTTTGAAAATGTATAAATGGAAGAAATTCTCAAGTGAAAATTTGGATTTCAACATTGATTTAGTTGCTATAAACTGATTAGCTTCTGCAGAAAATGTTGAATATCTGATTTAGTAAGCTTGAATTAGATGAAGTTCTGAAGTGAAATCCACATTGATTTAGTTGTTATAATCTGATTTAGATGTTTTTTTCTGTCGAAATACATTTGTTGGGCGTTGATTATTTATCGATTTTTCGCAGGAAAATGTGAAAACGAAACATCCACAATTGCTATATGAATCGAAGTTATACAGAATTCTACAAGGAGGAAGTAAATTAACTTCTTTTCAAATCATCGTATTTGCTTAATTTGATTTCATTTTGTGCTTATTATATATGATAACGGCTTAATTTGATTTCATTATGAATCGAAGTTATATAGAATTCTACAAGGAGGAAGTAAAGTTTCTTATTTCAAATACGTCGTATTTGCGTAAGTTTGATTTCATTTTGTGCTAATTATATGATAATGGCAGCGGGGATACCAAATGTGAAATGGTTTGGAGTTGAAGGAGATTACAATGTTTTGGTAATGGATTTACTTGGACCGAGTCTTGAAGATTTATTCAATTTCTGTAATAGGAAACTCTCGTTGAAGTCGGTTCTAATGCTTGCTGATCAAATGGTAATCCTATTTCAATTTATTATCACAAAGTTATTTTCTTTTTTCATTTACTCATTTTGAGAATGATAAATTCCTTTTATTTACTTTCATTTTTAATATAAGATCAATCGCGTTGAATTCTTCCATTCGAAATCTTTCCTTCATCGAGATCTAAAGCCAGATAATTTTCTTATGGGTTTGGGAAGGCGCGCAAATCAGGTTTCTCTCATCTCAATCCTTAAACATGAACATCATCGTATTATGTTTCATTATCATGATCTGTCTTTTCTTTTCAAAAAAGGTATATATCATTGATTTCGGTTTGGCTAAGAAATACAAGGATAGTACAACCCATCAACATATTCCGTACAGGTGAGATGACAATATTATGCGTCAGCCTCGTTATTCTTCTTTTATACAGAACTTGCTGCGTATCTAGGGGTGTTAATTGGATTAGTCCAGTCTATCGTGGATTGAGTTATTTATAGGTTAGATCAGTCTAACCCATCAAAACGCGATGCTTATAATTTTATGTTATTAATGTTGTGTATATAAATTATATATATATATATAATTTTTTATAGTCCGTAGGTTGATCCGTACTTCATCAACCTACGGACTATAATTTTTTTATGGTTCGGAATTTTTTGAACCAGTCTAGTCCATCAAAACGCGCTGGTTATAATTTTATGTTATTAATATTTTGTATATAAATTATTTATATATATAACTTTTTTATTGTCTGGGAGTTGACCCGTAGTTCATATGGGTTAGCCCATATAGATCAGTTAAAAATTTGTTATAACTCATAAACATATATTTTTATATGGAAATGAGAAAAAAAAAATCAATCGAACCCCACATTTGTGTGAATAATCCTCAATTTGGTACAATTTCTGAGATCTTTACTTTGTACCAAATGGACGTAAATGAGGGAAATCCGAAGAATATTGATAAGGACCAATTCACGGGTTGACGATCCATTTAGTATTCCTTTTCGAATGTGCCAATTCACCCGTAATCCCAATTTCGTATTGTATAATATTACAGGGAGAATAAGAATTTGACAGGAACTGCAAGATATGCAAGCATGAACACTCACTTAGGAATTGGTAAGTCTTACAAAAAGTAAAGTACTTTCCTTTTTTGAATATCAAGACTTCAAAACTGTTTTCCTTTTTTGGATATCAGGATTCAACACTTATCAACTACTTTTTTTTTTCTAGAGCAAAGTCGAAGGGATGACTTAGAATCACTTGGATATATCCTAATGTACTTTCTAAGAGGAAGGTAGAGGTTAAATACAAATACATAATACTCTGCATTTGCTCTGGTTTTTGATTTACTTACATTTGTTCATCTTTAGTCTTCCATGGGAAGGACTGAAAGCTGGAACAAAGAAACAAAAGTATGAAAGGATTAGTGAAAAGAAAGTCTCTACATCAATCGGAGTATATTCCTTTTCTGTTAATCTGCTGTCTTGTTTTTTGAAATCTCTTTCGTATGATCTTTTGTTTTGTTTCTTCCAGGCTTTGTCTCGTGGTTATCCGTCTGAATTTGCGTCTTATTTCCATTACTGTCGATCTCTACGTTTTGATGATAAACCAGATTATGCTTATCTTAAAAGAATCTTCCGGGATCTCTTTATCCGCGAAGGTTTGAAGCTTTACCGCCTTTAAAACGATAAAAAAAGATCGAATTTTAGGACAGACCCTGTTTTTTAAACATGTTTCATTGTCTTTATTGCAGGGTTTCAGTTTGATTATGTTTTTGATTGGACCATTTTGAAGTATCAACAATCTCAATTGACTACTCCTCCATCTCGTGGCGTTGTAAGTGTGATTCCATAGTTTCTTCTAACTCTTAGGGCTTAGGGTTTGATGGGTGGAAACGCAGCGTTTGCGTTTGCGCTTGCGATTGAAATAAAATTTTAAAATTAAAAAATATTTAAATATACAATATATATACATATATAGGTATATATATATATATTTAAGATTAATATAAATTATAATAGTAGAGATAAGAGAAAGATATGAGGGTATTTTTGTAATTTTATTCAAAACGTACAAAAATGCAAACTTAACCCAACATAAAATTCTGGATTTTTAAATTCCGCATTTCGTGGCTTCTGCGGGCGACAGCGACTCCACCAGTCGGTTTTAATGTCACCCGGAGTCGCCAGAAAACGCAATCGCCGCGTTTGCGTTTGGTTGCTACTCCACCGGTCGAACCTTTAATTTCTCAAACCAGTCTTGATCTGAGTCTCTTCTGCCATAGAGTCCTGCCGTTGGAACAAGTGCCGGTTTGCCTCCGGGCATAGACCGATACGCAGGCGAAGAAGAAGAAGGGCGTCACGTGTCGATGGATTCATCGGGGAGGAGGAGAATCTCCGGCACGATTGAGAATTCCTCCTCCGGGAACCTTTTGAACCAACAGAGGATTACTAGAGACGCCATGGTATGATATGATCCAAATCAAGATTTCATTCAAAAGATGATTCATTTGGATACCCAAAAGCAAGATTCAGAATTATAATGCCGTAATTGTTATGTTGATGATTGGGTTTTAGCGGTTACCGAGTTCTTCGTTGTTTGCACAATCAGCCGGATCTTCACGGAGGTTAACCGCCGGAAGTAGCCGTGAAGCGTTTTTCGGAATGGAAGAGTTACAGAGATGCCATATCAATAAAGGGAATCGAGGGACGGCCATAACTAAGAACTCGCCGGTAATCTCGTCGGAGGCGAAGAGGTCGTCGGCCGGTAGAAAACACTACGAAACGGCGATCAAAGGAATGGAGAGTCTTCATGTCTCCGACGAAAGGTTTCATCAGTGATCAACAAAACGATATCGTTTTTGGGTTACCATTTGATGATGTATGTATTCGGAAACGGAAAACGGTGTCGTTTAGAAAAAAAAGCTTATATAATTACTTTAATTCTATTTTTGAGGCTTTTAATTTCTTTCTTTTACCACACGTCAAGGGAAATACTATTCAATACAATACATATACTATCCAATGTTTGGAAAAAGAAAAGGTACCATATTCTATATTTAAATATAATTTTCGTAATACATGTTTAATTAAAATCTCTTTTTAAAATTGAAGTGTTTTCACTTATAATTTTATTATTGGGTGCCGGAAGAATTGTAATGTATTTTTTGATAAATTTAAAACATGGATTTAATTTTCTCACAAATTGAAATAATTAATCTTTATATCATTGTATATTTGGGATTAATTAATTGCAGTTTTCAATAGAATGTTAATTTGCATTAAACTAAGAAAGAACCAATCAGCAAAAACTACTTCTTCAAACCGCATTTACTTTTATATTTATTGTTTAATTTAAACATGAAATTCTAAAGGGACAGATTAAATTATTTCGTAGTCGCACTTTTTGTAATAAAAAATTTAATAGTATTATTATTATTATATTAAGTAGGCGCAATTTATTTAAAACCGATAAATAAATACCAAAGCAATCTTCTTCCTTCTTGTTCATCAAGTCAACTGCCTTGGCTTCGCGGTCTATCGAATCCATTCCTCTCTTCGTTAAGGTTTCATGGTGGCGATGCAACACAAGAGCTCAGAATTGAGCGGCGGTCCTCCTGCGTTCTCGACTGTGGCCGTCGCCGTTAACGGATACGTCGGTGAAGCCAATGGTGGAGCTGGCAGCCGCCGCGCCGTCCGTTGGGCCGTCGAAAACCTCCTTCCCACGGCCGATCGATTCGTCCTGGTTCACGTCATGCCTACAGTCACTAGCATCCCCTCTCCGAGTTCGTTGATCCAATTTTCATCATTATTTGTTTAAATTTTGTGATGATTTTTTGAATTTGAATATTCAATTTCTTCATTTAACCTCTATAATTTTGTTTGATTTTTGTCGAGATTGCAGGTGGAGTGAGGATTCCGGTTGATGGATTGAACGAGAGCGTCGTGGCGATGTATAAACGAGACTTGAGAAAGGAATTCGAACAGGTTTTTCTGCCATTCAAGAGGATATGCAAGTCCACACAGGTGAGATTCTTTGATTCTCTTCTGCGATTTTCAGTTTATGATTGTCTTCTGGTTCTGTTAGGTGGAGACTTTGTTGCTGGAACACAATGATCCTTCAAAGGCACTTCTGAAGCACATATCAGATTCTGGGTTTCAGTGTTTAGTAATGGGATCTTCCTCTTCGAATTTCCTTGCAAGGTATATGGTTTCTCAGATGGAAAATTCTCTGGGAATTAGGGTTTCCATGACCACTTGAAGTTGTAATTGGAATATTTATGGGTTTGTCAGGAAGAAAGGAAAAGGGATACCACTAACTATCTTAGGAGAAGCTCCACAGAAATGCGAGATATATGTTGTTTACAGAGATAGAATCATAACGAAATCGGCTCTTCACTTTTCCTCCATAGGTATATTGGAATGATCCTGATTTCTAGTTCTTGGCATTATAATTTTGTTGCTCTGATTATAATTTTGTTGAAACTTACAGAGACAATCTCTAGTTCTTGTACATCTGAAGCTTTCAGCTTTTATTCCTCGTCCAGAGCATCCTCAGGGAGGAATTTCTTTGGGAAGTTAGGTTTATCACATCATTCAACTGCCATAGAAATGATTGATGAACACAATCATTCTATCCTTAGACATGGTACTACTGATCATGCTGACAGGAACAAGCAGTTAAACCCTGAAAGTATCAGGAGAACACCCAAGGTTAAAATTAGTATTGCTATTGTCAGATTTTTTTGTTAAGAGGGTTTAAAATTTCGATTTGGATGATTGATTTCTGCAGTTAGATGTGAAGGCTGAAGTAGAATGTCTTAGGAAAGAACTACGAGCTACTCTTACAATGTACAAACAAGCTTGTGAAGAGTTAGTTCACAAGCAAACCCAGGTTTGAATTCTATTACCAAACTCTTTAACATTTGTCATTATGTCTGATTTTGACTTATATCACTGATCCTTAGGTTCAATGGCTCTCATCTGAATGCATAGAAGAAGCGAGAAGAGTAATCGCTGCTCTTGAAAAGGAAAAATTATTAAGGAAAGCTGCGGCTGAAGAGAAAGAGAAGCATCTAAAAGCAGCAAAGGAAGTAGAAGAGGCCAAAGTCTTACTTGCCAAAGAGTTCTGTGAGAGACAATTAGCCGAACTAAATGCACTCAGACAATGCATAGAGAAACAGAAAGTCATGGATCAGCTCTTCTTAAGTGACAAGAGGTACAGAAAGTACACTAAGGATGAAATAACGACAGCTACCAATAATTTCTCACCACGTCAAGTAATTGGTGAAGGAGGATATGGGAAAGTCTATAAATGCAACCTCGATCACACTCCAGTAGCTGTTAAAATTCTCAAACCTGATTCCATTGAGAAGAAAGAAGAGTTTTTGAGAGAGGTAATAATATTATAATACTCATTATCAAATATGGAATGAGTCTAACTAATTCAAAAGGTAGCTCCCAAAAGTTAGTTCAAGAGTTTAGAGTTGTCCGACACCCAGCGTCAGCTCAACTAAAAAAACGTTAGAAAAGAGGCCCTTTGCCATAAAATTAAAATAGGTCTTTTTGTATTTTTTAACATACAATTATTCTAAATATTAATTATTTTTTTGAAAATAATAGGGTCTAAAATTATTGAGATCCCGTTCGAATGCTCTTGTCGAACATGGCCTGAGCCACCTCTGCCAACACCATATATACAAGTCCTAGTCGATGTGGGATAACTTATCATAACACTCCCCTCACGCCCAGACTCGATACTGGACCGTGGACATCGCAATCGGGGGCCCAACATCGGTATATTTAAATCGGGACGAACCGGGCTCTGATACTATGTCAAATATGGGCTAGGTCTAACTAATCCCAAAAGCGAGTTTAGGGTTGTCCAAAACCATATATACAAATCCTAAAATTCATGTCCTAATCGATGTGTGTGGGACAACTTATCATAACATTCATGTTTGTTCCTTGTGGTTACATTTCTGATATTTTACTTGACTTCGTTTCATTATAGGTTACTGTCTTAAGCCAACTACGTCATCCCCACGTGGTTCTCCTCCTCGGTGCTTGTCCTGACAATGGCTGTCTCATCTATGAATATCTTGATAACGGTAGTTTACAAGATTACGTGTCCCACAAGAAAGGCAAACCACCACTCCCTTGGTTCATCAGATTCCGAATCATTTATCAGGTCGCCTGCGGCCTGGCTTTTCTCCACAACTCCAAACCTGAACCCATAGTCCACCGTGACCTCAAACCAGGTAACATCCTCCTTGATAAAAACTATGACAGCAAAATAGGAGACGTTGGATTAGCTAAGATCATCTCAGACTCTACACCAAACAGTATCACTGTGTACAAAAATTCAGTCCTTGCTGGTACCCTTTATTACATGGATCCTGAGTACCAAAGAACCGGTACGATCAGACCAAAATCAGATCTTTATGCATTTGGGATCATAATTCTTCAGCTACTCACATCTCGTCATCCAAATGGTCTACTCTTTTGCACCGAAGATGCTGTGAAAAGAGGATGCTTTCATGATATGTTAGATGAATCAATCAAAGGTTGGCCTTTAGCCCAAGTGGATGAACTAACGGCCATTGCTTTAAAATGTTCAAAGCTTAAATGTAGGGACAGACCAGATCTTGATGACGAAATTCTACCAGCTCTTAAACGGATTCTTGAATCTGCAAAGAGTAAAATCAAGAACAAAGAAGATAACATATACCCACCAAGTCATTACTTCTGTCCAATCCTTAAGGTATATATATATAAAAAAAAGAGAAAGAACCCTAATTGGGAATGAACCCTAAATCCTGAATGTTCATGTTGATGTGTGGATTTATATATAATGCAGGAAATTATGGAGGATCCTTACATTGCAGCTGATGGATTTACGTATGAACATAGAGCCATCAAGTCATGGATTGATAAACATGGAGTGTCTCCCGTTACAAAGCAACAGCTTAAGCATTTGAATCTGACGCCGAATCATACGCTCAGATCAGCCATTCATGAATGGAGAGATCTTCCAGACAAATTGGTAAACATCAAATAACCCTAGCCATTGTGTATAATATATATACACCACTATATACATATATATATATATATATAGTGGTGATCAGTATTGATAAACATCAAATAACCCTATATATATTTGTGTCTATATATATAGTGGTGATCAGTATTGATAAACATCAAATAACCCAATATATATTTGTGTCTATATATATATAGTGGTGATCAGTATTGATAAACATCAAATAACCCTAGCCATTGTGTATAATATATATACATCACTATATATATATATATATTTGTGTATCCACCCAAAAAAACAAACGCAGAAGAAAAGAGAATCTGTTTTGATGTAGTGACTGATAAAAACTCATCCCACTGTAATTGATGAGTAGATACAGTAAATATATACACTGATTTTAATCTCAATTCGAACTTTTATCTAATTCAATAAAAAAGCGTAAATTTCGAACAAAAAAACTTTTTTTTCTTAAGTAGGGATGCCATTGATGAAGTTGCTTGTGGTTTAAGAAAATATGGAGCAATAAAGCCACAATTTCTTATGTAAATATTTGAAATAAGTGGGTATTTTGTGTGGTTTCTTTATATAGATTAATATAATGGGCCAGGCCCATATAATTGACCCATTTTGGTAACCACTAAAAATAATGTTTTTTAATTTATTAATATATATATATATATGTCTTTGTATTGTATTGCATGAATCTACAATTGCTCAAAAGGAAACGCACACACGTATACGAAAAAGACATGGATAGAAAATGGTTATGTCCGTGATTAAAACAAAAGTGTAATATATATATATGTTTATTTTGTAAATTTTGGTTAAAATAAATAAATATTTTGGTGGAAATATGTTAAAATAAATATACGATTGGTTCACTGTATTTGATTGTATCTCGAATGCCCCATCCTTTACTTCTCAATTTAAAAGTCATATACAAGGACACGTGGCGTCAAGCAGGATAATGAGTATTTTTTTATTTATTAATTATTTTTATGTAAAACAATATTTGTTTTTTTTTAATTTATAAAAAACAAAAAAAGGGAACACAAGATATTTACGGAAGTTAGGGGAAGTCTCTGTCAGTGCAATGAACCTTTCCTCCTCATCTTTCCCGCCACCCCAACCAACAAATCTCTCACCGTACACGTCACCCTCTTTCCTTCACCTAAACCCTACTTTCTCTTGTCTACGTGGCGTTCATCCTTCGGTTTTATTACATCTCTGGGTCCCACCTCCTTCTTTTATTTTTAAATTTTTATTATTTATTTATTTTTCCTTTAAAGTGCCGTGGATCTTTTAAAGATGATAAAAAAAACTATTGTGGAAATAATCAGCTTCGGACAACACATCACTCTCTTTCTCTCTCTATCTCTCTTTTTTTTTATCTATTGAAGAAAATAAATAACTTTTTAATTAATCTCTTGGATAAATAACTCTTTGGCCTTAAAAATGATTTAAAGGAGATGAGAATATGAATTATTTGTGTTTTTAATTAAATAAAAATATTATTTTTATGGAATGAAAAGGATTTAGAAGTTACAGAGAGAGTAAAAATGATAAAAGGGTTGTAGGGTTGAGAAGGGGCAAGAGATGCAATAATGGAAAAGAAGTAAAGTAAATGTTTTTTTTTTGTCTTGTAGTAATATAAGAAGATTAAAAGACTTATTGTCTTCCTGTTCTGAAATGATCTTCAAGAGAAGAAGAACAACTCTTCCCCTTGTTTTAATAATTTAAGATTTAAAAAAGTGTTTTTTCTGCCTACCCATTTCTTTTTTATTTGCTAGAGAAAATTTCAGAGAAAGAAAGAAGAAGAAAGGAGCCTTCTTTCAACTTTAGTTAGTTGAAGTTTGAAATGATTTTAGTTGGAAACTAATTGAAGAGAGAGAGAGAGAGAGAATCTGTAAGAGGTTGAAACGAATTGCCCAGAATCCAGGAAACCTGATTGATTTTGGATCTTTATTAATTTTCATTCTGTGTGGTAATTTTCTCGGGAAAATTCATCTGTTTTTGTTTCTGGGTATTTCTATTTACTTCTGGTTCTTTTTCATGCTCTAATTGAGGTTGTCTCCTTTTCCCTTTTCCTTCTGATGTCATGTGTTTCTTGCCCTAATCTCCTCTACTAAAGCTTTCCCTCTTAAATTCGTGTAGAAATTTATCGACTTTCCATTTTTCTTTTTCTGATTCTATTTTTTATTTCTTCCTCTTTTAATAGTTCATCGTTTCTCCCTTCTAACTTCTTTGAAATAAACCAAAGCAAAAAAAAAAAAAAAAACCCTCCTCCTCTATTGTTTCTTCACTCTCATCTCGTAAAATATATTACACTAATTTAAAGTTTTGACTTTTGTGAAGATCAGGATTTGCTAGTGAAATCAGCCATTAAAGTTGATCTTATGGATGAAATATCTCCGGCGGTTGCTGTTCCATTCAGGCCGTTCCCTGAACCTCAGCTAGAATTCACCGGCCTCAGGCTAAGTAAAGGGTATTGCAACGGCCAATACTCAACCGACGACGGCGATTCTAGGGTTTCTGGTACACAACACTCCAATCTCAAACATGCCTTCTCGTTGCCGGAAAGTTCTTGTTCTGGGTCTCTTATCTCCGGTGATCAATCCAAAAAAGACTTACCTTTTCGGGTCAATTCATCGAACTTAAAGCCGAGGGTAACAGCAGAAGTTGTCGTCGCCGAGGAAATCAACGGCTCGGAGGAGTTTAACCGGAGATCAACGACTCAGAACGGGAAGATGATAATCAGCAGAACTGAGAGTAGAAGTCTGTTGGAGTTCAAGTGTGTACCTTTGTACGGAGTAACTTCCATATGTGGAAGACGACCAGAAATGGAAGACGCCGTTTCAACGATTCCAAGATTTCTTCAAGTTTCATATAATAATACGTTATTCGAAGGTCGTGTTTCAAACGGATTTAATCCTCATATGAGTGCTCATTTCTTCGGTGTCTACGACGGCCATGGCGGCTCTGAGGTAATAACAACAACAACAACATCGTACTTTCTCTTTTAGGGTTGTAAAAAAAAGATCTCTTTTTGGAACAAAATCGTGTTTATATTCAATCTGAATCAGATCAGATCGGAGAGATAAACACAGTCTTGTCTGTATTTTCATGTAGGTGGCAAATTATTGCCGAGAGAGAGTTCATAAAGCGTTAACAGAGGAGATCGCCAAGGAGAAACCAGGGCTCTGTGATGGAGAGATGTGGCAAGAAAAATGGAAGAGAGCTCTGTTTAATTCGTTTTTAAAAGTGGATTCAGAGGTAGAATCCGTCGCACCGGAGACTGTCGGATCAACGGCGGTGGTCGCCGTCGTCTTCCCTACGCATATATTCATCGCCAATTGTGGAGATTCAAGAGCTGTTCTTTGTCGTGGCAAAACCCCCCTCGCTTTATCTGTAGATCACAAAGTACGTATACATGTATACATATATATATATATATATATTGGTGTATCTAATGCAAAGCCGAAGCTTTTCATCGTTTTACTGATGCATGTATGAATATATATGTGTGTATATATAGCCTGATAGGGAAGATGAGGCGGTGAGGATAGAAGCTGCCGGAGGGAAAGTTATCCGGTGGAACGGAGCTCGTGTTTTCGGTGTACTCGCCATGTCAAGATCCATTGGTAAGCTTCTGTTTCGGCAGAACCCATTTGCTCTCTCCGGAAATAGACCCTAACAGTACTTTTTTCCGGCGGCAGGTGACAGATACTTGAAACCGTCGATCATTCCAGATCCGGAGGTGACTGTGATCCGGCGAGTAAAAGAAGATGACTGTCTGATCTTAGCGAGTGATGGTTTATGGGATGTAATGACGAACGAGGAAGCATGTGACATGGCTCGTAAACGAATTCTGTTATGGCATAAGAAAAACGCAGTCGCCGGCGATGCCCTTTTACCGGAAAAAAGGAGAGGCGAAGGGATAGATCCGGCGGCTCAGTCGGCGGCGGAGTATTTGTCAAAGTTGGCGTTACAGAAAGGAAGCAAAGACAACATAAGTGTTGTGGTCGTTGACTTGAAGACTCAAAGAAAGTTTAAGAGCAAAGCTTTGAATTGAATTAAAGGGTTTGGGTTTTAGGGTAAAGTTTTGATAATGGGTCTTCCAAAGTATATTATTATTATTATTATCAATTGTTGTTATATCATTTCTCGATTATCATTATTATTATTCCCATTATTATAATTTTCTTTTTCTTTTTTTGTTAAAATATAATTATTTTTACTGACATGTTATAAGAACTTAACCACTAAAAAGCCCATGTATTTTTCCTTGGGGCAAATTGTAACGTGAATATATTTGTTAAACATTAAGATGTATTATTGTTATCTATGGTCTCTAAAAACGATATATATCATATTTTTTATATAATTAGAATTTAAAATTAAAAATATAGAACCGTTTAATAATATATATACATATTTCATATTAATTGATAAATATATAAAAGAAATCTACAAGTGAGAACAAAACATTCCTCTTGCTATTATGTTGCTATTGTTTTTATATTAAGCTTATATCGATTAAATTTCAAGTAAAGTTTAAAATAAAATACACACGGCATAGAGAATAGAAGAAAAGAAAATGAAAAAATGAAAAATTTTGGTGAATAATGAAATAAATGTAGTTATTAATTATTCCTGCTATGTTTAGTTAGTAACATAAATGATAACATTTATTAAAAATAATATGCTTATAAAAGCTAGTTTTTTTTTTTAATTTGAAAAATCCATTTTCCACCGGTTTGTGCGCATTGACGCCGACGAAGTTGAAGAAAGAAGAGAAGTAAAGGAAAACGCTTGACTTCCTCTGAGTTGTCCATTCCAATTCCATCCGATCCCACTCAGATCCTCTCCGGTGAGTCATCTCGCTTCATTTTCCTTTTCCGAGCGATTTCCGGTGAGCAATCAACGTTGTATCATTCGATTGATGAATTTCTAGGGTTTTTTCGTTTGTTTTTGGTATAATCTAGCTCGTTTTCTTAATTCTCTGTGATAAAACTATGAATCTGAGACCGGTTTTAAATTCTCGTTAGTTTGATCGCTGATGTGTTAGGGTTTCGTTGGTCTCTGATGTTCGTCGGATCTAGATTAGGATTTGAATTTTGCAAGTGGAATCAGACTATAGTAGTTGTAGGATGCAGGGGATCTTGCGGTCTTGCAATTCAATTTGATCGGAGGGATAGTCTGATTGTATCGAGTGAAGCAAGAACTAGGCCTCATCCTCCTCCTCCTCCGTAGGCTCAGCTCCGTTCTTCAGTTGAAGAAACTAATGGCGGAAAGTAATCATCTTCGTCCCTTCATATCTCATCTTCTTACTGGATTTAACCTAATTGATAGGATTCCTGTTAATATACGTACTGGCAATCGTCAGTGACCATCCATATACGGAATGATTTTACATCAATCTGAGCATATCACTTCACTTGTATGCGATATTGTTTTCGGATGTGTCATTTAGATTAGAGAAAGCTGCCCTGATTGTGATGATTTCGGATTGTTTTTTTCGATAATTGAGTAGTTTAATAGCTACAAATGAACGCATCTCTCACGATATATGATCATGATTTTGGTTTAACCTCTTTGTATCGAGGAAAGGATACCTATTAGTTGACGCGTTGGATATACAGTTTCGTGTGTGTGTAACGAATATCACATATTTGTATTGTAGGTACTAAATTTACAGCCGTGAAAAAGCTTAGAGACAGTAGTGTTGAGCTAGTGAAATCCGTTGCTACAAAGCACGGCGATCTCATGAGACCAGCTGTTCGACATTGTTCTGCATTCAAAGGTAAAAACAATTCTTCTTCTTGGTAATCCATCTGTTTTATTCAATTCATTACATGCCCCTGTGAAAACCCATCTGTTTTATTCAATTCATTACATGTCCATATGATAATCCATCTGTATTTATTCAATTCATTACATGCCCATATGATAATAATGCTTCTATTCCTCAGAAATGGCTTAGTTATGCTATTACAATCAATATTTCATTCTAAAAATGGACAAAGAGACAAGCTTTGTGATGTTGGTATTTGTATAAATAGATGCTATGGCTTGTGGGAAAGGAAGATATACAGTTGTGAAAGAGATGGAGAGTATGGAATTAGGGATATATGACAAACCTCTTCCATGTTTTGGCTGTGGAATTGGATGGTTCTCGTGAGTATCTTCTTATTTCTTTGCATATTCTTAAATGATTTCGATTTTCAATTTTTTTCGATTCAATTATTGTTTATCCTTCTTACAGCTTTCTTCTGGGATTCGTGTTTCCATTCATATGGTACTACGCAACATTTCTTTATTTTGGGAACTATTATAGGAAAGATCCTCGAGAAAGAGCTGGCCTTGCTGCTTCTGCCATCACTGTAAGTCATCTTTTATCTTATGGATACATACATATATCATCTTGAGATGATTAGTCAATTAGTCAACGATTAATCCGCTAATCATCCAATTAGCTTCTAATGGGTAATGGTGATGGTGTTGGTGCAGGCCATGGGATTCTCCCTTGTGCTACTTGTGGTTTTTGCTTTCCGGTGGTATTGGTGGTAAGAATACTCTCACGGGTCATATATATACATACATACACGGGTCACATATATATATATATACGTTGCTGTGTATGCACATAGGTACCGTGCTTGGCAAGAAACAGACACGGGGACTTGTTGTTGCCTGTATATGCTGATTACACCAACTATACCTCATCTTTTTCTCAAAACGTGCATCATTTTTTTTAATAAAAATATCATAAATTAATAAATGGATATTGCTTTTTTTTTTTTTCATTTGGACATATTTTTACATTGTTGTTTTGAGCATAAATCATAATCTCTTCAATTGATTGAAGTGACAATCATATGCAGTCTTAAAAACTATGCCACCAGAGGCTAATGACAAGCGTGCCGGTTTCATGTTTGAATAGCAAAAACCGTGCCGTTTTTACTTACGCTGGAAAACGGGTTTTGGGCTTTCTTGAAATATGGGCTTTTCAGATCCAATTGGCCCAACATATATGATAATGTGAATAATCGTCCAAATATTGGACCATAAATTGCAGCTGACATAATTAATAAATGGAGTTACTTGCTTGACCCGTTTATATAATTGATATTATGGTAGCACCTACTATAAATTTTTGGGTATATCAAAAATATAATAAATTTCATGAATATAGATTTTTCTTAAGTATATATTATATATATGATGAAAATGAGCATTATAACAACTATACTGATCTCTGCATACATATATATATATATATATATTAAATAACATTTTGTAAGAGAGGTAAAGGACATACGTGAATTTTATATGAAATACAACGGTACAAAATTAAATTCAATTAATTAATAATGGATATCTGATTAAACAGATACAGATCTTTACAGAAAAGGGCAGATAGGCCATGTGCATGCCTGAAGCTTCTCCGTGTCAATAGCTCCAAACTCTTCCTCTCCAATATATATATATATATATATATATGCATGAACACATGCATGTGTACATATATATACACACATATATACACGTACATACAGTGGAATCTAAGAGAGAAGATCTCTTAAAGTTTATACACTTGTGAACAAAATCTCAAGTCATTAATATCATACACTTAACGTATACACACACACACACCACGGAAGAGAAGGGAACCGATCTCCCATATCCCAAGATAAGATTCCTCTTTTACCAAAATATTTTAATCATTATTATTATTTTAAAACTATAATATATAAATTAAATCCTCGTTATATTATAGTGTTGATGTGTTATTGTAACAACATTATTAATTGATTCAAAAAAAAAAATCTCTCGGTTAGGTAAAGCAAAAGAAGAAGAAGAAGATGATAACAGGGAAAGATATGTACGATGTATTGGCGGCGATGGTGCCGTTGTACGTGGCGATGATATTGGCTTATGGTTCAGTCCGGTGGTGGGGAATATTCACGCCCGATCAATGCTCCGGCATCAATCGCTTCGTCGCCGTCTTCGCCGTACCACTTCTCTCTTTCCACTTCATCTCCTCCAATGATCCTTACGCCATGAATTATCACTTCATTGCTGCTGATTCTCTTCAGAAAATTGTCATTCTCGTTGCCCTTTTCCTCTGGCAAGCTTTGAGTCGTCGGGGATGCTTAGAATGGATGATTACTCTTTTCTCTCTCTCTACTTTACCTAATACTCTCGTCATGGGCATACCTCTCCTCCGGGCCATGTACGGCGACTTTTCCGGCAACCTTATGGTTCAGATAGTGGTTCTGCAGAGTATCATTTGGTATACGCTAATGCTCTTCTTGTTTGAGTTTCGTGGTGCTAAACTCCTCATTACCGAACAGTTCCCTGAGACAGCAGGCTCCATTACGTCATTCCGCGTTGACTCTGACGTCATCTCGCTTAACGGACGTGAGCCACTTCAGGCGGACGCGGAGATAGGGGACGACGGGAAGTTGCATGTGGTGGTGCGGAGGTCGAGTGCAGCGTCGTCTATGATATCGTCATTTAACAAATCTCATGGCGGAGGACTTAACTCTTCCATGATTACCCCTAGAGCCTCGAATCTCACCGGCGTCGAGATCTACTCCGTTCAGTCGTCCCGTGAACCAACGCCGAGAGCATCGAGTTTCAATCAGACGGATTTCTACGCAATGTTCAATGCTAGTAAAGCTCCGAGCCCTCGCCATGGCTACACCTCAAGCATGGGAGGAGATGTGTATTCGCTTCAATCATCAAAGGGTGTGACCCCAAGGACGTCTAATTTTGATGAAGAAGTCATCAAATCAAAAAAAGGCAGAGGAGGGAGAAGCATGAGCGGTGAATTGTTCAACAACAATAGTGGTAATATCAATTAAAACCCTAAAAAAAACTCTTACTATATCGTCGTAAAAAAAAAAAAAACCTATGAACTGAATTGAAAATGGAACGGCAGCTCCGTCGTATCCGCCGCCGAATCCGATGTTTACAGGGTCAACGAGTGGAAGTGGAGGAGTAAAGAAGAAGGAAAGTGGACAGAACAATAATAATAATAATAATAATAACAACAAAGAGCTTCATATGTTCGTATGGAGTTCAAGTGCTTCTCCTGTGTCTGAACCTAATACTCGTAACCCCTCCGATAACGCCGCCTCTAAAGGTTCTTTTTTTTTTATCATTATCTTTAATTTATGCATAAAACTAATTTTCATTAGAAATATATATATATATATATATATATCATTTTAGTTTGACTCACATTCATATAGTAGTAGGTTTTACGATATTTATTATTATACGAGTCAATTTAGAACACCGTTATTAAATACATTCATCATGTATTATATAGTCTATCTATACTTCAATAGGGTATACACATAATCTAGATAAAAATTTCATGATTAATAAACAATTAAACATTCATCATGTATTTTTTTTTCTTTTTTATCATCATCATATTCATCTTTATTTAAGCCCAACACTAGTTAATTTTCATATATATATATATAATTTTTTCCTTTAATCCATATAGTCGGCCTTACGATAGGTTGTTTGTTTTAGTATAGATTCATCTTGGAAGAAATAAACTAATATATATTTATTATTATACGAACACATAAAACTATCATCATGTATTATAGTCTATCTATACTTCAATAGGGTATACACATAATCCAGATTAAATTTCAAGATTATTAAAAGAATTTAAATGTTTTGGTAATAAAAAGAGAGAATGGGGATTTTGAATGAAACAGCGATGCAGAATCTGATAGAGAACATGACACCGGGAAGAAAAGAGCAGAACGGCGGCGAGGGGGAGATGGAGGAAGAGAGTAATAATGGGAAAAAGGGAGGGGCAGTTTCGTCAACATACATGAAAAAGAGTGGTGACGTGGAAGGCGGAGAGGGAGGAGGAGGAGGAGTGAGGAGTCAACAGATGCCGCCGGCGAGTGTGATGACGAGACTCATTCTCATAATGGTTTGGCGAAAACTCATCAGAAACCCTAATACTTACTCTAGCCTCTTTGGCCTTGCTTGGTCCCTCATCTCCTTTAAGTAATTTCTTTTTACTTTTCACTTTTTATTTTTCACTTTTTATTTTATATATCACTCATTTATTTATATATATTTATATAATTTCTTGTAACAGGTGGAATATCAAAATGCCCACGATTGTGAGTGGATCCATCTCGATATTATCCGATGCAGGGCTCGGAATGGCTATGTTTAGTCTTGGTACATTATTCATCTGCATTCCATTTTTATTAATATATATATATATATATACACACACATAAATAAGTAATGTATATATGAATAATATATATACATATAGGGTTATTTATGGCATTGCAACCGAAGATAATAGCGTGTGGGAAATCAGTGGCGGTGTTTGCTATGGCGGTGAGGTTTTTGACGGGTCCGGCTGTGATTGCCGCCGCCGCCATTGCCATCGGAATCCGTGGCACTCTCCTCCACGTCGCCATTGTTCAGGTCTCTTTCTTTTATTTTTTTCTCTTTTTTAATTAAAGCTCACAAATAATACATTTATATAATCATATATATATATATATATAATTAATTAATAATCGATTTTTTTATGTTTTAAAGGCTGCTCTCCCCCAAGGGATCGTACCCTTTGTGTTCGCCAAGGAGTATAACGTCCATCCTGACATTCTTAGCACTGCGTAAGTTGGTTTTAATTTTCAATAATATATATATAATTTAATGTGTGATTTGAAATTAAATTATAATTTTGTGTAAAATATGGATTTGCAGGGTTATATTCGGGATGCTAGTTGCATTGCCCGTAACAGTACTCTACTACGTGCTTTTGGGGCTCTAAGTTAACTTAAAAGCGTAATCTGAAATCAAAGGAGATTAATTTTAAACTTAAAGAGTTAATTAATACGCACAAGGAAGAAAGAAAGACTAATATCCAAGTCAGGCTTAGGTGGATGGACCATGCAATGTCGCAATTAATTAATTCATACCATATGATATAATATAGGTTATATAATTAAGCACATGCATGTACTCGACTCTTGTAATTTTATTTCATTTTTTATAAATTTTTGGGATGTGCGTATTCAATTTTCGCCCATTATTCCACTTTTATGGATTTTATTATTATATAGTAGGCAAAGTGTATGGAATATTATGTTTAGATTAGATCTATAGCTTTATGTTTATCTTCAGTATTATTATTTTTTATTTGTTATATATACATGCACGAAACCTTCCAAATTTTGCCTTTTATATTTATCTCTTGTTATTGTATTTGTTTTTATTAATTGTACATATTTGAACGTTTTCTATGTAGGGTTATATATATAAATACTTTGGAGTTTCCTATAGTTTAGTATTATTATACGAGTTAAATCGATTTTATTTCATTACGATTTATAATCCTTTAATAATTTGATAACAAAATTTGAAAAGTGTTTGTAGATGGTGAATACCCAAATCCTATTATAACTCGATTATGTAATGTAATTTAGAGAATATATATATTTGTATATATAGAGAGAGAGGGCGTTGACTGTAACGTGGGTTATCGAAACGAAGAGATGGCGTTGGGACTCGCCCTCTCCTCGGAATTACATTCAACCATCAAACAAACACATTGACCCTCTTGTGTTCTTTTTTTTTTGTTTTTTAATATTTAAAAAACAGTATTTACTATTTTGTTAAATTAAATGCATAATAAATGAATATTTAGTTACAGAAGTTGTAGTGCAGTGAGTAGGAGACAGACTCTGTTCACTGACAGCCTTCGCTGTCTCTTCTCTCTCTTTCTCTGGGCAACTTATTATTCATATTACTATTTTTATTATTATTGTTATTTTTTTGTTTCTGAAATGAATCTATCTTTGGATATTCCTTTTATTTTCTTAGTTTTTTTAGGCGAAGGTTCCAACGAAACTAGATTTGGGATCTTTCGTCACATGAAAACACGATTTTTGATTTAGATAACAAAATCGATCGATTTTGTTATCTAAATAAAACTTTTAATTATATATGCGTAAAGAAACTTTAAACACAACATTAAATCTTTCATCAGATACTTTATATACATTCGACACTAAAATTTAAACTAAGAATGATTTATAATTACATCTTGTATTCCTTAAAAAAATTATAATAACATGTATTAATATTACATATACAAATTATATTAAATATTTTTTTTAAAATCTGTATATTGATATTAAATCATATAAACTTAATCTACAATGATAGACTAAAATATTAAAATTTTCAAATTATTTTTTATATGAATTGAAAAAAAAAACTCAAATCAAGTTACAGATCGATCATCTATTTAAAATTCATAATTACATAAGTGAATTGTAGTTTGAACTATTCAATCCAATGAGATAATAAAAGAAAATTATAAAACTATGATGGCTTCATAATGATCTTTCCTATACATAAATATATGCGTACAACATAAGTTTCGTCTAATAAAAAGAAAGAAAAAAAAGAAAGAAATGTAATTCATAATACGAATACGAATATATAGATGTTATGTTAACGAAAAAGAAGCTTTGGTATGGTTAGGATTATGGTTAAGACTTGTATATTTTTGAGATAATAGCCAGAATTTCATCCCTATGCTCCAGATTCTGTAACACAGATGGACTCAATCGGCAGAGGATCCTCCATAGATGTTCCTCAGGTTCTGACATTTCAAAATCATTTCAGGTAGCACTTTCTATTGATAGATATATTAATACGAAAATATTCTCCGTGATCACACGGATTATTCTGATTATATTCTACGAGATATTCTGACTATTATCTAATATTTTATTGATCTACTCTGTTTATTTCTCAGAAATTTACTAGGTAAAACGAATTTTCTGTGTTTTTCGAATGATCAGATAATCATTCATGTATATATTTTCGGTACAAGGTAAGAGATGCGATGCCAGCGTACACAAGGTTTTGGTTCGGAGCGTGCGGAGCATTCGGTCAGACGAACCGCTTCATCGGATGCAACGTTTCAACGAACGGAAGACACGGGCCGGACTCCTACGGGAGGCAGCAGTGGGGAATTTTCCGCAATGGGCGATACACCAAATAACCTATTCCAATATCAATTTTATTATCCATTCGAAATCATCAATTATATGAATATTTATTTAGTGTTCATTTATTGTTTCAAGTTCTAACGTGCGACTTTTTAAAGCATGTGTAAACCATGTGCCGCACAACACATGGGCTTACAAGCAAAAGCACCTTCTGCAAGGCATCGATATATGCAGGTAGATCATTCCCTTCGAGGGCTTCTTTGATCTCATTTGCAATTGCTGGAGTGGTGGGCGTTTCGGGTTTCGGAACGGGTTCTTCGGGTTTTAAAAAATTGAACCCAAAAAAACTCAATTGGTTTACGGGGCGGGTCCCTCGGATTTCGGGTTGGGTTCGCGTTTTGAAACATTAAACCCAAAAAAAACCCGAATTGTATTTGGGTTCTTTCGGGTTCTTCGGGTTTTTCGAGTTTTTCGGGTTTTTTGGTTTATTTAAGTTCGGATAATTCAGTTTTAAACGGGTAATTCGAATTTAAATGGATAATTCGAATTTCAAGTTTAACATAAAAATAATTAGGTTAGAAGTGTTAGGTTTTTTTTTTCGCGTTCCTCGGGTTCTCCCGAATCCAACCCGGATCGACCCGAACCCATTTGGGTTTTAGATTTTGAAACCATGTGGTTTTCTACGAAATCCGTTTATCTCATGGGTTGGGTTTTTCGGGTTGGATCGGTCCGAATCAGCCCGGTTAACCCGAAAGGGCTCACCCTTTTGGCATGGTTGATGATCAAAGTACATAATTTCTCCATCTTTTCTATATTAAGCAGTTGAACACCCAAGAAATGATTGTATCAAATCGAATGAAAATCCAAAACAAGCAAAATTGAAATTTAAGCAATCTCAACAGATTCCTCACTACCTTCGAACCTCAATTTCTAATCAATCAACACGAAATGGCATTTGAGGATTCGTTTCTCGAGACCGGTGACGATATCGACAAACATTCAAAAATACATCAAATCAGGAGAACCAGCAAAAACTCGACCGGGCTAGATGAAAACCAGTACCAGTTTTGCAATAATGCTAGATTCCGGCGAAATGAAATCAGGATAACTACCATACGACGGACCTAAGATTCCGATCAACAAAAGCACAAACCCGAGCCAAGCCGGGAAACACAAACTATCTATCCGAGAAATCGCCGGAGGAACGCAAATGAGTATAAGAAGGAAGAATTACCGGTGAGGGCGACGGAAAGAAGAGAGGTGCCTTCTCCGGCCGTCGGTCTTACAGATTTGGATCTCCGGAAATCGATCCGGCAACTGAAACTGAAATTTTAGCGGTAGTTGATTCATATTGTAGCTTCCTTTTTTTTCGTATTTATATAAGTGAAAATCCATAACCGTAAGTAAATAGAAAAAAATAAATCGAGTAGTTTATTTATTTTCTTTTAATTTAAACCTTAAAATGATTAATGTCATCCTTTTTTCAGTAATAAAATATCTCTGGGTTTTTTTTTCTTTACAAAATTTATATTATTGGCTCGTAAAATTCTTGTTACCACAGCCAATAGTTCCAAATCAAGATTGTTAAATACAAGGAAAAAAATAAAAATATATATATTTTTTTAAAAAAGTGGATTTTTTTTTCAATCTTAACAAACGATGTGTATTTTTCATGGAATAAATAAATAACATTAAAACAAAAAAAAAAGAAAAAAAAAGAGTTAGACAGCTTCGGAGGCGTACGGATGAGGATTGTCAGCCTTTAGGTCACCGAGTCTTGATTTGGTGGGTAATACTGAGGACGCCTTCTGAGGAGAAGATGAACCCTTTAGCGTTTGAGATCGCATATTCAGGTACGTGTAATATGACATCCCTACAATCGCTACCACCGCTCCGCTAACGCTAATCGCTCCTGCGTTCGCCCCAAATATATAGTAGTTCCCGAGCAGCACAACGCAGGTCTTGAACTGTCCCAACACAACGTGCGTAATGGCCGAGGTTGCCCTGTTTTATCATTAAGCCAAAACGTCTACTCATTGTCGCGAAAAGGGCAAGAAGGGCAGAAAAACGCCATACGTCTAGCGTTTGGCGGCCGCCCAACGACAGACTAGACTAATGTATCTAGTTTTTTTATAATTTTTTTATCTAAAACAATATTATTTTGATATTTATAAAAAATATAAAATTAAAATCGATTTAAAACAAATATATTTGTTTTTTTCATAGTGGAAATTAAAAAAAATCCACAAAAAGTTCATGTTAACAATTAAAAAAAATTAAAAATACCTAAACGCAGACTAGTGATCAACTCGACTAATATGCCTAGACGCTAAACGCTCGTTGAAAAATGAATATATCAAAATATTCATTATTCACTAGTCATCAATATTTTTTAATTACTACTAATACATTATTCACTAGTCATCTCGCCAAATCCACCTAGACGCTAAACGCTCGTTGACCGCCCGATTAACGTCTAGCGACTTTAAAAACGCTGATAAGGAGTGATAAAGTGAGAATGAAGAACGATTTACTTACCCTAAAGCCAATGCACCAGACCATTGAAGCAAGAATCCGAGCAACGCAGACATAAGAATAGCGATTGTGTTATTGAAGTTCCAATCGAAAGATAAAACGCCGGGTGGATCCAAGAAAGGAATCATCGATACAAGAAACAACAAAGTGATTGGCGTTGTCTTCCACATCAATCTGTTCAAGACAAAAAAAAAAGACATTATCCGATGATGTAATAAACACGAAAGTATCGAAGATTCAATGAATCGAAACATACGCCAACGCTGTCCAGTTTTCTCGTTGTTGCATATTGGACCATAAGATTTTATTAGTGGCGCTCGGTACGATCCAAGCTAAAGCAATACAAGCACCGAATAGACTGAATTGTAAATCTGTCACGGTTGCAACTGCGACGCCTATAGATACGATTGTAAGGGCAACAACCTATAGATACGATTGTAAGTTATTCTTCATGAGACCAAACCAAAGTGAAAGAGATCTTCTGTCTTGTCCTTTTGGATGGATTTTTACCTTCAAGAACTCAACTTTCTTTCTGTACCATAAGAATTCGGCTAAAACAATGGATGGAGTGACTGCGATTTTCGCCATTTGATAAAACCCGACACTGGAGGAACAAGGAGAAAGCAATTGGTCAGATTACAGACCAAAGTCTTGGCCATGGAACTGAAAAGAGACAAACCTGTTATACTTGAGGCTGACATTGGCAAGACCCGTTGAAAGGGACATGACGATGCCAAGAGTATATAATGATAAGGAGGATGATTTTGAGGAAGGTGAAGCGGGGAGAAGGGAAAGGGAATTAAGAACAGCCATAAGCAAATACGCTACGATGTAGTGAATGAATGTAAGGAACACAGGGAACTGAAAGCCGACATTTTTAAGGACCTGAAGAAACAAAACATAACTGAAGTTGTAGTTATGGTAAGTAGAAGAAGAGAGAGAGAGAGAGAGAGAGAGAGAGTTAGGTTAAGATACCCATTTGTTCATGAAGATAATGCTAATGGCGACGACAAAATTGAATGTGAGAGCAACGGAAGGACCACATGTGTGTTGTTGCTGTCTCTTTGCTGTGTCGGAAGAACGAAATTTGTTGAACAATGAAGCTCGTAAATCCTCCAGTGCTTTTCCTGAATCAGATCATAAGATCCGCCATTGTTTGATGAATGAATGAATGAATGAATGAATGAAGAGATTTTAATTCCGCCGGAGTTTTTTTCATTATGCATGTTAAAAGAAATCTCAAACTAAAACCTACGAAATTAACGGAACAGAAAACTAGGGTTTCGGAGAACAAAAGCGAAACCCAAATTTGAATTTGTGGATCAATGGAATCGGACAACCTTAAACAGAATGAGATCTTCGAATTTGATGAAAATCGACAAAGATAACACACAAATTTCACGATCATTAGGGCAGAAGTAGCTTACCTCGTTCTCCAGCGTCGCTGTCTTTACGCTTGAGAATCTTCCGGACATCTTTTCGTAGCAAAAAACCAAACATCTTACGACTCAGTAACATGTCCGTCTCCCTTCAGTCTAGAGAGAAATCCAGACAGCGAGAACCATGGCTTGAACACCAAGAACAGAGCAAAAATCCCAAATCCAAGTCGTTAAAATTACCCTCGATTTCAAATTCCTAGAGAAGAAACTCCAAAAAGGAGAAAATCGAGGCATATATATATATATGTATATACGAGGACAAGAAGAAAAAGCAGCAGAAGAGTTATGTCTATGGCAGATTGAGATGAGAAGGAGCAGAAGAGAGAAGAACAGGTGGCGGTGATGACGGAGAGATTGAGGTTGAAATTTGTCGGAGAGAGGAAATCACGGTTCAACGCCGACCATTAAACATAGACAGAGGCAGTAGTGACGGAGAGTGTGTGTGTGTATGTATCTATGTATGTATGTATCTGTGTAGTGTGTTTTTGTTCTGTCTCTTCCGCGTCAAACTCTTGTTTTTTTTTTATTTATTTATTTATTAATGTTGTTTCTCTCCCATTAATTTTTTTGTTAAAATTAAGTAAAATTGAAATCAAATATAGGAAAGGAATCAAAATCATTTTAGGTTTTGGAATGAAATATTTTTTATCCGCAAAAGACTAATAGTATAATAAATTTGTATTGTATTTTTTAAGATGAGATTAATAAATTTTACGGATTATAACATTTCTCCAACTACTATGTAATCAACCTACAATAAATAATTAAATTATAACTCTCTCAAAAGAGAAATGTTTCTCAATTACATTGATTTGTTGGAGTATTTTAAAATCCAAAATTTCAAAAGATAGGTTAATTAAGATTTCGTTTTGTATGTTTTCAGATTTTTAATATAAAAATAGAATAATTATATAAAGAAGACTAATTTTAAACAGTTTATATAGATAAAATCCAAAAATCATTTTAACTTTTCTTAAAAGAAGGAAAACCAAAATTTTCAAAACTAATGATTCTAGCCAAAATGGATGGAGTGACTGCGATTTTCGCCATTTGATAAAACCCGACACTGGAGGAACAAGGAGAAAGCAATTGGTCAGATTACAGACCAAAGTCTTGGCCATGGAACTGAAAAGAGACAAACCTGTTATACTTGAGGCTGACATTGGCAAGACCCGTTGAAAGGGACATGACGATGCCAAGAGTATATAATGATAAGGAGGAAGATTTTGATGGAGGTGAAGCGGGGAGAAGGGAAAGGGAATTAAGAACAGCCATAAGCAAATACGCTACGATGTAGTGAATGAATGTAAGGAACACAGGGAACTGAAAGCCGACATTTTTAAGGACCTGAAGAAACAAAACATAACTGAAGTTGTAGTTATGGTAAGTAGAAGAAGAGAGAGAGAGAGAGAGAGAGAGAGAGTTAGGTTAAGATACCCATTTGTTCATGAAGATAATGCTAATGGCGACGACAAAATTGAATGTGAGAGCAACGGAAGGACCACATGTGTGTTGTTGCTGTCTCTTTGCTGTGTCGGAAGAACGAAATTTGTTGAACAATGAAGCTCGTAAATCCTCCAGTGCTTTTCCTGAATCAGATCATAAGATCCGCCATTGTTTGATGAATGAATGAATGAATGAATGAATGAATGAATGAATGAATGAATGAATGAATGAATGAATGAATGAATGAATGAATGAATGAATGAATGAAGAGATTTTAATTCCGCCGGAGTTTTTTTCATTATGCATGTTAAAAGAAATCTCAAACTAAAACCTACGAAATTAACGGAACAGAAAACTAGGGTTTCGGAGAACAAAAGCGAAACCCAAATTTGAATTTGTGGATCAATGGAATCGGACAACCTTAAACAGAATGAGATCTTCGAATTTGATGAAAATCGACAAAGATAACACACAAATTTCACGATCATTAGGGCAGAAGTAGCTTACCTCGTTCTCCAGCGTCGCTGTCTTTACGCTTGAGAATCTTCCGGACATCTTTTCGTAGCAAAAAACCAAACATCTTACGACTCAGTAACATGTCCGTCTCCCTTCAGTCTAGAGAGAAATCCAGACAGCGAGAACCATGGCTTGAACACCAAGAACAGAGCAAAAATCCCAAATCCAAGTCGTTAAAATTACCCTCGATTTCAAATTCCTAGAGAAGAAACTCCAAAAAGGAGAAAATCGAGGCATATATATATATATGTATATACGAGGACAAGAAGAAAAAGCAGCAGAAGAGTTATGTCTATGGCAGATTGAGATGAGAAGGAGCAGAAGAGAGAAGAACAGGTGGCGGTGATGACGGAGAGATTGAGGTTGAAATTTGTCGGAGAGAGGAAATCACGGTTCAACGCCGACCATTAAACATAGACAGAGGCAGTAGTGACGGAGAGTGTGTGTGTGTATGTATCTATGTATGTATGTATCTGTGTAGTGTGTTTTTGTTCTGTCTCTTCCGCGTCAAACTCTTGTTTTTTTTTTATTTATTTATTTATTAATGTTGTTTCTCTCCCATTAATTTTTTTGTTAAAATTAAGTAAAATTGAAATCAAATATAGGAAAGGAATCAAAATCATTTTAGGTTTTGGAATGAAATATTTTTTATCCGCAAAAGACTAATAGTATAATAAATTTGTATTGTATTTTTTAAGATGAGATTAATAAATTTTACGGATTATAACATTTCTCCAACTACTATGTAATCAACCTACAATAAATAATTAAATTATAACTCTCTCAAAAGAGAAATGTTTCTCAATTACATTGATTTGTTGGAGTATTTTAAAATCCAAAATTTCAAAAGATAGGTTAATTAAGATTTCGTTTTGTATGTTTTCAGATTTTTAATATAAAAATAGAATAATTATATAAAGAAGACTAATTTTAAACAGTTTATATAGATAAAATCCAAAAATCATTTTAACTTTTCTTAAAAGAAGGAAAACCAAAATTTTCAAAACTAATGATTCTAGCCAAAAAAGAGTTATTAAATATAATTTTTTTATTAAAAATATAAAAAACAATAAAATCTATGACGTGGCGAATATTACTGACTTTCAATGGGTCCCACCAATTGTTGGGCCTTCGTTTCAATTTACACCTTTACACGAAGAATCAATATGTTCGGCCCACAGATGATTCTGTAACCAATATGGGCCCATCCAAACTTGGGCCTCATACGGCCCATTAATTAAAAATAACGAATATATTAGGTTACATTAAAATAATAAATAAATGAAACTAATTTATTAATATAATTAATGATACAGAACAAGACGTCGATGGCAAGAGGAACAGAGGTACTTCCTCTTGATCATGAAACAAAGGGGCACAAAACAAAACATCCATTTGCTTTCAATGAAGAGCGCGTGCACTTTACCGCCACAGTACGGACAAGACCCTTGAGCTTGATGTCGCCCTAGCTCTCTATGTTCTTGGTCGCACAGGCAAACCAGACACATATATATATATATATATATATATATATATAGTTCTTCTAATGGCTTCTCTGTCCAGATGGTGAGAAAATTTTTCTGGGTTTTCGGAATTGTACTTTCCGGGAATGTTTGCACTTTCCTCTCTCTAACACGGTTTTCTTCTGAAATGTTGATTGGTTGCTGAGAAAAATTTATGGGTTTTTGAAAACAATGAGAGAAAATAGCGGCGAAAATGGAGAATTTATAGACGGCGAAAATGAGTTTTAACTATTTAACATATCTGACTTTTTATTCTAGGTCAAATACGGTCAAATATCTCATGTTTTGAAACAAATAAAATAAAAAGCAAATTGGATATGTTCTTCGTCATTGTATAATATAATTAAATACATTAGCACTGTAATAAAATTATCCAAGTATTATAAGACCAAGTTTGAATTAAACACGTGTTATCTATATCCATACATACATATATATATATATATATATATTATGTATGAATTTAGATAAAGCTTACAGTTGGAATGTTACACGAAGGCGATCTACCGCCAAAATTGAATCATACTCGAGAAATTCTCCACTTACGGCATAATTAAAAACATTATTATTATAATTATTAGTGTTAAACCACGCTAATAATAAAGGTGTATTTATATTTGATCTTCGAACCATTATTTTTACAATTTGAATATTATATCTAAAATATAGTATTAAAAAATGAAATAATAAAATTATATATACATATTTAATCCAATATATCCAATACTTCTACGAATTTATACTATAATTATAAGAAAAATTGGATGGGCAAAAACGTGACGTCACCGTGAAGAGTAATCGAGCAATTTATTATTTAATTTTAAAAGCATAATTATATGAGCCGACATTCAAGCCCAATTTACGAAAAGTACGTAATTTTTTTTTTACATAAAATAATAAAAGACCAAAGAGAAGTCGTGTAAAGACAAAATTGACAAAACACAACAATACTTTACACATTGTTCTGTCTTTCTTTGGTCCCAACCCTCACTAAAACCATTAACTTACTGTGGTAAGGTAAATAAATTTGAACTTTAAAAAATTACCCCACAAATTAAAGATTAAAACTATTGTAACCATCAGACCCATACTTTTGACCATTGATGGACGGAGTGTACGACGCACCACCCAACTGACCGTACGTTGGTCTGTACCCACTTCCCGACTCACCGTAACTACTCGTAAGTAACTCTTTTCCGCTGTTAAACTGAGGATGCGTCGGCACATAGCCACTGTCGATTCTACCGTACCCACCACCCGAAACTGGCTCCTTGTGATTACTGATGAATTCCTAAGGAAAATCAAATTGGGTTAAACTCGAATTGACATAGAGGACTGCGTTTTCGCCATAGACACGTAAGGGGTGGGCGTTTCGGGTTAACCAGACTGACCCAACCCGAAAAACTCAACCCGTGAGATAAACGGGTTTTGTAGAAAACCCATATGGGTTCAAAATCTAAAACCAAATAAGTCCGGGTCGGTCCGGGTTGGGTTCGGGAGAACCCGAGGAACCGAATAAAAAACCCTAACCGTTTACAACCCGAATTAACCGTTTAAACCCGAATTACCCGTACTTAAATAACCAGAAAAGCCCGAGAACCCGAAATAACACAAATACAATTCGGGTTTTTTTTTTGGGTTCAATGTTTCAAAACCCGAACAACCCGAACCCAACCCGAAACCCGAGGAACCCGTCTCGAAAACCAAATGAGTTTTTTGGGTTCAATTTTTAAAACCCGAGGAACCCGAACCCGGACCGAACCCGTCCCGAAACCCGAGGTTCTTTTTCGAATCGATATATCTTACTTGAATTAGCTGTTGAGCAATTTGGACTTGAGTCGACGTGCCCTTGATTTCGACAGTGATTTCATCAGGATGAGGGCTCTCTTGTATGGTAATTGAAGCTCCACTTGCTCGACGGATGTATGCAATATTAGCTCCTTCTACTCCAATGATATCTTCCGCGTAAGAAAATGGTACTTGCATCGTTTGAATTACCTAGTTACGGTAAATCCATTATTATTACGATTGTATCGAATGAGATAAGTTAAACCCTTCTGGTTAAAATTCATCGTAACAAGAGAGATGAGATGCTATGATCATACCTGTGTTACAAATTGAGGAGGAGCAACCCGACCAAGTCCTGGAGAATATCTTGATGAGAGTACAGGATCTTGACTGTAAATAGAAACTCCCGGTGGTTGTATTCGTGAATCCATCCGAGATTCACGCTCAAGAAACCGAGATTCCCTCCGAGCTATTAGGGAAAAATCAGATGCAATAGAAGTTTGGGAACTAGATCGAAGAGAAGACTTGTCAGCTAATGATTCTGCCTGACGACCTTGAGAGGCTCTAATTAGATACTATAGATTGAAAAAAACAAGACAAAAGTTAGGTTTTTTAAGGACCGTAACGGGTGAAACATATCTCGTAAAGACAATAATATTCAACTTACTTCCTTCTCGAAAAGAGGTACAACGGTGTGATCAACTAGAAACTTTCGTAGGTGACCCACAACTGCTTCTAAGGCTTTTAAGACCTTATATGCCTCTCCCTGTAACTCTACTATCCTTTCATCCTCCGAAGCATAAAACGGATTATCCTCTGGCAGTAAAAGTTTCGGTTATTATTTCATGTTTCACATAGAAAGAAGCCGGTAAAAAGGAAGGTTAACGATAGATGATACCTTCTGCTAATACACGAACAGATGCACCAGAGTTCTCTACAATGGATTTGATTAAGACGCCCTGTTTTCCAATTAAATTTATAGCTTGAGTTGATGCCACCAATAATCGTACCGAACAGAAGGTGGATACAGCCGTTTTCACATCATCATCGTTATCTGGCATGCCTGAAAGTCGCCTGAAAACCCTTAGGGCTGCATCCATGGCAGGGGATAAAGAAGCTTCTGGTTCTTCTTTTCCAGATACAAGCACCTAAAATGAAAAGAAATTGTGAATGAATAACATTAGAGTGCAAATTTCATACATTCTACTGTTCTAAACACATACTTACTAATCCTAGATCCAAGGAAATAATTTAACCTAATGGAACCTTAAACTACAATGGAAAATTCAAACTAAATATCAACATTTGACCTAATGCCGATAATCGTGAAATCACTCCAAGAAGCTCAAAATCATCATACCAGGCGCTAGTGAAAAGCTCATACAGCAATATAAGATTGGTTATATTCCTTGTAGTCATATATACAGTGAGATATCTAGAACCCTAGATGAATAGAAATCTCCAATTCGGACAATTAATCAAACATGTTAGCATGTAGTGAGGAACAAAACAAATCAGTGAAAGAGTGAAAGAGATAGATACTGACTATGCGATCAGGAGTGGTAACGGGACCTTCAAGAACTTTGATACGAGCACGAGTCTCCTCGCACATCTTCTTTATGAAGTCTCCTTTTCGTCCAATAATAGCGCCGACTTTGGTCACCGGAACGATTAGACGGAACACGCAGTCTCCCGGCCAACCAGGCCACTTCTCCACCGCTGAACCATTAATGTCAGCGACAGCTCCAGCGGTAGTTCCAGCAGCTAGGTTATCATCTGGCTGACTCGATTCAGCGTCATCTCTAGGTATTCCATCTAATGCGACGGTCGGAATGGTTTCCTCCGGTGGAAAGATATCGTTCTCCGGGAAGTCGAGGGTAGTATCGTTCTCTAAGGATTCTGCGACGGCGGCCATCAGAACCAGCGGGGGAGAGAGAGAGAGAGAGAGAGAGAGAAAGAATGCCTACGCTTACTTAATTTGTTTCATAGTCGGCTTCGTAAAACGATGTCGTTTTGAAGAGATGTAGGATTTGGGCTTTTGATTATTATAATATGGGCCTTCATAAAACTGAAGGCCCAACTATGATGAGATCTTCTATAAACGACGCCGTTTTAAATATCTAAACCCCACTATGAAATATAGATTTTATGTCTCCATAAATATAGCATATATAATATTATGTTCTTTAGGAAGTTTGAAATTATATAAGCTATTTAAATTGAATTTTTTTTACTAAAATATAAGCCATATTGTCATAATAGAAATGTGAATATATAATTAAGAATAGTAAAAAAAAAAAGAAGATAGTCACATGTTATAAGAATTTCCAAGTATATATATATATATGTGTGTGTGTGTAGAGAGAGAGATTTATATCCTCTTCTTAAATTGAAGGCTCTCTCAGTCTCCAGCACATACCTTTTAGAGATAAGGTCGTTTTGTCTTTTTAAATAAAACATGAAATTTTTTCCGATGAAATTTATTATTTTTGCAAATATTCAAGTGACAGATTACAAAATCGTAACATGGTCTTGTCATTGAAGTTTCTCGTATACGGAAATTTGGAAGCATATAAATGATTTGAAGAATATATATATAATAATATACATAATTTCTTTTATTTTCATGTCTATATTACATTGTAATTATTTTTTTATTATTTCATTCTAATTACATTCCGAATAATTTATATACCTAATTCTTATACCATTTTACAATGTCGAGAAGAGCAAAAGTTAAAACAACTCAAAATACATAGAGCGACGGTTATGAGAGTACAAAAATCTTTTTTTAGTTTAACCTTATATAGTCTAATCTATATTAAATATATACAAACTAATCAACTACCTAAATAAGAAACTATATTAATATAATTAGTCACAACACATGATAAAATGTTATTTATACTATCATAATCGATTAATTATAATGGTTCATATGTGAATTTAATCATATATATCAGGGTTAACCTTTATCTTATTGCTAAAAAAAATAATTGCCACGGAGAAATCAGGTTCGACCAATGAGAAACAGCCACGTAGATGGATAAGGTGACTTTTTTATTTTTTCCCCAAAAAATTCACTTTTGCAGGTAAGGGTATGGAAATAATCCAAAAAGCCAAAGGTACATTCAAATCCACTTATACTTAACCAAAGGACAATTTTTCATTTATTAAGTTATTTATAATATTACTCGATATAAAATTAATATTTATTGTTTCAAAATTATGATTTTACATTTGAAACTCATTTTTCTTGAAAAAAAAAGAAAATTAATACTGAAAAAAGGAATAATGGACCCCATGCGCCCTGAACTGCTGAATACGAGCTATTTGTCCTTTCTACATATGCCATCTTCTTCTTCTTTCTCTCTCTCTCTCTCTCTCTGAACAATTAAAGTCTCATACTTTTTACAGAGACATGTCTTTTACCTTCACAAACCCTAATGGATTCTGTTTATATATCTCTTTCCTTTCCTCGTGACTCTCCTTCCCCTCCAATTTCCTCTCTCTCTCTCTCCACCAATCAGATTTCCTCAGTACTCTCTCCCCTCTTTCTCTCCATTATTGGCCATTGGGTTCCTCTAGGGTTTCAAAAGCTTGCTGCTTTTGCTTTCTCAGGTAGTGGGTTTTTGAAATGACGACAATCATAGAGAGTTCTCGATTCCGGTGAAGTTGGGTTTGCTTTTTATTAGACAGATTCCTCTTTGTGACCTCTAAAGTTTTGGCCTTTTTTTTTCTGAATTTTGGTATTACAGTGGTAAAAGTTTTAGCCTTTTTTACTTTGGTTTTGAGTGTTGAGAGGGTTTAGGGTTTATTATCTAAAGATATAATAAAAAAAACAAGTCAATTTCAATTTCCCAAATCCCAATGATGTAGCAAAAGAAGAACTGAATGTTTCCTGCAAAAGTTACATCATTAGCAGTACTGTTCTGTTCTTACAGTTTTCCCTCTGATTCCCCAGAAAAATTATCAGTTCCTCAGATTCAGCTCATTCGTTTTCCATAATTTTCAAGTTTCCGCTGTGTTTTTCGATTAAAGAATTGAGTAATTCAGTTTTCCCGGAAAATTCTACTTACTCAGGCATCAATTACCGACAGCTGATGTCATCTTGTCTGAGCGGCGGCGGTGGTAGAGCCGCCGCGTATGGCTTCGACTTGGAAATTGTTAAGTCTCCACCGTCGACGTCAACCACAACTAGAGCGACCTCACACAACACTCCGTCGCCGTCTTCGACGTTGTCGGAGTCGTATTCGCCGCTCGTAATTTCCACCAGAAAGCCTCGGACGCCGCGGAAACGTCCGAATGAGACTTACAATGAGGCGGCGGCGCTTCTATCCACCGCCTATCCCAACGTTTTCTTCTCCAATCATTCAAACGTAAAGAAATCTCCCTCGAGTTCGCAGTTCTTCGGGATTAAATCTCCTCACAGTGACTTCGACGAAGCATCTGAGTTGCTTTTGCCGTTTGAATCAATCGAAGAGCCGGACTTCCTATTCCATCCGCCGCTTCAGTCAAAGACGGTTCTGTTCTTCGATCAGAAGGAGAAGAATGTTGTAGGGAAGAACCGTGGAGGAGCTGAAATCGATGATTCGACGGCGAACCAGTTGGAGTTAATCGAAGATTTCGACGCGGAATCAATTCTGGAGGAGGAAATTGAAGAAGGAATCGATAGTATAATGGGAAATGTCGAATCGAACGACGAGGAGAATCGAAATCATGGAGATTGTAAGATTCAGGGGATCAATCTCCGAGGGAATTGCCACGGAATCGGGCAGTTAGGGCAAATGATGATGAATCCGTGGTACAGAAGATCGATGGAATTCGGATTCGCCAGGAATTTCCAGTTAGGGTTCGGGTTGAGGAGCGCAATCCGCGACAACGACGACGCGAACTGGTGGAGATTTCCCACCGTCGATTTCGATCAGATCTCGCCGAGAAACCAAACCACCGCGAAGGCAGAGGCAGAGAAGAAGAGCAAGAAGAAGAAGAAGAAGAAAGTGTCGTCGAGTAAAGAGGACCCGAGATCGAAGAAATCGGGCCCATTGTTGAAGCTAAATTACGACGGCGTTATGGAAGCATGGTCGGAGAAGGCGTCGCCGTTCTCCGATGAGATTCGGGTGAAAGACTCCGCCGGAGCCGATGTGCATTAACTTCACTCATTTTTACTCTCTCAGACTACGTAGACTCTTACATCTATATTTCCCTTTTTAGAAAAAAAAAAGAAAGAATCTAATTTCGGCGTCTGCTATTAACGGATAATAATCACGCCACGTGTCACCTGAAAGTCTACCCGAAAGGGAATTTGTTTTTTTAAATATATAATAATCAATAAAAACAGTAGTGAATAATGTATTTAGTTTAGTTATAATTGAAGTAGTAAATGTTTCACGCCACGTGTCACCTGAAAGTCTACCCGAAAGGGAATTTGTTTTTTTAAATATATAATAATCAATAAAAACAGTAGTGAATAATGTATTAGTTTAGTTCTAATTGAAGTAGTAAATGCATCAATAAAAACAGTAGTGAATAATGTATTTAGTTTAGTTATAATTGAAGTAGTAAATGTTTTTTTGTTCCTATTAAAACAAAGTTTTGTAACTAAGCAGCAGAGGGTGTGGTGATGGAGATACCTAATTGCATTCCGACATAAACTAAAGTCTCTAAAGACCTTGAACTGTTAGCAACGAGATCCTCATCAATGCGAATCGAATCCTGCAGAATATGCCAGGCCAACTCATTTCGGATTTGGAGGATTTAATTTCATTAAAATCCACCAAATTTGGTGGATTTAATTTTTCTTTTCTTTTCTATATAGTAAATGACCGTATGAATTTGAATTGAAAGAAGGGAGGGTGGGTGCTTACCTTCTCAAAGACGCATATAACTGTGCTTCCTCCGAATGAGAAATATCCAAGCTGCAAATTAATTTAAGTATTATACATTATATATATGATTTTATTATCCAAAGTAGTTTAAATTTTGAAAAATTACAAACCTCATCCCCTTTCGTCACATAGTTCCCCTCCTTTACAACCATGGAGATACTACCGACCATTGTCGCTCCAATTGCCACAACAGCCACCTTTTTTACACTCAAAAATACATTTCATTCATTCATTCCTACAAAATGTTCATTCCAACAAATCGTATCTCATTACCTTCCCCAATTGCTGTGTTGAGATAATTGCCACTGTCCGTTTATTCTCAGTGAAAACATTGCAGTATTTGCTATTTACTGCGATTGGATTCACCTGAGAAACAAAAAATGACTGAGAAGAAAAAACAAAGTATCCAACTTTACAAAGGAAATACTACATGAATCAGAACATACTGTATATAAACTTCCGGGTATGTTCACAAATTTATCGATAATTCCAGAGATGGGAGCATGAAAACGATGATAATCCTGTAAAAACAAAGTCAAAATAAACCACTGTAAAAAAAGAAGAGACTTTCCCCAGAAGACCTTTTTTCAATTACCTGTGGAGCCAATCTGAATATCACCAAAGATCCATCAACAAAAGTATCAGAATATGCATCTTTCCCCAGAAGACCTTTTACTGAAAACTTTCGACCCTATCAATTGATATGGCGAAAAAATGTTTAAGATTTTACCTTGATCCAAAAGGGTACCAACTTAATCAGCTAAAATACCATAAAAAATCGTTTAAGATTTTTACCTTGATCCAAAAGGGTACCAATTTATCAGCTAAAATACCATAAAAATCGTTTAAGATTTTACCTTGATCCAAAAGGGTACCAACTTAATCAGCTAAAATACCATAAAAATCGTTTAAGATTTTTACCTTGATCCAAAAGGGTACCAACTTAATCAGCTAAAGATTTTACCTTGATCCAAAATCTGGTGCTATCCTCTATAGATTGAAATGCCATTAATCGACAATCAGCAGCACAAATAGCAACATCTTCACGATCCATACAAGCAATTGGTCTTGCACCAGCCTTTAACTCCCGAATGAAGAATTCATTGAACGTCTGCAAGTAAAATGTTCAAAATTCTGCTTATCTAAATCACAATACTGATTCTAGATTGGCTATGTTTGCTCAATAAATCCCATAACCAAATGAAGGATTATACTTTTGTTCTTAAGATAATCATATATTAATTATTCTGCAGTTTAAGATTAGTTAGAATTTGATGAGGATTTCAGGATACCTTAAAGTGATCCAGAGGATACTTGACTTCAGCCATGTTTATTTGATCCTGCAATGGAGAGATTGAATAGATTAACGTAAACTTACAGAAACAAATAAATTACAGATCAGTGAAAGGATTAAGGCCCTGGTTTTATCCGAGGACTGCCCCTCAGATCATTGAATATAATGATCAAAAGCATGATATTTTGCAAAAATTTTAGCCGATAATCCAGCGGCAACGTAAAAGTATGATGGCTTATGGAAGAAAAAAATGAGTATGCCTTGAAAAACTCGAGAAACTTGGGGATATTTTGAGCTGATTGGATGGAGTTCATTTTCTTGCCCTGTTTTTCAGAAATGTTCAGCAAAATCTCTTTGGCCCCTGCATCACAGGATCAATCCAGCATGAGTTAAGTTGTTTAACTTATTAAAAGGAGAATGAGAAATGAAAATCAGAGATTAATTGAATGCCTTGATCCATAAGTCGGAGGCCGATTTTTGATTGGTAAATAGCTCTTAATGACAAAACAATCTTTGGATCAATCAATTCCTCCACCAGCCTCTTTGTCTTTCTATCAATCACCTAAATCAACAAGAAAAATGTTCCATGATGCATTTTCATGCTCAAACATAAAGCCATGAACACTAAGGCTTGAATGGTGGAAACAATGCGTTTGCGTTTGGCGAAGTTTCTGTACGCGATTGGCGGCGTTTTATTGGTTTTGTCTGAATTGTGAAAACGCTGCGTTTGCGGGAGATTGCGACTAGAAACGAATGACATAAAATTGGTCGATTGCGTTTTGAGTAAAATTATCAAAATAAACATATTCCTAAAGTTAGTGTTTTTAAGGCAAAAAAAAGTTTGGATTTTTTAGGATGAAAATAATAATTCATGTTTTATAGATTAAAATAAAATAGTTGGATATTTTTTTATGTTATATTCCCTAAATTTAAAAATTTAAAAAATTATTAAAATATTTAAATGTACAATACATATATATATATACATATATATACTTACGATTAATGTAAATTATAATAGAGGGGTATTTTTGTAATTTTATTCAAAACGCACCGAAACGCAAACGTAAAGCAACATAATTCGAGATTTTTTAATTATAATTTTCAAATATTTGAAATAAATTTAAAAATTTAAAAAACTATTAAAATATTTAAATATACAATACATATACATATATATATATACATATATATATACTTACGATTAATATAAATTATGATAGAAGGGTATTTTCGTAATTTTATTCAAAACGCACCGAAACGCAAACGTAAAGCAACATAATTCCAGATTTTAAAATTCTGCATTTCGTCGCGTTTGCGGACGATTGCGACTCCACCAATCGATTTTAATACCGCCCGCAATCGCCAAAAAACGACCAGTCAGGCCATAAAAGAAGGAATAGAAGCATATTGTATAAGAGATTTCTCATAAAAGCATTAACTTTTAACTATAAAGTTTCAAGGATATGCAAAAAATATGAAATATTATGAATGATAAATGAATAGAGAAGAATACCACAATATGTGAAGCACTTGAACCAGTATTTAAACCGACATCATACGTTGATAAATGAGCCCATTCGCTCAATTTGAACATCCACCTGAGAAAATCGTTAAAAAAAATTCAGAATTTCGATTAAAAATGGAAATATATTTATTAATTTCTCACCCATATGATGCTTGTCTATCAGTTAAGAACCCTCCAGTCATGACTTGATTACCAGTTCCTTCGTCAAAACAGAGAGTCATATGAATCATAGCATTTAGCTTATCAGAAACTTGAAGCGTTTCACCACACACGGGACAGTTATTTATAAGTGGCTCCCTATGAAAAAGAAATCACCAATTTTGGTCAAGAATCATAGCATTTATTGTTTTTAAGAGTAAAGGGTCTTTTAGGTCATTTACTGATCTTGGTAAAGAGCAAGAAGTGAAGCCAATTCATCTATGGTTACAACTCCATCCCCATTCATGTCAGCAGCTTTGAACAATTCCTCTTTCTGAAAGAAAAAAAAAACAAGATGAATCATTAAGATGTAACATAAAGTGATGAAATGGAATTAGTTTAAACCTTGTTAGTAGCCAATGGATTGCCAAAGGCACTAATTAGATCAGTAAATTCTGAGAATGAGAGTTGTCCATCTTCATTATAGTCCTGCAATTTTGACAAACGGGAAAAGAAATGAATCGTATAGAAAAGATACCAACGGAAAACTACGAGATCGGATGATTAGATAAGACGTACGACTATAGATAAGATACGTTTTGCAAAATGCTTCTCAGTTTCAACTGGGTCCTGCGTAAATATATGAATCAAAGATGAGAAATCATTGCCACTACATTTTCAACCACGTTTCTGCATACTAAAGATCATGAGTCCAAAGATCATGTCATAGCCGATGTGGGACAATTTATCATATTACAGATACCTCAACAGAGCATGAAAGGAAGATGGTGCCAACGAGGTTAGATGAGGTCGGATCTAACAGGTCAAAGGACTTACAACTCGAATCAGATTCCTGCATCAAGGCAAGGAAAAAGCATAAGAAATTAACCATTTTTTTATGAATGACACAACCGTATACGCCCAGGGTGAGTAAAATATACATATACTCAAATGAAATCAGTTGGAGAACGAATAGCTTTATCTTCAAACTAAGTAAAGAGTGAGAATATATAAAGACAGAACCACTCACTTGAGTAAGAAACTCGAGTAGATCAAGCTCACAATAACCCACAAGGTTGTTTTTTGATACCCTATTGGTCTGCACCATGAACAATACTATCCAAAGATCATATTCCTGAACGAAAGCCAAATCTAGAATGAAGAACTTTAGCTGATGATCTCAAACCTCGAACACTGAAATTCTAGCAAGACTCGGTCCATTTCTTTCCAAAAGGAGCTTTTTTTCCTACTTATTCATAATTACACAGAAAATCCAAACAGAGATTAGTAACCAGAGGCTTAAGACTCAGTAAAGTCAAACGTCAGTTTCAGTTTTCTCACAGAATTCCAAATCGGCTTGTCCGTACTGCAAAATTCACAGACAAAAAGGTACTAACTTTATGAAAAAAACATGAAAAAAACTCAGCCGAAACGAGATTTCAGAATCTATGGGGCCTTACTTGTCTGAAATTTCGGTACGGAATGTCTGTTCACCGAAGGAAACACAAGCAAGCCACTTATCCTTGAAATTCATCTCCAGCTGAAAAGGGCAAAAACGACGACGCATAAGGAAAACGAATAGAGAACGTGACAAGAAAAAAGGTCAAAGGGGTGATCAAAACGCATACGCCGATGAGAGTGAGAAGAGCAATGCCAGCGAAATTCTCGGCGGTAACGGATCTCTGAATGGAATCTCCGGAGACGCTGCCAGAGGATCCGTGACGTCGGAGATGGCGGTGGTTACGGAGGTTATGAAGCTTTTGGCGGAGCCTTGACCGGCGAGACTCCTTAGGCTCGGAGGAGTTGGCGTTGCCCATATCTTAGGAAATGCCTGCAAAGTCAGAATTGAGAATCGGAGGAAGAAAAAGGACACGGAATTGACTTAACGTGGGAGTTGTTGGAATAATAACTGTAACGGCGAAGGTTGCGGATATGAACGATCATGAATCAATAAATTTATAAAAAAAAGAAAACATTTTTTAATTATTATTATTTTTAAAAAGCTCAAGTTGATGAAAAATTGGCCTTTTCTTTTGTAGTAATGGTTGAAAACATCTCACACTTTTGAAAAAGCTTTTGATTTATAAAAATGGAAAATAAAAAACGAGAGAATTAAGCAGTGAGGAGAAATTTCTAAGCTTTGAAAAGGTAAGAGAGGAAAATCATTTACTCACGCAAAATCTGTGTCGAACCGCCATTGCCAAGCTCTTATCAATGGCGGTCATGGTATAATACCTCTCTCCGCAGAGTTGTTCTTCAATGAATCCAGCGATAAGATCGGCTTCACGTGTTTCGGCATTACTTTCCGCATCGCCATTGCCGTTTCTAGTCGATTTCAAGCTCTGATCCACCGACGTCGAGAGAAGAAAAAGACGATTTTTGAGCGAAACCCTAACCCTAAAATTTGGGGGGAAATTCTGATGTCGACGATGCATCTTTGATCCGTTCATGTCCCTTAAATACTGAGATGCGATTCTCTGCGTATTGAACCACTGTAGGAACTACTGGGTACGAATCATCTATTGATCCGTCCAATATCGTAGTCAGTTCATGATCATCATCATGATCATCATCAATAATATCATCATCATGGGCATGATCATGATGATCGTCATCAGTTGCCGAAGATTTCTTCATCTGCGTCTCTTATAAATCTATGTATACCAGCGAAACTAGCACAAAAAGGAGAACTTTAATAACTTGCATGACACGAAAGCTAAATATGTATTGATCCGTCCAATATCGTAGTCAGTTCATCATCATCATCATCATGATCATCATCAATAATATCATCATCATGGGCATGATCATGATGATCGTAATCAGTTGCCGAAGATTTCTTCATCTGCGTCTCTTATAAATCCATGTATACCAGCGAAACTAGCACAAAAAGGAGAACTTTGATAACTTGCATGGCACGAAAGCTAAATATGTTGAATAAACATGGTTTCTTGTATGAGAAGAAACCTAGAATATCATTCCATCAAACGAACAGAATACAATACATAAAATAAAAATTCAAAGATCAAACAGAAAAGGAATCAACAACACTCAAACCTGCCTCCTTTCTAAATCCTTTTCCCTTCAACATCCTCCTTACTTCTGCAGCATAATCCCACATCTCATTGGAAGCATAAAAACATGACAACATAACATATGGGAATGATGAAGTGAGAGGGTGAAGCCTCAGAAGCTTCATCGCAATTTCCTTCTCTCCGTGAACCCTACAAGCCGAAATCAAGCTTCCTAAAGCAATTGGGTCATTCCAAAACCTCGACTTTTTACTCAAATATTCTTCTGCTTCTTCTAATCTACCTGCCCTCCCTAAGAGATCTATCAAACAAGTGAAATGTTCAACATTTGGGGGTATACCATATGTTTCTTCCATTGAATTGAAGAGATTCACGCCCTTTTCCACTAGTCCTGCATGATTACAAGCTGTCAAAACAGTAAGCAACGTTACTGAATCAGGGTTTATTCCTCTGTTCCTCATTTCATTAAAAAGCTCCAGAGCTTTGATTCCTTGGCCATGGTGGCCAAGCCCAGCAATCATGGTGTTCCATGAGATAAGGCTGCGGTGATGCATTCTGTTGAAAACAAGCCAAGCAGAGTTTATAAAGCCACATTTAGAATACATGTTAACAAGGGCATTCTCCACTCCAATGTCTTGTTTTGGCCATGTCTTTATTACATGGGCATGTATCTGTTTGCCTTCACGGATTGAAGCAAGTCCTGCACAGACCATTAAGATACTAGAAAAAGTAAATTCATCAGCTTTAATCCTCTTATCCATTACCATCTGTCTGAAAACATTCAAACCCTTTTCATCTTTTCCACAATGGATACAGGCTGAGATGAAAGCATTCCATGAGATAACATCTTTGTCTAGAATTGACATGAACACCTTCTCAGCTTGCTCTAACATATGAAACTTCGAGTACATTGTGATCAACATATTACTAATAAACATTGTTGAATCAAGTTTGAGTTTGATTAACTGACAGTGAAATTCAATCCCTTTCTGTTGATCACCATTGTTGATACACATCTCCAACAATGCTGCAAAAGTAAAACGGTCAGGTGTTATCCTTTGCTTACACATAGATTTATACACTTCAAATCCTTGCTCGCTCCTTTTGATTTCTGCAAATCCAGCTATCAAAGAGTTATTCGAAACGAGATTAGGTTTAGACATCTCGTGATAAACCAACAAAGCATCATTAGAGCATCCACATCTTATGTACAACGAAATCAGAGAATTCGAAACGAACGAAACCATTGCATATCCATGTTTGATTGAATGACCATGGATTTGCCTTCCCTGCTCAAATGCTTTAAGATTGGAACATGAACTTATAGCACTAGCGTATACGTATTCATTCGGCACAAGATTCAGATTCGAGAAAAGCTCAAGCGCTTGTGAGTACTGATGGGCTTGGTCATACCCTGAGATCATAGCTGACCATGACACTAAGTTTCTTTCAGGCATTTCATCGAACAGTTTACGTGCAAGATTTACACTCCCGCACTTTGCATACATGTTAATCATGTGATTCGACAGAACAATATCGGCTTCCAACCCTAATTTAATCACACCAGCATGAAGGCAAATCCCAAAATTGAAATCCCTAATCTTAGAACAACGACGTAGAAACCAACCTATAGCTTCCACTATCATATTTAGTTCCCAAAATCCAAATCCCTAAATTCCGACCTTTATCCGATTCCTGCCGAATTTCATGACCCGTTTACTGAAGAATCTGGAACGACAGAGCAAATTTAGGCATTTCCTTGATTCCTGACGGATTCCAGAAACTACGATTGGTGCGGGAACCGTGTACGAAGTACGCCGGACGGAAAAATCTCAGGTGACCGGAGAAGGGTTTGCCGTTTTGCTGGTTTTGGCGGTATATCTCGTTTACATCAGTGTAAAACTATATATAACAAGGAAACAAGGGGGTTCCAATAGATTTTGTTAAAATCATCGGATTTACATAAATTTATACATGAAAATTAGATTACTCTTAAACGAAAGATAATTGCGTAATTAGTGATGAACATAAATAAAAAAAAACTATGATTTTGTATAAAGATTATGATGTGTGTTCGTTGAGCAATACAAAAACACAGTCAATGGCAATGGCAATACCAAATTCCTCGACCAAGAAATCAAATCGAAATCTGGATTCCCACGGTAATAGAATCAATCAGATCTCTGATACGGTGGAATCGAAATCTGGAATTTTACGGTAATCGAATCAATCAGATCTCTGATACGGTGGAATCGAAATCTGGATTTTACGGGAATGGAATGAATGAGATGTGTCATAGGGTGGAGTTTGTGTAATTGGGGAAAAGGCTAAGCAATGGATTAAGTGCGTCGGGATGGAACTTCCTGGCGAATAAATAACACGGCCGTCTTATACCATTCCACATACATGGCCAATGAAGCTCGTCTCCATGCTGGAAGAACATCAAATCAAAACGCACTTTTCAGCGATTTCAAACGCTACAAAACGCAAATATCAAAGATTGAATGAAACGCAATAGAGAGTACCTTCCCCACGCTTGTTACATGCACACTCATATCATCCGACTGCATAAAATGTCGATTTCATATGTTTAAAGAGCATCAAACTCCGAGATTTAGACAATTCTTGGCAAAATCAAACGCTGATCGAAGCGTTTTCAAGAACATACCGTGACATTTTTCAAGAACTCATATGAAATATCATGTGCTCTGTACGTCCTCGGATGCCATCTTCTTTCAGACCAATCCACATATGTAACTGACCAATTCGAAATTCCGATTGGATCGAGCATCTGAAAAAAGATACAAAAAAGGGTTTAACAGAACGTTTTCACCGATCAAGAATACGAAAAAATTCGATTGAAAAAAGGTTGAAATATCATGTGCTCTGTACGTCCTCGGATGCCATCTTCTTTCAGACCAATCCACATATGTAACTGACCAATTCGAAATTCCGATTGGATCGAGCATCTGAAAAAGGGTTTAACAGAACGTTTTCACCGATCAAGAATACGAAAAAATTCGATTGAAAAAAGGTTTAGTGTAAAAATCTCACGTGGAAGAACGTCGGTAGATAATGTTCATCCGCTATGCAGTTTTTGTTGGCTTCAACGCCAGGCTGAAATTCGCGTTAACGTAAAAACTTTTTTACTATTGGTTAAAATGTATCATCTTTGAAAATCCGTAGCGATTATTAAACGGTTAAGAACTTACCCGACAATACTCTCGGAACTTAGAGTAGTAAAGACTATCAGCCATTACTATCACCGCATGTTGTCGCTTCACAGTAAACCACTGTGACATTGACATAATAGGTGATTATTCATTTTATTACGGGCGTAATTTGTTAAATATGGGTTCGATCTAACTAATTTCAAAAGTTTAGGATTATCCAATAATATATATATATATATAGTTTATATTCTATTCGACGTGGAACAATACAACATAACATTTTCAAGCTCAGACTCGGTTTTGGAGCCTAATTTCGATATATTCAAATCGGGACGAACCAGACTTTCATATCATATCAAATTGAATTTGGGTTTAACTAATCTTAAATAACGTAAAAGAGTCATAATTCAAGAATCAAAGTGATTTACCTGCGCACCCTTTCGAAAATCTTCCCGTGGAATTTCGGGTAACATGTGTTCCATGTGTCTACCAGTCCCGTGTGGACCAGGATCCTCAAAACTTGATATATAAATACACGATTCAATCAACGTTAAACGGGAATCTAAATTTTACGTACGAAGAACTTCGTTCTTATAAAGATATTAAAATAGATGAATTTACCAATCAATGAAGCTCAGGTTCGAGTACATCAAATATCTGTAGGTGTAGTCAAAACTATGCAACGGTATACAGCTGTAGAATTCACGAGCGTAACAAATGAAGAAAGCTCGATGATTTAAGGTTTTTACGATGAATATGCGTAAAATTATAACATATTGAGTTGATGATTGATTACCTCTCTGAAAGAAGAACAAAGTGTTGATTGTCAGGATCTTCGAGAGCTGTCGCTAACAGTCGTTTTTCTGCATCAACCATTGAAATCCTTCCCCATATGACCTAACGGGTATCGATAAAATTCAAGAACTATGTAAGAAAAGTCTGAATCACACAAAATGGATTTAGATTTATGGCTTTTGACAGACCTGATCGCTGTGAATTTCTCGATCAGTAAAGTAACGACTGACATGAACTGGTCTTTCCTTTGATGGATGGATGTAAACAGAAAATTTACCTTCGTGTCCCTTCACGTAAAGATGAACAAACATCAGTATAAAGATCTATACTTTTACCTGATATATATGTATATGTGCCTTCGTGTCCCTTCACGTAAAGATGAACAAACATCAGTATAAAGATCTATACTTTTACCTGATATATATGCATATGTGTATGTGCGAAAGAATCGTACTTTAAGATGAACAAACATCAGTATAAAGATCTATACTTTTACCTGATTGATATGTATATGTATGTATATGTGCGAAAGAATCGTACTTTAAGATGAACAAACAACAGTATAAAGATCTATACTTTTACCTGATATATATGTATATGTGTATGTGTATGTGCAAAAGAATCGTACTTTAAGCTGAACAAACATCAGTATAAAGATCTATACTTTACCTAATATACATGTATGTGTATATGTTAAAGAATCATACTTTCAGTATGTTTACATATACATATAATCCATAAGTCCATATGGGTATAGAGATTATGTATAATTATGAGATTATTTACGGATTTACCTCGAAAAATTTATCCCAAAGCTTCTCAAATGGTAAAGAACCTGGAGTCAAGAACAAGAAGGCAATTTTTGAGGTTTCAGTTAAAACTGAAGGTGTTCTTAAGATGTCTCTGATCACAACTCGAGCGGCTATCTCTTCGTCTGTATATTTTCTAACGTGAGCGGGAAGCCAACCAGACAACGATTGACATCCTCGGGAAGATAATCCATGACAAGGACTTGTGTTGTGTTGTTGAAACATATGAGCACAGACCAGAAGTACACTTGTGATTGAAACTAATACTAAGATCCATAAGGGTTTCTTTAACGAAGAACGATGGCGTGGATTTGGGGAATCACCCATTGAATCTGCTCTCTCTCGACCCGCCTGGATCTAATCGAAACTCATCAAAGTTTGAATCTTTATCAGTAAACACTTATTTACATTGGGTTTACCTGAAGAATAATTCAAAGCAGAAAAAGGGTTAAAATTAGAAATATGAATGGAAACACTAAACATTTGATGGCTATACAACAAAATTTCAAGCTCCATATGCATAATAAATCATTAAAGGTTGAAAATTTNGATGGCTATACAACAAAATTTCAAGCTCCATATGCATAATAAATCATTAAAGGTTGAAAATTTTAAGCTCTAAAGGCATTTTTAGAGCTTGAAATTTTCAAGCTGGAAAACTCTATGGAAGCAAAACTCTTTGAATTTAATCCGATTTATCCCAAATTAAGATATGAATCAAATATAAAGTAACACAGAATTCATATAATCTTCAAAAAGTGATTATCTTCCATTGTTTCTAATTGAAAAATCATACAAATTTTGACCCTTTTCTTGAAGTTTCTATTTCAAAAGTAAGAAGGGATTAAATCAAAGGGCCATTCATACAGGAAATAGGAGAATGTTTTCAGTTCATCAGATCATAGAGTTGGCATGAATGCCATTGAAGAAGAAAGTAATCACAAGAAAATATATTACAGAAACATTGAGATATTGAATGAAACATCTATACGTTCCAAAAGGTACGTCTTGAATTAAGAGTATCAAACAGATACGAAACCCTAAACGCAAAATGCACTCTTTTTGAACGGAAATTAAAAAAAAAACATGTTTTTTCCGTGATATGAGAATCAATCTAGTAGAATTATCGTAACAATATTCAACCAAACTGAAATCTGAAGCTAACAATAAACCCATTTCTAGAAGAACTCAAACTAGAAGAAAGAGCTGAAATTCACTTAAGTTATTGCAGTACCTGAAGATTCCAGCTGAGTCGAAATGGTAGAATACAGGAAAAACAAAATCAGAATCTTTGTCGGAACCCAGATCTAAAAAATCCAGCTTGATCTTCGACAAGATCTAAGTAGAAAAACCCAGACAAGCAATTACAGGAGGGAGTGAAAGTTAAATGTTCCAAAATAGATACAAGTGGATTAAAAGACTTTTCCTTTTTAGTTTTTGCTCTTCTCTTCTCTCGATTCGTTTTCTCTCTCTTCGCTTAAAAAATAAAGAAATCGAAAACACTTTCTTGTTGATTCGAAACAAACACAACGCAATGGATGTTCATTGTATGATATAGCGTTATGTATGTATATATATATATATATGACTTTACTTCTTCTGCCTATGTTATGGCTGCCTTTGGTCTGAATTGTTTTTATATGAAACTCTCCACACAAACATTAACATATGTTGTCATTTAATATTTATACGTATTTTTATATATTTTTTGAGAAATTCAGGAAATTTTATCCAATTCATTTTGTTCTAACAAAAGCATACATAGTTTTTACTTTGTGTTTTTTCCCATTTAAAAAAAAAAGTTAATGTATTTTGTATGCTAAAAAAGAATGTTTTACAATTCGTCTTTAATGATGTGAACTCAAAGTTATAAATGATGGTTTTGATGTTAGGAGAAAACGACTGTTATATCTCTGCATTATCCCTATCTATCTATATATATATATATGTATGCATATTATTCATTAACATTACAAGTAATAAGCATCGCAATTTGAAACAATAAGGGAAAGAAGAAAATGGCATTACAATATCCGATGGTAAATAAAAAAGCATCACATATTTTCTCTTCAGAGGAGACAACGGATAGATTTCAAAATCACAAAATTATAAAACGATCAATTTGAAGGTAAGACCAAATTGATAGTCTAATCGAAGAGAGAGAAACCAAAGTCACCTTCTTCCTCTTCTTCGACTTCCTCTTTCTTCTCTTCCTTAGGGGCTGCTGCTGCCTCCGATGCACCACCGCCACCACCAGCAGCCGCAGCTCCTCCGGCAACAAACCCTCCACTGACAGCCCCACCGACAACCACCTGCTCCTCAATAACACCATTCTGTATTACTTTACATATCGAAGCATTGGTCTGATGATATTGACATATAGCTTTCACTTGCATAGTGATGATCATTCATTCAGATTTCTCAAATTATGTTGATGATTAGCAAGATTATAAAATTATAATATCTAAAACATATCAACGATGGTAATTTTATAGGATCAAAATCAATCACAGCTAAAGCATCCAACCCAAAAAAACACTAAAAATGTATAGTTTTATCAGATAGGAAGAGAGGAAATTGGATTGCTGTAAATCTTTTAATCTAGTTTTATGAAGATCAATGCTGGTGATAACACCAAATAATCATGGTTTTAAACCCTAGAAAACAATAACAAAACCCTAAAATACAGAAACCTAACTTAATCAATTCCGAAACCACTCAAAAACCTAAACAGATCGAGTAATCCAGCGATCTAAATAAGAACACAGAAAATCAGATGAGAGAGAGAGAGAGAGGGACCTGGCAGACAGCGGAGGTAGGGGAGATTAAGGAGAAGGATGTCTGAACTCCACCGGAGGAATCGGCGGAGAGAGACGTCTGCACGAGCTTACGCTGAAGCTCATAGGTGGAAGAAGCGGATGCCTCGAGATCTCCCTCGTGCTGCTTCGCCGTCCATTCTCCGCCGCTTTGTCTGCATACAAAAGTGAACACTCCCATTTCCTAAATCCTCCGTTAAGCCGCGACGACGATGGAGTTTTGCTTCGACGGAGACTGCTTCCGGGGAAAACATTTTCGATGCGTATATGTTTATATATATATACACGATTAACAAGGCAAAATGGACCAAAAAGAACCCTAGGAGTTTCTGAAAAGACTTTATTACCCTTTTATAGGCCTTGACCAAATTCCAAAATGGACTAAGCTTTCAGGTACATTTCGGTAATTTAGGTGTGCATGTTTTATATAAATACTTCCCTTATTGGGCTTTTATTATTCCAAAACCAAGGCCCATTAAGTGGATGGTATTTTAAATGCCCAATTTTATTATCGGGCTTAGGCCCATAATATTATAAATGAGCTTAATATGACACCTTTTTCTATATGTTTTGTCGGCCTTTTTTTCTATTCCAATAAAAACAACCATTAAATATGTAAAACTCACATAATTTTATAACAAACAAACAATAAACTTTATAAAAGGAAAAGTGAATTAAAATACAATATTAGCATCACCAGTTGGTAGATTTGGACAAGAGTATACATCCATTTTGATAAAGAAGTGACAAATGATCACTAATTGCAAAATTTTATAAATAATTAACATCGTATTATATAATGATAAACCGATGCGTATATGTTTATATATATATACACGATTAACAAGGCAAAATGGACCAAAAAGAACCCTAGGAGTTTCTGAAAAGACTTTACTACCCTTTTATAGGCCTTAACCAAATTCCAAAATGGACTAAGCTTTCAGGTACATTTCGGTAATTTAGGTGTGCATGTTTTATATAAATACTTCCCTTATTGGGCTTTTATTATTCCAAAACCAAGGCCCATTAAGTGGATGGTATTTTAAATGCCCAATTTTATTATCGGGCTTAGGCCCATAATATTATAAATGAGCTTAATATGACACCTTTTTCTATATGTTTTGTCGGCCTTTTTTTCTATTCCAATAAAAACAACCATTAAATATGTAAAACTCACATAATTTTATAACAAACAAACAATAAACTTTATAAAAGGAAAAGTGAATTAAAATACAATATTAGCATCACCAGTTGGTAGATTTGGACAAGAGTATACATCCATTTTGATAAAGAAGTGACAAATGATCACTAATTGCAAAATTTTATAAATAATTAACATCGTATTATATAATGATAAATATTATTTGATATTTGATGAAATCAATTATTGAAGTGTCATGATAAGTAAATCCGTGAAAGTACACAATAAAGGACATTTAAACAACGTGGGATATAAATAAGATATTGATTGTTTTGAAGTCCATATAATATAAAGTCTTTTTTATCCACTTAAAATTTGGCTCGATCATCAAGAGATTCCCTACTGCGTTTTTTTTATAAAAAAATATAATTAAATATTTGGTTAATTTTTAATTGGTTAGAAAGTCATATTCGAAATCAGATTCATTGTACATGCCTTAGTTGTTTATATAATTATATTTTTCTCGAATATTATTATACCTTACTGTATAAATTTGTAAGCGTTACACTTAGCTCCACCGAAGCTAATTCAAACATATTTTTATGATTTATTCATTGATATGATTATAAAATGGAAAATACAATATCTTTTTTTATATATATATGAAGTGACATTTTAAGCATATAGTATAAGACATCATATATATAAACTTGATACTCTTTTGTATATGCGGATAAATCTTATTATATTTAGGATTTACCAATAAAAATAATTTTAAATGATGATTTAAAATTTTAATAAAATAAAAATTTGTGTTATACATTTCACCCAATAAACTAATTGATCTTAAATAATACTTTCCTTTTTAGAATTCGTTTTATAATGGCAAAAATGCTGTAAGTATATCTAATCGAATATATGATAAGATAATGTAAGACAAATCAAATAATAGAGTGACAAGTGGAGAATCTGCACAACAAATTACCCACCTATGATTAGCAGACACGTGTCAATGTGGGGTCCACAGTGGAAGTATATGTAAACTAAAACTAAAATGATGTCGTAGTTATCTTCTTTTACCTTTTGTGTCTGTCGGAGTGACTTCGTGATTGCGACTAACATTTCTTTTTCTATTTTCGTTATAAAAAATAATTCTATTTTTTTATTTATTTATTTGGATTTGGTTGATTGGAAAACAAAATAGGAATACTTCTTTATCAAGGAATAAAATATATACATGCATATTAATAATCATATGACTTACTATATATGTATTGTATTGTATGAGTATAACACATGGTTCTGATCTGCCCAGTTAGAATATATATATATAGGTCAGTTATATATATATATCTATATAAGAGTTGGCAAACAAGAGGGTCCACAAAGAGGGAAGTGTAGGTTAGAATGGCTACAACGCGTGCTTCCTCCTCCTTTAACTCCAATATTTCTAACCTTAAAAGAGAGAGAGGAGAGAGAGAGAGGAGAGAGAGAGAGGAGAGAGAGTCCACATGCATCTTCTCTTTCACTTCTTATATATATATATATTAAATTCTCATTGTACTATTATTCAAGATTATATATTCACACACTCTCTCTCTTCTGTTATTCAGCATTATTAAATGACCAAATAGCCCTTTATATTATATGTATATTACTATCTATTGAGATATTGTATGACATAGATTACGTTTAATTAATTAGCGTTGGAGTGAATTAAGACAATTATGTGTAAATGGTCGTGTTTTCATGTTATTGTTTACCAGGCCGGTTCAACCAAAAAAAGTTGGAAAAGATACTGTGTGCCATAAAATTAAAATATGTTTTTTTATATTTTTTAACATACAATTATTTTAAATATTAATTATTTTTTTAAAAATAATAGACCTTAAGTTTATTGAGGTTATATTCGAATGCTCTTGTCGAATATGGCCTCACCCACCTCTCTTGATTATCAAACTTTGTTAGGTTTGATGTGTCTCCGTTCCCATTCATATATTTACATTATTTACATTGTTTACATACCGTTTTTTCCTTTATTTATTTGAGATGTATTAATGAAACTAATCAATATAATAAATACATTTTTATTACATGTATACTATTTTTTTTGTTTATTTTAGGATTAGTATAACTCTTTTTTTTATTGAATATATTTAGGGTGTACATATACAATATATATATATATACACATGCACATTAAAACGGGGTATTTGGATGAATCTGCAATATATATAAATATTCAAAAGATAGATTGGATATTAGGGTTATTGGTTGAGATGGATCTAACTTTAACCCATCGAACCAAAATTGTTTCTCTTTTATCGATCTGTTTATTTGATTGTTGGTACATAGTGTTTTTTTTTATAGATTTCACATATTTTTTATGCAAAATATGGATTCAAAGGAATATGTTTGTATCTGAATAATTTTATAATAATGATAGTTAGATATACGATAAAAACTAATTCCACGACAGGTTGGTCGACATATCATATTTTAAATTTTTTTAAAAATCGTTAATTTTCAAAACAAAATTATAAATAAATTATATTAAATACTAAAAAAATTGGTCCATTATTATTCTGATTTTAGATTAGTTGTTTTTTAAATTTTATTCGATTCATTACTTTTTGTTCAGTAAATCCGAACAAGTTCATTCTAACGAGTTCTAGCAGTTATATATATATAGCTATACATCTATATATATATATATTGAAACGTATTTGTGTGTATATTAATACTCAATCCTCGAACAATAATTCATGTGATGTACATGTAGTACCGTAAACTAGATGTTGACTTGTAGATTCAAACGTTGAAACTCTGACTAATCTGATGGTGTTTAAGACATAAGCAATAATTATGTCGATAGTTTTAACTTTTATAATGTGATTAGTATCAGGATAATTAATAATTAATAATTAAACTAATCATTTTATAAAAAGACATTGCATTATTTTTCGTTTTCCGTCTTACTTCTCACATGTGAATGTCTCACATGCAGTCTTCCTTTTCTTGTTTTAAGTTTTTAAATTTAATTAAATAATATTAATAACTTACGCATGCTTTCGCGGCTGGAATATTTTTCCTTTTATAATATAAATTATTTACATTAAAGATCTATGATTTTGGGATCTGAAATTTGTTGAAAGTTTTTACTTACATCAATGTATATCTTTGTTAAAAAAATAATAACACATTATGATTTGGATTTTACATAATCGATCCACTTACCAATAAGCAAATCCAATATTTTCCTCTTTTAGTTTATTTATGCATTCCTTTTGGCGTCAAATTACAATAAATAACTAATTAATTATATGATTGTTCAGTAGATTGTCTCGTATAACTAATTAAGAGGTCGGTGCGTTAATTAATACTCTATTTGTTTTATATTACATATTGATGTAAGGATAACAAATAAAAAAACTTTTTATTTCTTTAGTAAATCCAGTAGTAAACTCAAAACCCAAACTCCTCGTTTAGGGTTTATATATATATATATATGAAACCGACGTTGATATCATCCCAATTGTTTCAATATTACATTGAATTAATATATATATATATATATCCAGATTTATGTTACGATTTCTTATAATCATAATTTTTAATAACAAATTATTCTTCGTCAATCATTCAAAATTATTTATTAGAGTTTTAATGTATGCCTGCCTCGATCATCGACGAATAAGTTAGGCTAAGTGTCGCCTGAATTTTGGACCAAAAAGAACACATAATAAATATTTTAAATCCAGATAAAGGTATTTCTATATATGAATTGTAAAAAATTTTCAAACAATGTAATATTATACATGTATATGTGGAAACATCAATATATCATGAGCGAATATACCTAAAAAAAATTTGGTGTCAGATAAAAAAAATGGCAATCATAAGAGTGGTGGCTTTCTGGGTATGGTTGGAAGGTAGCAGTACGGATGCTGATGATGATGAAAGATATATATATATATATAGGAATATATAAAGAAAGGAATCCTTTCAATTTCCAAAAATAATGAAAAAAAAAACAAATGAGCTAATTAAATAATTTAAAGTTCGCCTACAATTGGGTTGTTTATATATATATATATATAAAATATAATTTATTTGTTTGGATTTACCTTTTCATGGTTCATGCATATCTTGATGATCATGTCCAGTGAGGACTTGTCCGGAATATATTGCTCATATCATAAACCGCATTTATTCTTATTTTAATTGTTAAATATATTTCTGCCCAAATCTTTTTGATCTGTTCCAAATTAATAATACATACGTAAATGTAGTGTATATATACGTTTATTATACACACATATACCATTATTATAAAGAAAATCCAACCAACTTATATCCAGTATCATAATATATTTTACAAAGTTTAAGATTATGAAAAAATATTCATTAATAAAGAGGAGAATCAAACTTTTTTGTATAGCAAAATTTAATTTGGAGTTTTTTTCTATATATATACATATATATCCACCTTTCTACTGAAAAAGGTATTGAACGATGAAAAGATTTCTTTTGGTAATAAGTTAATCCATAATTATATATATATAGTGAAACCCAGAAAAAAAAAACTGCATGTACATCTAAGCATATATATATTTTTATATATATATATTATTGTGTGTATATTTTAACGTGAGGAATAAAAGAGATGGGCACAAAGCTAAGCAAATGAAGCTCATCTTTTTCCTTGACTCCTTCATTCACAGCCTGTCAGAAAGCATTTTTTTTAAATATTAAATTAAATTATGATTTATTAATATTGAGCACTTCTCTCTTTGCTCTTAGAGTACCTTTCTCTCTCTTCTATTTCTCTCTCTCTCTCTCATTCGCTCTCTCTTCCCTACTTGTAATTCTATCGACATTCCTTCATATTTCTGGGTATTTTATTTCTTCATTTGGCTTCTGCTTTAGACCAAAGTGAAGAATATATATACCTATATATGTACATATATCTATATGGTCATGCATCTTGAAGAGGTGTAAGCTTTGTGGCATGATCTTGCAACATGTGATCAATGAGCTTCCTGGGAGAGAATCACAGTTTGGTTACACTTCTTTTCAGGTATCATCATCATCATTATCATCATCATCATCATCATCATCTTTCTGTTCCCTTATAGTGAGATTCAAACTCATACAACCACATACAGAGTTTCATCTCCGTTTTGGTGAATGATGTTAGAGGAAGAGTTCGTGTAGCATATATATATATATATATTTATAATATCTCTATATTGATTGACCCATCATTGTACAAGTATAACATTGCGGATATATATATATCATCATCATCATCATCTTTCTGTTCCCTTATAGTGAGATTCAAACTCATACAACCACATACAGAGTTTCATCTCCGTTTTGGTGAATGATGTTAGAGGAAGAGTTCGTGTAGCATATATATATATATTTATAATATCTCTATATTGATTGACCCATCATTGTACAAGTATAACATTGCGGATATATATATATACACACACAGACATAGTTTTGCTTAGATCGATCGATGGGTCAAGCCTCCATGAAGAGTAGTAACCAAAGGTGTGAAAGCGAAAGTTGTATTTTGATTTGATCTAATATGATCAATGAGTCAAAATAATTGAACCGTGTAGAAAAAAAAACCTTTTTTTCCTTCGATTTAATACATACGTACATTCATGTGGTTTCTTTATGTATATGTTACATTAATATTGTTATGGTTATATAATATAGATCTTGTTTTAAGCTGTACATATATATTATAAATTTGGGGTCTATAAAGAAATTATATTATCACGTATATATATATATATGCGTGTGTGTGGATGTACATACACACATATATCTGTATACACACATGTATATATGTATGTGCAGCCTTTTTGCTTTGGAAGGGTAAGTGGAAACTTAGGTGATACAGTGTTACTTGTATTCAAAAGGAAAGTAACAAATAACATTTAATTGCCAAATAATTCATTTTCAGCTATTACTATTAAGGCCGTACGTAGTATTTAAGATCCATATTGACCGGCTATAATAACCCCACGGAATATTTGACCGACATAACTATATATATATATATATAAATCTTGTGGCTTACATATTATTACAGAAAATAAAAGAAAAATCTAAATCAAGTTGAATACATTTGGAAAAGACATCATCACTAAGACAAATAGATCTTATATCTCTTAAGTCTTTTTTAGTCAACCTTCTTCTTGGGTCCACATTTTCTCTTTTTTCCATTTAGTGGTCTCTGACGATAACTCCATCATATAATATATATATATATATATTCATTTTCCTACCTTTTATTTCTTCTTTCTTGGTTGTTTTATATTCATATATACTCGTCAATATGGTTATTATTATTATCTATTTCAGGCATGGGAACGAAGATCTTCGAGCCAATTACGATAAACCCATTTGGATTTAGAAGAAGTGAGGGTCGTGTTGATGATCGTCGTAAGTGTCGGCAGTCAAAGGAGTTGACCAAAGACGAGAGACGTTTTAGGGTTAGGTCAATGGATAGGTTGCTCGACAGACAAACCCTAGATTCCATTAAAAATACAATGCAAGCCCAAGAAGAGATTTTCAAACACCAGGTATGTATATATATATATATATAAATCATTCGATACATACACGTTCATATATATATATAATATCATGCAGATTTGCGTCCGTTTTTACATTTAATAAAAGAAAATAATGGTAAGTCATGGCAGGTACAGGAGCTGCATAGAGTATATAGTTTACAGAAGATTATGATGGAGGAGCTGAAAAATGAAATCAAATCAAGACGAGATTGGAATAATATAAACAGCAACAGCAGCAAGAACTTATTTTCGATTGACGTCATTAATAACAACAGCAGCAAGAACTTGTTTTCGATTGACGTCATCAATAACAGCTGCAATCAGATTACAAAAGAGAGAAGTGGGAGTTGCTCCGGCGCCGATCTGGAGACCCCTGCTAGAGAAATTTCAGCCGTTGATCTTGGAAGACTTTGGTTGTTTTTCATATATACTCGTGAATATGGTTATTATTATGAACTATTTCAGGCATGGGAACGAAGATCTTCGAGCCAATTACGATAAACCCATTTGGATTTAGAAGAAGTGAGGGTCGTGTTGATGATCGTCGTAAGTGTCGGCAGTCAAAGGAGTTGACCAAAGACGAGAGACGTTTTAGGGTTAGGTCAATGGATAGGTTGCTCGACAGACAAACCCTAGATTCCATTAAAAATACAATGCAAGCCCAAGAAGAGATTTTCAAACACCAGGTATGTATATATATATATATATAAATCATTCGATACATACACGTTCATATATATATATAATATCATGCAGATTTACGTCCGTTTTTACATTTAATAAAAGAAAATAATGGTAAGTCATGGCAGGTACAGGAGCTGCATAGAGTATATAGTTTACAGAAGATTATGATGGAGGAGCTGAAAAATGAAATCAAATCAAGACGAGATTGGAATAATATAAACAGCAACAGCAGCAAGAACTTATTTTCGATTGACGTCATTAATAACAACAGCAGCAAGAACTTGTTTTCGATTGACGTCATCAATAACAGCTGCAATCAGATTACAAAAGAGAGAAGTGGGAGTTGCTCCGGCGCCGATCTGGAGACCCCTGCTAGAGAAATTTCAGCCGTTGATCTTGGACGACTAACGAGAACGAACGGTTCAGATATAATGGACGAGAGTGAACTAGAACTGACTTTGAGCATCGGAATGTCTTCGTCGTCGTCGACCACGTTGAGGTCTTATAACCAGAAGAACAACAGGGCCTTGGACTCCTCAACGACGTCGTTTAGATCGGATAATTGTAATAATAATAATAATAATAACAATAATAATAATAATAATAATCAGGAATGTAGCGGAGCAAGCACACCGATGAGCAGTTCGAGTACGACGTTGGATGAGGAGAAGAAGAAGCCACGTTGGTTAATTCAGGGACTTAGTATAAACCGAACCTAATTATCTTTTTTTATTATACATATATAATTAATTTACTGACTCTTACATTTTGTTATATATTAAACTTTCCCCTTTCTGCATTAATTTTATTTGAGGTTTAACTTCTATTTTTTAATCAAGAAAATGAAATGAAGTCAAGTTTCTAATATTATAAAGTATAATTACCATAATTTATATTTTTAATTTGCATGGCCACGACCTACCAGCATCATTAAGGTTTAATTGGGTCTCTTACAATATATATATATATATATATATATTATATTAAACTATATCTATATAAGCATTACTAATTGAATCGACCAAATGATTTTTAATCTCTCTCCCTCTAATAGTCATCATCGTCTTGTTCATCTCTTGATCCGAGGAATTTCCGGACAACTGCGGCGGCTGCTCCGAAGAACATGAAGAGTACGATGAGGTCAAACCCACCACCTACACCGACGGCGACGCTCGGACCAGGGGCAAAAAAGGAAAACGGCGACCATCCCCAGCCACCGTAAAAGGGGACGCCATAGCCGTAACCATAACCACCAATCAAAGGCGGTGCAACAGGTGGATTCACGTATATGTTTGTCCTGTTTCAATTTAAGCACGACATGTTATAATATAATATAATGACATACTTTTAAAGTTTTTTTTTCTTCTAAAAATTAAAAATTAAGAGTTGAATAAGTGTAAAATATGAATTTAAAATTAAACTAATATTACAAATTAAAATTCTTTCAAAACATAATATTCCTTTTCAAATTCAATAGAAATATATAAGTATACAAATTGAGATTCAATATCAATATATTCAAAGCAAAACGAACAATATTTTGATAAAATATTAAATATATCATTGATAATGCAAAATAACATATAAATTGTTTAAATTTGGCAAAGATACTATTGATAATAAGAATTTCATAATTCTCCATCCATCCACCAAAACCATTATCTATTACATGATTATTCCTTGGTTTTATTCATAAATGTGAACTATAGCCAAAATATTTAAATCGGAGATGAAAAGGGTCACCTTGATCTATTGCTAATTCGAGGAGAAGGGCGAGGAGCTGAAGAACGAAACGCCTGACCACCGATTCTGCCGCCGCTCTTAGCCGCAAACGCATCGCCAACCGATCCGAACGCCAAAACTCCCGCCGCTAGCGTCACGATTGCTAGTTTCGCCAGCTGATTCTCATGCCTAACAAAAAAAAAAGAAATAAACAGAACCTTCATCTATATAACGGGAATTAAAACTGTAAAATAACGCAAAAAACAAAATAAAAAACCTGGAAGAGGAGTGTTCATCATCATCATCATGTTTAGAATAATTACAAGAGATTAAGTTGGGAGGGAGTTTATGTCTGAAAGTGAATCTGAGAGAGTTAAAGAGAAAGCTGTGGGTGGAGGGGGAAGCTATGGCGATGAACATTGTTGTTGATTTATGTGTACGGACACTAGGGTAAGATAGATCCTTCTCTTCCTACTTGAAGATTTATCTTTTTGTGATAAGGAAGCTGCCACGTGGACTAATATTACTGGTTTATATCTGGTCACATAATCTGATTTTCTCAATACGAATAAAAAAAAGTACGAAATATATAAATGAGCTCAAATTATGTGTAAAATAATTAAAAAAATATGGGCTTTAGGCAGTTATTATATTACATTAGCGGCCCAAAACTAAACAACCAACCATGACAGAGTCACGCGTCTCGACAATTTCAATTTCCCATTTTTTTAAAAAAACGACAAAATCTGTAGGTTAACCCCTGGAGATTTAATCGAAACGCGCTCAACGCGCTAATGCTGCGCGTGGAAATAAATTGGTATATTTATGAATTTTTATTTTTATGGGCCAGGATAAGAAGAGGACTTATCATAAGGCCCAAAACAGACACCATCCCATCAAGCTCTGATGATTCAACAGTGTTGGTTGGGCTTTAAGTTTGAAATTTTTCTGGCCACTAAATGTTAATCATAATTAATTTTCTCCTTTTTTAACCCAAAAATATCACTTCTTTATTTTTAAATATTTCTATGATTTCATTTTGTTTTGTTGATAATAAAATATTTGGTAAATTCATATTTATATATATATATAATCAATATAATATTATTATTAAATCAAAATTTTGTAAAATAATACAAAATAGAAAATAATAAAATAATTAATATTATTATTATCAATAGTAGATTTTTTAATGTTATTATTATTAATAGTAGATATTAAATTATTATTATTATTATTATTTGTCAAATTTTGTATACCAATAATAATAAAAAATTATTGTTATTATTATAGTATTAAAGTTCATGTCTTAGCCGATGCGGGACAACGTATCATAACACTCCCCTCACACCCAGACTCGATCATAGAACGTGGACATCACAATCGGGGATCCAACATTGACTATTCAAATCGGGACGAATCAAGTTCTGATAACATGTCAAATATGGACTGGGTCTAGTTAATACCAAAAGCTAGCTCAAGAGTTTATTCGCCCAACATCATATATATATATATATATTCATGGGGATTTTATCGATACGCGTTCAACGCGCCAAAGATGCGCGTGAAAATGAATTTCTGTATATATGAATTTATATTTTTGATGGGCCAGGACAAGAAAATGGACTCATGATAAGGCCCAAAAACTAACTGGAGAAGGCCCATTGGGCTTTAAGTTTGAAAACTTTCTGGGCATTAAATTTCGATCATAATTAATTTTCTCCTCTCCTTTTTTAACCCAAAAATATCACTTATTTCTTTTTAAATATTTATATAATTTAATTTTATAGATAATAAAATATTTTTAACCCAAAAATATCACTTATTTCTTTTTAAATATTTATATAATTTCATTTGATTGATAATAAAATATTTTGATAAACTCATATTTATATGCATGTATATAATCAATAATAATATTATTATATCAAATTTTATACTACAATACAAAATAAAATAATAATAGAACATATAGATTTTTTAATGTTGTTATTAGTTAATAGTAGATATTAAATTTTATTAATGATTATTATATTATTATATTTTAACATTATTCTAATATTTGTTAACTTTATTTATTATTATTATTATTATTATTAATTATTTATTAATATTATAATATTTTAGTATAATATTACTATATTTTTATTATTAGATTATTTGAATATTTGAATATACACAAATTGTTACAATTTGTATATATTTGAATATATTGTGTTTAAAACCACCACAAACAATAATAATATAATCTATTTCTATTATTATTATTGATATTATATTTTGTAAATGTTAATCATGATATTAATTTTTATTAATATTATTGTTAGTATTCTTCATATTATAGAGTTTAACTAATTAAATTTGATTTTTATTAATATTAAAGTGATATTAAATTCGACATAAATTCTATGAATTTGAAAGATATGTTAAACATTTAAAGTTCTAAAAAATATGATATAATATGGACAACTCAGTATAATTCAATTTGGAACGAAGTATGTTGGAGTGGGAAATTTTAAAATCAAGAAAAAAAAAACAATAAATAGGAGGAGACCCGACCCCTCGTTTTGAACCCAAAGTTTTGGGGGTTTATGAAAGAGAGAGAACTTTACATTGCTGTTGAGAGAGAGAGAGAGAGAGCGCACAATTATAGCAAGCAAGTAAAAGTAGAAAGTAAACAGTAAAAAGTGGAAAACTGGAGGATATTAAAGGAAACTCAACCACTAAATAAAAACAAAGATTGCATCATGGAACAAACTGAGTCTTTACTTAGACAGTGTAATGACCCGCCGGCGTATCAATGTCCAAACCTTTAAGCTTCACCACTGACTCAACGTGCCCTTTTAACGTGTGCAGTTCCCTCAACCTGCTCATTTATTTAACCCATTTTCAGATATTATATTATGTCAAATATCGACCGGACCTAACTAATCCAAAAGTTAGTTTAGGGTTGCCCGACATCATATATATATATATAAGTATTAAAGTTCATGTCTTAGCCGATGCGGGACAACGTATCATAACACTCCCCTCACACCCAGACTCGATCATAGAACGTGGACATCACAATCGGGGATCCAACATTGACTATTCAAATCGGGACGAATCAAGTTCTGATAACATGTCAAATATGGACTGGGTCTAGTTAATACCAAAAGCTAGCTCAAGAGTTTATTCGCCCAACATCATATATATATATATATATTCATGTACTAATAGATGTGGAACAATTTATCATAACAAATTTACGAGGTCAGCATGACGGACAAATTTACGAGGTCAGCATGACGGACGAAGGAATTAAACATTACCTGGCGATCTCAGCTCGTCTTTTGGCTTGTTCGGCGATTTCAGACAGTTCTCTGTAACTGCTTTTCTCCGGGAAGATATTAACAGTTTCCTTGGGTTGCAAGCCATGTAAAGTCCTTTGAGCTAATGCCCATTGTGCTTCTCTCTCTTCTCTTCCGTAATCTTTCTTTGTAGTGAATGCAGTCTGTTCCGACATTTTAGTTAATGTCTCTTTGGTCTTAATGGATGAGAAACAAGATTATTATTATTACCTTATTGTCGAGTAAGTTAAGCCAAGCCTTGCCACTCAGAATGTAACGAATGGCGAATTTCATGATGTCAAGTGGTACGTAAAATACAAGACTGTAAAGCCAAATGACTCCAGCCCATCCCCATCCCACGCCCTTTATTCTTGCAAAACTCCAGTTTGCGTACACAGCAATCAACGTTGCAACCTTTCATGAATTCATCATCAGTCATACTTTAATAAGAGATCTATTGCCCTAACATATACATATATGTGTATATATATGTATATTCATCATACCAGTTGTGCTAATATGAAAGCAATAACCAAGAGCATTCCAGGGCGTTCAACATAAGACCAGCTTCGGGACCTGGTGACAAAAATAAGAGCTTGGCTTACAATACTGACTTGTAAGTAAAGTGCAGCCATCATCTCGTGTTCTCTTCCTCTCAGATCCCTCACGTTGAAGGTTCTCTGTAATTGTATGTAAAAACCCAAGAGTTATTTCTCTTTTTCTGAAGCAAAAAAGGAGTGTGCTTTACTAAGGGATTAGGTATTATACGGGGAAGAAATCAGTCTCGTAGGCAGCCCAGAAGAAAATGACAGTCATCAATGCCAAATAGCCTCCAAGAACAACTCCAGTGGCAAAGATCTCTTTCAATTTCCAGCTATCTGGTGTGGGAGATGGCTTTACTCTGTCCTTTGATATAGTCATGATGGTACCTGGTGAAGTCAAATGGGGGCATCAATGCCTTGTGCTTTTCACAATTACCGAAGCTTTTTATTGGTTGATAAGCAAAACCAACTCACCATCGTTTAGAATAGCAATGATCAAAACCATGAAGGGTGCAAAATCAAACTCCCATATCAGAGCAATGAACATGAAGCCGAACTACAAAGATTTGGGCAGTGTTAGATTACTCAATGCTTGATTTATAGAATATTGAATGAATTTATAAACCTTTTACCTACCACAATACGGATAGTGATTGAAACTGCGTAAATCTGCAAATGACAAAGAGAATTTGGAGGTTTAACTTAGTGAAATAGGTATGAAGCTATATATATATAGAGAGAGAGAGAGAGAGAGAGAGTAAGCATTCACCGTGTAGTTCTTCATTCTCTGGAAAATAGCTCGGCTAGTCAGAACGGCGCTGATAATAACACTGAGTCCAGGCTCAGTGAGGACAATGTCAGAGGCACTTCTAGCGGCATCTGTAGCATCAGCCACAGCAATACCAATGTCGGCCTTTTTCAATGCAGGAGCATCATTCACACCATCACCCGTCATACCACAAATATGCTTCCTCTCTTGCAATTTCTTCACTATTTCATATTTGTGCTCTGTTTACAAAAAGCAAAAGACATATTGTGATAAGTACGTATCCCATAATAGGCCCAAACCAATCGCACAAAGGTCCACGGATCTGATCCCAAAAGCTAGCTTATGGGGTGAGGGTGCCTATGACCTTATAAGGCACCACTTAGCCTAACATATTGGTGGCTTCATGTCAAGATGTAGTAAACCAACAATGACAACATTGTACTAACCTGGGAAGACACCAGCAAAACCATCTGCCTTCTCGATCAACTCTTCTACAGGAAGTGAAGCTATGTTTGTGTCTTTGTCTTGGCCAAGTAAAGAAGCAGATGGGTACATGTTTGTTCCCATTCCAAGCCTACGACCAGTCTCCTTGGCAATAGCAAGTTGATCACCTTAACCATTCCATGGAAAATAAAGAAATGAGATGTAAAAAAGTGGTAACTTTATTGCATTTAACAGATTCATAAGGTCTAAACCAATACCAGTAATCATCTTGACATTGACACCGAGATCTAGAGCTCTTCTAATGGTTTCTGCACTATCATGCCTTGGAGGATCAAAAAGAGGCAACAAGCCAACGAATTCCCATGGACCACCAGGGCTTTCTTTTGTTTTCTCAGGCACTATCTGAAGAAGTTAAATATAATCTATTTCATCTTCAAGACAAAATTTGGAGTAGGATTTCTATGAAGCAAGATCATCAAAAGGTAATCACCTGTCTCGCTACTGCTAATGACCTCAGGCCACGATCAGCGTACTTGTCGATAACAGAGTGGACTCTCTTTCTGAGATCTTGCCTAGCATTGCAGAGGTCAAGTATCTGAATTGAATTCCCAAAAAAAAAACAAAAAAATGTGAGATCTTGGCGTTATTACATCAACTAAACTAAGCTGTAATGATCTGTTACCTGTTCAGGAGCCCCTTTGCTCACTCTGTGCCAATTGCCATTAGCATCAATATAAGTTAGAGCAGTTCTCTTGTCCACTGGATTAAATGGCAAGAAGTGTACCTCTCTAATACCAGCTCTTGCCTTCAAATCATAGGCATATGTATATTAAGTCATCCCTTCTTCCGAAAAATAATATGACAAAGATTTAAGGTTATTCTAATTAGGAACAAAGAAGATACATACCTCCTTTGGATCAGCAAGCATTCCAACCATGGCAGCATCAATGGCGTCCTGATTTTCAGTTCTTGATGCCCTTGCAGCAAACAAGATCACTTCATCTTTCTCGACACCCTTTGTGAAAACCTCAATCAAGTTTCTGTCAACACTAAGCTTGTTCAGAGTTAGGGTTCCGGTTTTGTCACTGCAGAGAACATCCATACCGGCCATTTCTTCAATGGCAGTCATACGTTTGGTGATAGCACCCTGTTGGGACAACCTATGAGACCCAATAGCCATTGTTACAGACAACACGGTAGGCATTGCAATGGGAATCCCACCAATCAAAAGCACCAAAAGATTGTCAATTCCATCTCTGTATTCACGGTGTTGTATTGGGTACATGACAATGATCTCAATGAACATACCAACAGCAATGGAACATATACAGAAATTTCCAATGGCTGTTAAAACCTTCTGGAAATGACCAACTTGGTTGGTACTGTCAACAAGGTGAGCAGCCTTTCCAAAGAAAGTATGAACACCAGTGGCAATAACAACTGCCTCGATTTCACCTATTTACCATCTCTTAGAACCTAAACAACGAAACTCTTCTAAATTAGCTATACATATCATGAATAAGGAATCAATAAAAGTCAAATCTGAAATTGTAAAGAGGAAAATCATTGGAAAAAGTACCTTAGTCTTGGGAGCAAGACCAGCCATAAGAGCAGCAGCAGCATTACCAGCATTGTTTTCTTCAATGAAACTTATAGTAGAATTAATAACCAAAAGACATACAATACCAACGAAATCTTGCCAATCCGGAGGTCTCCCTCCACCATTAGCCAATGCAATCGCCATTATAGCAGCTGCTTCCATTACCCATGAGAGTGGATTCCACATGAACCCCAGAAACTTTAGAATTTTGCTTTCCTGATTCGATTTTACATTCAATATACAACCAATTAGTGTTCATCATCATCAACATGAATGATTATACTACTACTACTACTACTATTACTCCAGTAGTACCTTCTTCTCCTCCAATTTGTTGGGGCCAAAAATCTGGAGCCTGTTCTCTCCTTCGGCCGTTGTTAATCCTTCTTTGGTACATTTCAACTGCAGGAATACTTCCTCCACCGGAATTTTCTCCTGAAACGTCCAGTTTATGTTTATCTTTATGTATGAGAAAATCCATTTTTAAACAAATAATTGCATTCCCCTCCCGCCAGTTTTACAGTTAATGGGCTTTAAACTTAAATGGGCCTTTTAAGGCCCATTAACAATGACCTAAGGGCAAATCCGTCAAAACATACTGTTTTTTATTCACCAACCAAACAAAAAAACCATATCGTGTGAGGAAATATATGATGAATTAATCTAACTACACCAAAATAATAGATAGACAGAAAAAAAGGAATGTCGATTCAAATTATATGGAAGATGCAGGCAAATGAAAGCTGATCATGAAGTAAAAGTAAAACGGAAGAAAATTTGTAACAAACAAATACTATTTTCCCGAGAAAACGAGAGAAAATGTTTACCAGATCAACGGTTTCATTCTTGATGTCCTCAAGAGAATCACCACCGCCCTTCCCTGATGCCATCGTCCTCCGCCTTCCTCGATCAAATGGTCAAATCCTTTTGTGTTTTGCCTGCAAATAACAAAAAAAAACAATTCAAATCAAGCAGGAAAAAAAAAACATCATGGATGAACACGACAAAGAAGAAGAACTGAAAACAGACCAGCGGTGTCTGTCTGAACAATGAATGTCAAGACACGACCAATCGAGCACTTGTTATTTATACGCCTCTCATAAGGGATGCGACGTCGTTTCAATATTTGATTACATTATTAATTTGTAATTTATTAACTTATGAAATTAATGTTTTAACATTCAATTAAAATTCAAAACATTTTCGTGTAATAATTGAATTCCACTTTGAGAATGAGGAAGTGAAAATAAATGCCAAGAAAATGGGAATATTAGTGGGCGGCGATTGTAGGACCCACAAAGAGTGAAAGTCTCTCTCGGCCGTTGAATCAAGTTAAAAGCCAATCCAACGCTTGGAATTTAATACTAATATAGGTATGCAAATTTTTTTACGAAGCATATATGCTGACCATTTAATTACATTACATTAAATAAATATAGAAAAAGCTTACTATTCTATGCGTAATCCTACCTACATTATTTTGTACAATATTCACTACATATACAATTTAATTGTTAACATTTTTGTTACATTAGGACGACACTATATTTAAAATATATTCAAAATCATATATAAGAATATACCAATTCTAAATTATTTTTAAAAATATTTAGATCACTTTTTTTACCGTAAAACTTTCAATTTTTGAACTATAAAAGCAAAACATATATATAATAATAATCATTAAATAACTCAAAATAATTAATATTGTCATTAAGATGATTAAATATTAAAGTACGTACGTGGACCCTTTAAAAGAACTTTATCTTCCAAAATAAAATATCCAATGTATTAGCATTACACCATATACATTCGAAAATTGAATTACATTATTTTTAAGTATCATTGAAGGGACAATTAGAGAAAAAGATATATATAACAACTTTTATTAAGTGTCTCTCCGATTTCTTCTAAATAAATTAAAAAAAATAATGTCTTTTGGAATTCGTAAAGAGTTTCACTCGTTGACTTGCCTCCCAAGGCCCCCATTACATCATTGCCTCTTTGACATGATCATGCTTGTCATTTTCCCTTACTTCTTCTACAAATATTTCTTCAATACTATATTTATGTATATATATACATGACATATTTTTAAAACCATTCTATCACATTTTTTAATATCAATCTTTTGGAACTTAATACGTCATGATATAATTAAACTCTCAACTTTTAAATTTTTTATTGAGTCTTCCGAACGAGAATATTCAAAACCCGTTAATTAAATTCAAAAATTAAGAATTTTCGTTGTTTATCCTTCATTTACACGTCAATACTTTTTTCCCCACCACTTAAACATATATAGTGTAATAAATAGTGTATATATATATATACACACACACGCATAGAATCTAACGGCCATGCATGCAACGGCGGTGCTAAAACAGTGACGGCGTTTATCTGAACGGTGACAGTATCTGTTTACGTGAAGGCCCAATCATCTCTCGTTTTTTTAAAAGCTGACGGCCCAATAGCCCTTGAGGGAAATATAATAAATTTGTCCCCCGAATTAATTATTTATCATATTATATAGTATAAATTAAATACCTTTTTTACTTAACATAGCCGATTGCGGTTATTTATTGTAACCTTCACGCAAAATTATATAAATGTTCAATAATACTAAAACAAATATATATTTTTTAAAAAAGGTAAGGAATCGAGTTTCCTTTAATGCTGGTGCATGAATAGTGCTTTGCTTGGAATTCCCAAACAAATAATAATAAGCAAAGAAGGTTCTCAAAGTAATATATATATATATATATGTATAGGGTTTTTTTATTACTCCATTGATAGTTTTTTTTTACTATAGATGGCAATAATATACAATTATACACCTTACAATAAACAGTACGTACGTACGATGAATCTTAAGGTAATGTTTAAATTATCAAAAAAAATTGGTTTATATATATAAATTGTTTTTTAAGATGGATAAGACTAAGACGGAATTGTAGAAATGTGGGGAAAAAGACAAAGATGAAAGGTGGATTGTAATAGCTAATGTATTTTCTTATTCCATAACGAAGGGTTTACAAGACTATTTATAGACAATTGAAAACTTTAAGTAAGTAAATTTTCCTTAATATAAAATATAAACTTTCCTAAATATAAAATATAAACTTTTCTTAATATAAAATATAAACTTTCATTAATATGCCCCCTCAAGACGGAGCACGGAAGGTGATTCCGATCTTGACACAGAGATCATGGACGTGTTGGCTACTGATCGATACTCAGCTTCAGTTGATGATCGAGAGACTACCTTGTTTCTTGGATGACCAAGAAATCGGATGTCGTCCAAGATATACAATATATGCCCCCGTAGAAGTGAAGTCATGACAATCACCAGCCCAGTCCGCATCACTAAATGCATGCAACTGGAGCATGTTGGAGGCCGAGAGAAAGACACCAGCAGTACGTGTTCCGTTAAGATAACGAAGAACACGTTTTGCGGCTTACCAGTGAAGATCCGTTGGAGCGTGCATGAACTGAGATAGCTTGTTGACAGCAAAACTTACATCCGGGCGAGTGAGCGACAGGTATTGCAAACTGCCAATGATTGTCCGATACTCCGATGGATCATCTAGAGGTGTCCCCGAGCGAATTGTGAGTCGCGACGTTGAAGCCATAGGCGTCTGTATCGGCTTAGCATCCTGCCTTTGTGTCCGGACTAGGAGATCATTGATGTATTTGTGTTGTGTGAGCATTAGGCCTGTGTCCGAGCGAGAGACCTCAACCCCAAGGAAGAAGGATAAATTGCCAAGATCTTTCAGAGAGAACCGAATCGCCAATGCCGTGATGAAGTTTTGAACTCGCGTAGAACAACTACCTGTCACAACAAGATCATCCACATAGACGAGAACCGAAGAAGAGACTTCGTGATCTCGAAGAATAAAGAGAGATGGGTCGGCAAGAGAGTTACGAAACCCATGTGTGACGAGGAAGTTGCGCAGTTCAGAATACCATGCCCGAGGTGCTTGTTTAAGCCCATAGATAGCCTTTTGTAACTTGCAAACATGCGTTGGATTATCCTTGTCAATAAATCCCGGTGGTTGAAACATATAGACCTCTTCAATTAGACGTCCCTGCAAAAAGGCATTGTTAACATCAAGCTGTCTAAGGGGCCAACCTTTGGTGACAGCAATGCTTAGGACAAGTCGAATGGTTGCCGGTTTGACAACGGGGCTGAACGTCTCATGAAAGTCAACTCCCGGACGCTGATGAAATCCTTTAGCAACCAAACGTGCCTTGTACCGTTCAATAGATCCATCAGGCTTTCGTTTAACACGGAAGACCCACTTACATCCCACAATGTTGGGAGCAGCCTCAGGGGGAACTAGGGTCCATGTGCCATTTCGAATAAGCGCATCAAACTCTTCTGTCATAGCCTTGCGCCAGTTTGAGTCTTTTAATGCTTGGACAACTGATGTAGGTTCAATGTCAGCCCCTGACGCCGTGGCCAAGAGGGAGTCACTTATATCCCACAATGTTGGGAGCAGCCTCGGGGGGAACTAGGGTCCATGTGCCATTTCGAATAAGCGCATCAAACTCTTCTGTCATAGCCTTGCGCCAGTTTGAGTCTTTTAATGCTTGGGCAACTGATGTAGGTTCAATGTCAGTCCCTGACGCCGTGGCCAAGAGGGAGAATAGCTTGTTTGGCTTAGTGATGTTGTTCTTGGACCGTGTCGTCATAGGATGCAGATTTGTTGTAGGCTGCACCGTAGCTTCAGGATCAGTGCTTGAGCAGGTGGATACAAAGGTCATGGCAGCATGATCGAGCAGGGAGACTGGCTGAGAGGTGTCTGCAATTGTAACAGGTTCGGCATCATCATGATCCACATGAGTGTCCACGGTAGGAGTCACGACAGGTGAAGAATCCGAGCTGGGGGGCAGACCCGAGGACGATGGAACAGAGGAGGGGACGAGAGAAACAGTAGGGTCCGAAGACAAGGGGGATGATGACGAAGGGTGTGGTGACATGGACGGGAAGAATTTTGAGTAGGCCGCATAAGGGAAGATGTTTTCATGAAACTCAACGTGTCTAGACACATAGATACGAGAGGTAACTGGCTCTAGACATAGATAGGCACTTTGTGTGGGAGAGTATCCTAGGAAGACACATGGAGTAGATCGAGGGGATAATTTGTGGGAGGAGTAAGGGCGAAGCCAAGGATAACAGAGACACCCAAAGACCCTAAGTTTCTCATAATTCGGATCAACCCCAAAGAGACTTATGTAAGGTGATGACATGGAAAGTGTTGGAGTTGGCATTCTATTGATCAGATAGACAGCCGTGGTGAATGCATAAGACCAAAAAGAGAGAGGGAGGGACGCATGCATAAGAAGAGACATGCCAGTTTCGACTATGTGTCGGTGGCGACGTTCCGAAATGCCGTTGTGCTCGGGTGTGTGGGGTGGGGTAGTGAAATGAGAGATACCATGGGAGGAAAGGAAGGAGGCTAGGGAAATGTATTCACCTCCATTATCAGTGTAAAGTGTTTTGATTTTAGTGTTGAATCTGTTTTCGACAAGAGCTTTGAACTTCATAAACGTGTCAAGGACTTGAGATTTGGCTTTAAGTGGGTATAACCAAGAGTAACGAGTGAAATGATCAACAAAAAGTACATAGTATTTGAAGCCATCGATGGAAGCAAGCGGAGACATCCATACGTCAGAAAAAAGTATTTCTAGAGGCATAGAGGAAGTGATAGTAGATTGAGCAAAAGGAAGTTTATGGCTTTTATTACGTGCGCAAGAGTTGCAAAACATAATGGAGGAATTCCGAGACAACGGCAAATGAAACTTAGACACGACATGCTTTAACATAGGAAGGGATAAATGACCTAAACGAGAGTGCCACTCGGACAAAGTGGACTTGACACTACTGAAAGCAACAAAGGTTGACGTAGAGGAGGGTTTGAGCGGCCACTCATAGATACCGTCTTTACTTTTACCTGTTAGGATTGGTGCCCGTGTGCTGAGATCCTTCACCTGAAAAAGATGTGGAAAGAATTCCACAGAAACTCCATTAGTATTACAAAGCTGGTTGACCGAGACGAGATTTTTATGAATCGATGGCACACAAAGCACATTAGTAAACGATAAAGTACGTTTGGTAGAAGGCATAGAAAAAGAACCCGTGTGAGTTATTGGTAGGGTCGAGCCATCACCAACAATCACATCCTCTCCTCCACGGTATGGACTATGAAGTGCCAGATTTTGAAGGTTGGATGTGATATGATGCGAAGCCCCACTGTCAAGAAGCCACGAACCAGAATCATAGTACGACGCGAGCGCATTGTGAGCCTGCGGTTGCCACGATTTGCCTGCATTGTTCCACGATTGCTGAGGCTGTGGAGGATGTGAATGAGATCTGTGCGCTGTGATCAGTGTGAATTGAGGGCATCTCTTTGCACTATGTCCAAAGACTCCACATGCTTGGCACTTGCCTTGATACCCTTTAGATTGCGAGCGGTGTGATCGATGATCAGATGTATGGTCTCTACCTCGTCCGCGAAAGTGCTGTTGGGAACGAGTGTTGGTGTAGTGAGCCGTCACGGGTACAGACTGCAGGATGGGTTGTGAGACATCCACAAGGAGCTTGGCTTCATGATTGATTAATTTTTCATGAAGTTCTTCAACGGAGATGGCCGTGTCTCTTGCTTGAACAACATCAATGATTGGTTTGAATTCATCCGGTAGACCAGAGAAGATGGCATCGAGTAGATCTTCATGATCAAGTGGTTTGCCAAGCAATGCCAATTCATCAGCCTTTGTGATGAGGAATCGAAAGTAATCATCAATGGTTTGTGCTCCTTTCACACACCGTTTGATTTGATCCCTCAGCTGAAGGATATGACCTCGTGAGGCTTTGCCGTATGTCGAGGCAAGTTTGTTCCATGCTTCCCGAACAGAGGAACAGCGGGCGACGAGTGGCTGAAGGGGAACGGAGAGAGCCCCGAGAATAGCACTGAACAACAATCTGTCTTGTTGTTTCCATGGCTCAAAGGCCGGGTTGGCTTGCATAGAGTCGTCAACAATGATGGTGGCCGACGGCACGCAGGAATCGTCGGAGATAAAACAATCTAGTTGATGTCCTTCAAGGAGAGTTCTTACTTGTATACTCCAAGTAAGATAGTTCGTGCTTGTGAGTTTGGTGACATTGCCCATGTTAACCGTAAGAAGTGTTTTCTGCGGTTCTCGGGTATTGAATGTGGCGGCAGTTACAGTGTGAGCAGAGGATGAAGCGGATTGTTCCGTAGCCATGACAGATAGGAGTTGACGTTGACAGGAGACGTCGTCAATGAAGGTGGAGATAGCGCAGGGAAGAGCAGCCGAATTAGGGGGTGGCGGCTAAAACAGGGTAGGCAGAAAAAGAAAAAAAAAATAGGTTATTTTGTCTTATGACTTGGGCTCTGATACCATAATAGCTAATGTATTTTCTTATTCCATAACGAAGGGTTTACAAAACTATTTATAGACAATTGAAAACCTTAAGTAAGTAAATTTTCCTTAATATAAAATATAAACATTTTTTTTAATATAAAATATAAACTTTTCTTAATAGATTGCATAAGTTTTTCATCGAATAACATATGGTTTGTATTATATATTATGGTACGTTTAAAATATCCATCTTGATATGTACTTATCTTTTCAATGAATAAAATTTCGAGTCTGGGATTAAAAAGATCATCTATTGAACTAATTCACATGTTAATATGGTAATTATATATTGGTTTGTTTGTTTTTCTCCAAAAGAATTATTGTCAGTTTATATGACTTTAGCATCACTTTTCACTATCAAAGACTTATAAGATTTAACAAAACGTTAAAACGAATATTAACAAATAAAATTTTATTATATAATAAATGATGACGAAGCTCATATGAACCCTTGTGAGTACTCTTTTATTTTGGGGTCAAATTTCGTAGTTACCCTTTTCCCATTTAAAAGGACAAAATATCAAAAACTTCGTAATCAATATGCTTTTTAACCTAATATTGAGCTCGTGATATACATATATATATATATATATTAGTATATGTAACTTAATATTATGATACAAAATTTAAACAATAGTTAAGATTATAACGAGTATTTATCAAATGAAAATAAGTAATCATGATTATGTTATGGAGATTTGTGTGTGTTGTAAGTATAGGTAGGGTCCAAAAGGTAGGAAAAAGATAACGATATATGTTTGGTCCATTGTATTTATCCCTCAATTGTTTTTTTTTCCATAACCCATATAATATATATAATCTCATAATTGGAGAAATAATTAATATAATAAAAAGGGAAATAAGATAGGAGGAAATAGAAATAAAGAAGGCCACTATTTGTATTCTGCCTTGCACTTTTCAACGTGCCTGCTTTTCTTTTTCTTCCGGTCTTTTATCGAATAATACAGATTCTCCAAAACGTGAAGCATGGGCCTTATTATTTTCTCTTTAAATTTCCTTATATATGTGAAGGATCTAAATTAGTTTTTTTATTTACATATCGAGAAATTCGGTTTTTTCCGCAATAACGAATGATTTTGTATACGAATTTATAAAGTTATAAAATTGAATATCAAAATGTAAAAAAACTAATAAATTTATTATTGTTTTAAAAAACACAGGTAAAACAACGAAACAAAGTATATTATACGTAAATATAATAATAGTTTAGATAATGTGGAAAGTACAATAAGAAGTGCACTAAACCAAATCTCGTGTTCTTGTTCCTCCTTTGTACAAATACCCACATTATACATGTCATCACACATATACATATATAAATATAATACAATATAATAATATTCTTACATTTATTATGATTGATTCTTTTGATTTGTACTGACTCGTAGGGTACGGTAGGCAAAATTTAATTAATTAATATTATATAATATCGTCACACTCACACTACAAATTTTTATCAGAAAAAAAGGCTTTGAGTTAGTGGAAGTCATATCATTTTAGGTAAATATATATATTGTTAGTTAGTTTAGATACGATAGATTACATTTATATTATTATATAATCAAACCAAAACACGTAAGCCTTGTTTACACACACACACACATATATATATATATATAAGCCCGTAACTTTAAATTAATTAATTTATATTATATCTAGTAACCTAACTAATCATTTAAAGTTATAAAAGGTTACACTGTGATGTATTTTTAAAATAAATAAATAAATATATTTATATAAATGAGCCAACATTGCCATTGGGCTTTGGTTATTTTGTTTATGGGCTTTTTGGGAAGGAAAGGTTGGGAGAGGAAATTCAATGGGGCCTGTGTAATGGGCTTGGGTGTATTTGACCCGACATAGCAAATGTGGATTCGGGTAAGATCCGACCCGTTTAAATCAATTGTGTGTAAGATCCGACCCGTTTAAATCCATTATGTGTAAGATCCGGCCCGTTTAAAATCCATTATGCCAACTCCTCGAGATTTTTCCATCAAACTCGACGGTTGCTTACCACTCGTTCCTCTCTCCGCCTAATATCTTTCGCAATTTCCCGGATTTCTCACCGTTACGTCGTCTCTCATGGAGTGGGACAGTGGTTCCGACATCAGCAGCGATGAGGCCTCATCGTCAGCGGCGGAGGAAGAAGAGGAGGGTTTGTTTTCTGGCGATGGAGATGGTGGACCTATCCCGTTCCCTGTTGAGAATATGCTTCATAAGGCGCCGTGTGGGTTCGTTGTCACCGACGCCATCGATCCTGACCATCCTATCATCTACGTCAACACCGTTTTCGAAACGGTTACTGGTTACCGCGCCGAGGAGGTTCTCGGCAGAAATTGGTCAGTCATTTTCTTCTATTTTGGGTTTTAGGGTTCCATATGATGCGAGCTGAATCTTTTGGGTTTTGTGTTTTTTGGCTTATTTATGTCTTCCCTTGTACCCTATTGCCAACCTTGAGGAGTTTGATTGTGGAAGAATTGTGCGGTTTGCGTATAGGCGAGGAACGTAGAATTGACCAGCAGGTAAAACTTGTTGGAACCAGGCTCTAATTTTCTGTCTAGATTCGGAAGCTTGTTCAGAACGGGGATGCTGATTAGTATGGGTGTTCGAAATTCTAGTGGAATCGACTGAAGAGACTGATTAGACTGATTAGGTGAGGAATTCTTCAATAGCCATAGACACCGTAAGTACTGTTCTGTGTGCCTCAAGGTTCTGTGGCACAAGCAGTTCATACTTTCAGATGATGATGCTGTTGGTACTAGTTGATTTCTGATAGTTATGGGATCGAGCTGTTTCCTCATTTCCCCCTAAACCCTATCTCCAAGCTTGAAGTATATTCATGGGTTTCCTGAGAGCAGCTATCTCTGTGTCAATGGCTTCCCGAGAGACCCATTCATCCTTGATGTACATTGAGCCAGGGACGGCTAAAACTATTGTATTTGAAACTCGTTTGAGATCGGTTGCGACTTTCTGTTTTTCATTGGAGCAGCGCAGCAGTTTCCTCTCTTTTAAACTTCTGTGTTAGTATGTATCTGGTCTTGCTGATATCAACTGAGCTATATCGGCGTAAATGGAGCTTCTTGGTAATTTATCGCCGTGGAAAACCAATTTTTTCAGGGTTAGTTGCATTAGAAACCAAGGCATTGTGATAATATGTGCAGTGATCGTGGAATGATAGATGGATTCGCAAGTTTGGAAGTGAATTGAGATTGGGTGTGACTATTGAACGAATCCCTTCTCTGGTTATTCTCTAAGCTATACTTGTTAGGAGTCTTCCAGTTTGTTTTCATTGTCTTCTTGCTTGGTATTGTTACTAGTTGATTGAATTTAACACCTCGGTAAGTCTGAGGTGATTTTGTTTATTGGTCTCATCTCGTTGCGAATTTCTTCCGATTTTTGCAGCCGCTTCTTGCAATGTAGAGGACCATTTGCTAAAAGAAGGCATCCGTTAGTGGACTCCGTGGTGGTTTCAGAGATTAGGAAATGTCTTGATCAGGGCATTGATTTCCAAGGCGAGTTGTTAAACTTTAGAAAAGATGGAATTCCGCTGATGAATAGATTGCGGTTAACTCCTATTTATGGGGACGATGAGATGATCACCCATGTCATTGGAATTCAGTTATTCACTGAAGCAAATATCGATCTTGGACCCGTTCCTGGATCTTCAGTAACGGAAAGATCAATTGACAGAATTTACTCTAAAGTCTCCGCTTTAAAAGCAGGGGAGCATAATTTCGGCAGCGGGATGTGTGGGTTATTCCAACTGAGCGATGAGGTCTTGTCTCTAAAGATACTGTCACGTTTAACTCCAAGGGACATTGCATCTGTTAGCTCGGTGTGTCGTAGACTCTATGTAATGACAAAGAACGAGGACCTTTGGCGAATGGTTTGTCAGAATGCATGGGGCAGTGAGACTACTCGTGTTTTAGAAACTGTGCCCGGAGCAAAAAGACTCGGTTGGGGCCGCCTGGCTAGAGAGCTGACCACCCTAGAAGCCGCGGCCTGGAGAAAACTTACCGTTGGTGGCGCCGTTGAGCCCTCCAGGTGCAATTTCAGTGCTTGTGCTGTTGGGAATAGGGTTGTACTCTTTGGAGGAGAGGGTGTGAATATGCAGCCCATGAATGACACGTTTGTTTTGGATTTGAGTTCCGACAGCCCAGAATGGCAAAACGTTCAAGTGAGCTCTCCTCCTCCGGGTCCCATTTGGTTGTATTTGGAGGCTGTGGTCGGCAAGGTTTGCTGAACGATGTCTTTGTCTTGGATCTTGATGCAAAGCCGCCTACTTGGCGGGAGATCTCAGGATTGGCCCCTCCGCTCCCGAGGTCTTGGCACAGCTCATGCACTCTCGATGGCTCCAAGTTGATCGTATCTGGAGGCTGTGCTGATTCCGGGGTTCTCCTCAGTGACACATTCCTCCTGGACCTCTCAATGGAAAAACCTGTGTGGAGAGAAATACCAGCCGCTTGGACGCCACCTTCTCGGCTGGGTCACACTCTGTCGGTATATGGCGGTAGAAAGATCCTCATGTTTGGGGGTCTTGCCAAGAGTGGGCCGTTGAGATTCCGTTCAAGTGATGTATTTACAATGGACCTGAGTGAGGAGGAGCCATGCTGGCGGTGCGTGACCGGCAGTGGAATGCCTGGTGCAGGAAACCCAGGAGGAGTGGCTCCTCCACCGAGGCTGGACCACGTGGCCGTAAGCCTCCCTGGAGGCAGAATCTTGATATTTGGCGGGTCGGTTGCGGGGCTTCACTCAGCCTCCCAGCTCTATCTGCTCGATCCAACGGACGAGACACCCACTTGGAGATTGCTAAATGTTCCTGGCAGACCACCGAGGTTTGCTTGGGGCCATGGAACTTGCGTGGTGGGAGGGACGAGGGCTATAGTCCTCGGCGGCCAAACTGGGGAGGAGTGGATGCTAAGCGAGCTTCACGAGTTATCGCTGGCCAGCTCTCTTACGTAAAATCAACACTGAACCGAACAGAACTGAACTGAACAGAACAGAGCTCTTCTTTCCGACAGGGTGGAAAGAGTATGTGTGTTGATTTTAAGGAAAGAAAGAAAAGAATGATACTGTAATTGATTGGAAGTAAGTAATTTTTGTCACTCTAATTAGGTTATAAATAGTTACCAAATCTTGATAATCTGTTCACATTCTCAGTATAAGTTAATAGGGTTTTAATAACAGAGCACAACAGTCATTCTACATTTCCCTCGTGAACAAAAGACTCGGTTTTGAACGGGAAAGGAGGCGGTTCGATCTTTATTTCATCGGGAAAGGAGGCGGTTAGATCGTTACACTCACGGGTTTGAAGGGGAAAGGAGGCGGTTCAATCTTTACACTTCCCTCTAACATATTCACCCAAATTGCTAGTCGTGGGTCTGGCCTCTGGTCGGTACTGAATGCACCATAGAGCCGTCATAGCCATCCGTACAGCCTTCTCCATGTGTTGCGTCTCAATGCCACATTGAGATAACATCACAGGGAGGTCTCCACTGCTGAAGGCGGCCCATGCCCATCGTGGAAGCCATTGTTTGGACTCTTCTTTCACAAGATCTCTCATGTCTCGTTCGAAGCAAAATCCGTAAAGCCTCACGAGATTAATATGATTAGCTCTTCCAATGGCGTTGACCTCCGCCATGAATTGCTCCTTCATTCTCTTATTCGGTGTGTTGCTCAGAACCTTTACAGCCATCGGGACGTCGTTCAAAAACTGGCCTTTGTAGACTGTTCCAAAACCTCCGGAGCCAATAACTATGGAGAAGTTATTGGTTAATGCTTTGATCTCATCCGAAGAGAATCTGATGAGTTTCTCCCTTTCTATCTCACGCAAGAATCTCTCACTTGTTGCAGATTCAAGCTTCGTCCTTGGAAGGGTCTCCATCGGTATGTGGTTGTTGTGATGGGACTGAACCAGTTGATCCTGTGGCCTTGTTTGGTCCGAACCATCATCATCATCATCATTGCCAGTAGCAAAGATCTTGCGACCCGTCTTGTTGAAGCATCCAATCAAAATACAGAGAAAGGCTAAACCAGAGACAAGTCCTATAAAAGCAACTGAAGTGAATCTCATCGACTCTCGGTTTTTCACCTAACCTCTCCATATCCTAACAACACATCATAATATTTATATACGAATGAAGAAGAAACATTAAAGAAAAAAGCAAACAATTCATGGCCACATCAATGGGGAGATTTTTTATGTCATTAAAGCAATGTAACACAATCGTCAATTAAGGCCTTTGTCTTTCAAACGCTGAATTTAGCTTTTTAATCCTAAATCATTAGTTTTGAGTCCATTATGAAGTTTGAACATTTGGACTTTTTTTACATTTTTTGATTGAATGTAGGGACCCAACAGTTTTATGCAAAGATATATCAAAACTATGAATAATGACATTTAACAATATTCTTTATTTTCTGTCAAAAATGTCATTATCAACTTGTCGGAGTATTTTTTTAGTTCGAAATCAAAGTTTAAGATTTTCCTTTGTATTTTGAAGAGCAGTCTTGTAATTATTTTAATCTTAGGGAGCCGCTTTTCCAATTTCTGGGAAGATAAGCCTCCGCCCATATATTCTGAATGAAAAAGGATTCTCTTCCTCTCCGACCAAGCTGGTTTAAACCACCACCGTTTTCCGCTACATCGCCAACATGTTGGCGCGGGACCATCACCGCGAACATAAAAGTATCGATTATAATAATTATTATTGGCGTGTTGATTTTTTCTCTTATGTGGTAGACGGAGTTGGTGATAACGGTGGATTTGTTGAAGCAGGTGATAATCGTGGATTTGGTGAACCATTATCTTTGACCAAGTTTATGGAAAATTAGGTAAATGTATCTTTGACATTTTGTCTTAAGTTGATCTATAAATAGCAAAAGCTTAACATCAGATCACACAATCAAAACCCAAAACAAAAAGAACATCCAAGACAAGAGATAGAAGCAGTGATCACATTGACGATCGGCCGAGTTCCCGTGGTCCGATCAACATGAATTTGGAAGCAAGGTTCATATCACCCTAAACCCTAAACTCTGGTGTGGTTTCAAATGCACAGTCTGATAGTTTGGCAAATCGGATGATGAGTTCTTCTCTGACCAAACTAAAACTTTGGTAATTGTATTCTGCATCCTTGGACTTTGATTTGTACGATTGGATTAGACATTGAATGTCTGAATAATATGATACGTGGGTTGCTTATGACCTAAATTTCAACTTAGTGTTTGGGTTCAGTCGGGTGTTTCGAGATTGAATATTCTATAAATCTCGGCAGTGTATCTCTTATTATATTGGAGTTGTTTGTGTGGATGTTGTAACCCGGAAATTATTATAGTGGATTTTTGGATGGACTATGATCCCGTGGTTTTTACTCCTCACAACCGCACCAGAGCACAATCACAGTAATCAACTCGTTCTCCAAAACTGACCGTTGGATTGATAATCCCAACGGACAGAATCAAGAGGGACCGTCAACGTGATCACTCTCTGCTATCTCTTGTCTTGGATGTTCGGTTGTGTGATTTGGTCTTGAAGCTCATGCTATTTATAGATCAATTTAAGACAAAATATCAAAGAGACATTTACCTAATTTGCCACAAACTTGATCAAAGATAATGGTTCACCAAACCCACGATTATGACCTGCTTCAGCAAACCCACCATCATCCCCAACTCCATCTACCACGTAGGAGGAAAACTCAACAGACTCGCTGGTCAAAAACTCAAAACCAAGTTTTTGGTTATTGAATTCAAAGATGAAAACCCATTTGTAAATTTCATGAGGAATGAGGAGAGTAAACCCATTAAAGAAGAATGAGTTAAATGTAGGGTTTGATAAGATTATCATGCAGTTTAATTGAGACCCTATTTGACTGATACTATGGAAAGCCCGATGATGGGTCCTCTCACATCCATCTAATTTTTACATATTGTAGATATATATATATATATATATATAAGGGGTTTGCTAATAATACCTTCCACAATACATTTGGAGAAACAGTTCCAAATCTGATCCTACGGTTAGATAGCAAATAAGTCTCTACTTCCTTTGTGAAATACCTGAGTTCTTGACCGAAGCTTGGACAGGTTTAGACTCTCTGTACATTCATAAGCAACCAAATTACTCTCCCTAATCTGATTAATTAACCCTTTTATTTATAATTTTATTATTTTTTTAATGAAGCTTTGTGTGCCGCTAGTTGAGTCAAAGTATGTACCTCAGCTGCCAATGGAACTATGGATTCCCTGTACAATATTTTGTTCACTGTTAGTCTCATTACGTCCCTTAAGCCAAGCCATGTTCAGGATTTATACATTACCTCCTTCTCTCAGATTTTGGGAGATGTTTAGACATTATCGATTCCTGCAACACAATGGTTACATCTCCCTCTCAGTCACTAAAACATAAACAAAATGCACAAGGTACTCGAAAAACCCCATATTATCCTATTATCGATACATAATAGATGTTTAGATGTTAAATGTGATCTATGTTCTATTATCGATACATTATCCTCTAAGAACCATAGAACGTCGATTTATGATCATATCTCAAAAGGGCTTTTGGAAATTAACATAATGTACCTGTTCTTGGATTATGCTTCTCGCCTCCACAAGTTGAGCTTCAAGTTCAAGCTCTCTTTCTGTTGCTTCTGAAGTCACAGCTGCTCTTTTTTGTTCACCTTGTAGTTGGACCATGCATTCCTTTCATTTTACATTACCATTAGCCTTTGATCAAATAGACATTGCACCATTTACAATTTTTTACAAGTCACTACCTTTATCGAAGCCATCTTAGTGCGTAAACTTTCTTCTATTTGATCTCTGGCCATCCGGAAAGGTAGATCAAATACATCCTGTAATTACACTCGTTATGACCTAAAACATGCGCGGAACAAACACAAATTACAAAACAATTCCAATATCAATGATTATCTATACCGTCTTCCCACCCAACGGGGATTGTGAGGGATCAGTCTCATGCCTTTCATTTACAGCCAAAGATGGGTTTGATGATCCATTTGGTGCATTTAAGAAATCACGCATATCCGTCTGATGATGAAACAAAAGACCAAATCATGTTTTTCGGTACATTCTTGCTGGTAATCAGTGTAAAGGACTGCATAAATCATACCTGCATGGATCGAAGCATAGCTCTTAAATCAGTATTCTCTGCCATCAATTCTTGGTTTTTCGCCTCATATGCATCCACCTGCAGAGAGCATATTGTTAAGTACAAGCCCATGAACCTCCAAATAAATTACCGATCTAAAGAAACTCATACTATTTTTTTATAGAAATCAGTATCCGCCTTCTTTCCATTCCAAGTTCCACGCTGCCTCCCTTCTTTCTATAGAATAAATTAAAAAAAAAATTGTTTAGGAGGACAAACCTAAAGCTCATCACTAAGGCAGAAGAAATCTGAATGTGGTATGACTAATTTACCTGTAGCAAATTCATAATTTCCATGCCTGACCTTGATTCTTTCTTCTTCTCCATCAATACTTGATTTAACCTCTCCTGCAAGTGACGCAACAATGAACAGTTTCAGGACTGATGACACATAAACGAAACATAATACAGAAAAATCTGTGACAAGAGAAGAGGAAACACAACCTGCAGTTTCATGTACTCCTTTTCCTTTTTCTTCATTTCATGTATCTGTTGTGTCTTGACTTGCTTTCAAAGGATTTCAGCAATAAAGAAATAGACACTGGGATCAGTAGATTATCCTCTAAGAACCAACTGATGCGAAAAAACCCACAAATTAAAGTTTTTTAAAACCTGGTTTCCAATCACCATCCTTTGAAATTCATCCCTCTCCTGCTGTAGCTTTTCGATATGAGCCTTCAAAGCTGCAGTGTTTTTGGCTTCCTGTTCGAAGAGTACGTGACTGATCAAACCATAACTTATCAAGTGTCTAAGCAAAACTATTGTCATCTGAAAACTAGACATCACATGACTCACTGTTCTTGTAATTGTTGCAATTTCCCTGTCCTTGGCTTGGATTTGCGCTTCAAGCCTCTCAACCTTAGCTTCAAGTCTAGCTATGTCTGATTGCAGTCTATAAGAGACAAATAAAGGAACATATATCATTAGCAAATCCTTCCAGAAACTGGAATAGGAAAGTTCAGTCGATGAACAACAATCCTCGAATGGCCACTCAGATCGAAGCCATTAGTATTAGGGTCCACAAAATCTAAGACTATAACTCAAAATGAAAAAGTATTGTATAAATCAAGATTACAAATGAAAGCGCATGAGATTTGTATAGAAAAATGGCACCTCTGTCTCTGCTCGTTAGCAGATTCTCTAAACTCTAAATCACGCTGCCGCTGCTGCAGTAACGAGTACATGCAATTGCAAGTCCTCGCAATGGAAACCTAAGCAAAAAACAATGTATTCAGTCTGCAGTGAAATTGCTGCAAGCAAAAAAAAAACAAGATAGACGATGAATAGGAACGCACTGGATCATTGGAAAACAGATCGAGAGAGGCAGGAAATCCAAATGTGACCAACGTCTGGTTCAGGTACTTTGCACAATGGTCCAGGTTATCCACATTGGCGAAGGTGTATTCCCTATTTGTACAAACGACAAAACCCTGAGTTCAAACACAATACATGCGCAGCACGGACATTGGAATTGTCGTAAAATTTACAGTAATCGAGGAGAGAAAGAGAAAACTAACCCAGTCGCCGGGAAACCAAACTGAGATGGCGGCTGTTGAGGAGAAAACAGAGAATGAGAGTTGAGAGTGAATTGCGAAAGAGAACACACAAGAACATTCTCATAATCAAAACCTTACTCTGGAATCAAACTCCGCATCAGTTGCCGGCATCTTCAAACGGAAAGAGCACCTCCGAGGACAGGACGCCGGAGAGATCTAAAGAGGCAGGGAGAAAATTCAAAAACTGAAAAACCTGAGTCTACTTTTTTGCTTTTTTCATCCGGAAATCGAGATAGTGGTGTCTCTCTCTTTGCCTCCTGTGATGAATTTGATTTTTACGAAGGGTGTTTCAATCCGGTGCGGGCAGGTCTACTGGTTCTCGCATGTACCCCACAAATGGGCTACGTAATTTTAACAGGGCCCAACAAGAAAAAGCCCAACATACAACATATGTATAACTAACTATATACTCGAATTATAAACCGTTAATTAATAAATTAGGCCTATGCCTTGTTCTACAAGTAAGATACTTCTTCTTGAACCCTATGCCTTGTTCTACAAGTAAGATACTTCTTCTTGAACCCTATGCCTTGTTCTACAAGTAAGATACTTCTTCTTGAACCCTATGCCTTGTTCTACAAGTAAGATACTTCTTCTTCTTCTTCTTCTTCCTTCTAAATCTTGATGTATAAGGCCTTTGATCACTACCTGTATGAAGCTGAAACGTGAAAAAGGAGGAACCTTTGAGGGTACTGTTGCCCTCCTTTCTGACAAAAATCTATATGATCCAAATTCCGACACATTAGAACAGATAAGATATGCTGGAGAGACCGATTGGGAACAATATACTTTGTATGTACTGTCCTGCAATTCAATGGCATTAATCATCCAGAATGAATCCCAAAAATCCCTTCTTTTTGAATGACACATTCACATGAAGAACTTGGCAAATGAGGAGAAAACACAAGATGAAGATGTCTTTGAGTTCTTCTGGACATAAACCCATCATTCTTCTCATCTCTTTCTCCATTGATAAACACCTCATCACGTGATAAAAACAGTCTTGAGTTCACACAGTTAGCCCAAGACAACCCTAATGCAGGAACGACCCTTCTTCCTGATGAATACAAAGCCTTTAAATTCCCAACCCTTATCCCATTTATCCCTTCTGAAGATTCCACAAAATCAACCACTTGATTCGTCATAACCACCACCAAATCAAACCTATTAGCCAATTGCTTCAGTTTCCCTGATATCTTAAAAAACAGACAAGCTCTCTTTTTCAGATCAGACGCCGTGTTTTCAAATTCCGATCTGAATAACGCTGCAACAGAATCAAGCACAATTAGCTTCAATGGAAACTCAGTTTTCGAATTTTCCATTAAAACTTCTATCCTCGGCATTATGTCGAGCAGGTGGTCTGCAGAATGGACACTCTGTACAAAGACGTGATCACAAGGACTATCATTATGGTCAGGATGCGACACAAGAAATGCACGTGAAAGCTGATGGAGACGACGGAAAGGGAAGGGGAATTCGGAATGGAGATAGAGAGAGGAACCGTTGAGTCCGCCATGTGATATTGGAAGTTGGGCGGAGAGTGAGAGCTGTAGGCAGAGTTGCGTCTTTCCGCAGCCGCTCTCCGCCACGATCTCCGTCAGAGAATTGCAGGGAACGCCACCGCCAAGACAAGCGTCGATGATTGAACATCCGGTGGTCAGCTTCCGGCTGGTCACTGGCTGTCGGAGAAGGCTCTGCGGGTTCATTTTCCCATATATCGCGGTGAAGTAATTTACATTTATAATACAAGCCTATAATATTAAAAAAAACAAATGATAAAGAAAAATCGTGAGATTTTCAAAAATTATAGCAAAATTATATTATATTTGTATGAATCGATGAACATAAAATATAATTATTTTTTTTACCAGGATTCTAAATATTCATGGTTTTGTCAAATAATTTAAAAGGTAAAGTTTTCTTAATAAATTATTATTTTTTAGATTCTATAAGTATTTTTTAAAAATTTTACTCGGGATCTATGGGAACATTTGAAAGGCCGGTTCGCTGTTAAAAACGGCCCTCGGATTCATCGGAGAAACGGCAGGAGCACGTGAACGGAGAACACAACCTGTCCCTTTGGAATTCTTTCTTCTCAGATCTGAACGACGTTCATCGAATCGATCAGATCGAAATTTCTTGATCGAAGTTCATCGAATCGTCATGTCGTGCTTAGCGCTATCTCTGCAACCATCCGATGGATCCGACATCCTGCTCCAGACCCGGGAATGGTTTCCGCCGGCTCGAGCCCTAATCGCTCTCTCGTATTTTCGCCAGACGCGTCTCGCCTTAGCCGCGTCGAAGCAGCACCAACAGAAACAGAACCAGACCTCGTCTGCTTCTTCGTCCGCGGCGGATTCCGATGATGTCACTGCTGCGGAATTCGTCGGGGATGATCCGCTGGCGGCTGCAAGTGGACAGGTGATTGTTGGGGTTGAGAGCAAGTATCGGGTGGTTTATCGACTTGTGAACTCGATCTATGTCCTCGGCGTGACCGTCGCGGACCACGACAACTCGATCAATGTCTTCGAATGTATCCACATCGTGAATCAGGCTGTTAGCGTCATCGTCACCGCCTGCCGTGGTGTGGACGTGACGCGGGAGAAGCTTGCACGGAAGTATGCGGAGGTTTACATGGCGTTGGATATCGTATTGCGCGGTGTCAGTAACATCCGCCTCGCTGCAATGCTCGGGGCGATGCACGGAGATGGGATCGCTAAAATGGTTCACTCGGCTTTGGACACGGAGAATAAGATCCGTGGAGCCGACAACTGGCCTTCGGTGGAGCAGCATTCGACGGAACACCAATCTGCTATCGATGCGTTCTCTAACGTGCGTTTCGAGCTGCCGCCAGAGACCATCGCTGCCGGAGATGAGTTGGCGACGAGTCTGACCCCAGTGGCGCAGGAATCGGAGCAACAGAAAGAAGAGGCGGAGCCTGAGAACAATGATCCTTTCGCGGCCAGTGAAAAGATCAATAAAGAAGAAGATCTCGTCGGTGGATTCAAGAAGACCAAGGATCCGTCTGCCTCGGACCTGACGGTGGCACTGGCTGGGCTGGAAGTGACGACATTGCCTCCTGCTGAGGCGACACAGTCCACGACCATCAGTGTAGAAGGATTCGAAGGGCAATACGGTGGTATTGAATTCAGCAACGAGCAAGCTACACTTGAAGAAACATTTGAAACACTTAACGATGCATGGGGCGGTGGATTGGACCCATCAGAGTTCATGGGACCAAAGAAGATACATAAGAAGGAAGGACTTGGAGGGCTTGAGCTGTTGCATACTAGTGACCCTAAAGTTGTGGATGCTAAAGATGGATCCGCCGCAGGTAATCTCGAGAACCTGGTTAATAAAAAGCCTGAAATGAAGGGTCCTGAGATGTATATCTCGGAGGAAATAAGAGCTGAGTTTAGAGAATCCTTACTTGCTAGAGTAGGATTAATGGGTGTGGTGTATCTAAGAACAATGCCACCCAAAACATCGGGTGAAGATAAAGAAACAGAGTTCTCATTTCGTGTTGAGGGTACAAATGCAGTAAAGAGATTCGTAATGCAGAATTCATGGGTCAGTAGCCTAGGGGACGGAATGTTTCATGTAAGAACGGCTCCTTCAGAAGAGCCAATACCCATTTTGAAGTATAGTTTACTTCCTAGGATGACACCATTACCCCTAAGAGTTCGTATGGTAAAACGTCACAGTGGGACTCTACTTTCTTTGATGATACAATATGTATCGAACCCAGAATTAGTGCAGCCTCTGACGGACGTCACGTTCGTTCTAAAGCTACCTGTTGATCCCACATTGTTGAAGGTATCACCCAAAGCCATATTAAACAGAAGCGACAAAGAATTGAAATGGCAGGTCCCTGAGATTCCTTTAAAAGGAACTCCTGGAAGACTAAGGGCACGGATGCCAATGGATTTAGATAAGGGTGAGGATGATCCAGAAATCATATGTTACGTGAAATTCTCTGCGCAGAGAAGCACTTCCTTATCTGGAATATGTCTAAAGCCAGCTTCGGAGGGGAAGACAGATTTCTATGAAGTAGATCACAGGTACGAAACTGGAATCTATATGTGCAATTGATATTAGTTTTTTAAGTCTAAATGGGGCAATTCTTTTGGTTTTGGTTCTGTAAGCCTTTGTGTTGTTTCAGTTTGTCCATTCAATCTCATCCCATGCAACAGATATTCTGTGTCTTTCGCTTTTCTTGCAAATGCGTATTCCTTCTTCTCTTGCTCTTCTTCTTAGTTTCCCATTATTTACATTTTTTACTCCACCTCACTCCTCAGACTCTGACTGTATCAGTGAATCTAATTTTTTTTTAAAACAATGTTATTTATAAAAAAATATAAAACTAATAGATGTAAAACAAATATATTTGTGATATCCACTCTAATTTTTTCAAAAAAAAATGAATGTTAAAATTATTAAAAAAACTAAAAAAAAGTGTTTAAATGCCGAATTAATTCATAAATGACTTACAATTTATAACCAAACAATCAAAAGCTTGGATTGCAAATCACAACTCACCATTGGGCCAAATGGGGAGTTGTGAAATGACCCGTCGCTTGTCTCTCTAAGCCGATGTCCGAGTGGGTAGTGGTATGGTGTTGAGTTCATTTCAAGGGTTGAGTGCAAGGGCAAGACCGAGCCTGGGTGACACATTGATGACAGCCTTGGAGTCGTATTCAGCTGAGAAGGTTATGACCGACTTTGGTCTCCATTCCTTCTGGACTACCATGCCTGCTTTCCCACTGTCAGAGAATCTTGTCTTCACGACTGTGATTGGATCCACAACGTGAGAGCTTCCAAATGTGAAGCTATTGTTATAGGTGGAGAAGTGGTGATTTAGTTCAGCACCAATTGCTGTGGTTGGATTCACTGTGTGCACGTACGATGCTTTAAGCGTCTCTCCTTTGTTGGCCCTATCAAACATGAGCCCGAAGCCAAAATGCATTGCTAAAATGTAGCATTCGACCATTTGTTCAATATATTCATGATTACTTACAATATAAGTGCTGCGGAGAAGTCTGGCTTGTTCAAGCCAATCCCTGCGTTGAACTTGATTAGTGAAGCAGATGCTGTATCAAAACCAATTTCGCCTCCAAGGCAAACATCCTGCCTTCCAATGCTTGCTGAAAGATCTAATAGAGGAGTCGAGTTCAGGCCAATGCTAGAAGTGATCGCAGCATGAGGGTGAACATATTGCACATCCAACTGCAATATCACAAAAAACCCATCATTGTTGACAAAATAATTTTAATATTATTATGCATATGATCGATACCAGATAGGAAAATTACAATCTATAATGCGAAAATCGACGTATAAGCCAAAGTTCAAAATGAAAAGGACCTTGCCAGACTTGGGATCAGGTATTCTAAAACTGATTGATGCTTTGGCAGTAGGCAAGAGATTGTTCATGGTCACTTTTGTTGACACCTGCACAAAGATATCAAAACATGATTCAAGGACACAAGGTTATGAAGCATACTTCATTTGGAATGTTTTCTTACATTGGAGTAACTGTCGATTTTCAGATCCACATTGGTATTTTGACCTTTGTACTGAGTGCTTAAGTCACCAAAGAAGAATTCATCCTTCTTTAAACCTGTAGCCACAAGTTCCTGGCAAAATGTTTATATTAGATATCAAAACATAACGTTTCAGCACAATAGTTCATAGTCCAAAATGATTCCTGCATATATTCCAAACTGTTGAAACCAAAGGAACATAAGACATATCAAACATAAACGACATAAACACTTTCAGAATCTAATGACACATTGATGCCCATGTGAAAAAACTGAGTAGGTATTTCAAAGCTAGTGCTTAAATGACTTATTGCAGCAGTTTTGGGACCAAAAAGGATGTAATCCAGGTGATCAGAGTACTTCCATGTCAAGTTTTAACCTTCCTTAAGGTAAATACCTTTTGTTACAAGGTGAGAATTCTATATTCCGATGTAAGAGTTATTTCTTTCTAGGAGATAAATTCCAACATTAGGCACATTAAAAGAACTCTGATATATCCAAAACATACCGCTCCTGAGGCACTCAGCATTGTCAGAGTAAACTTGTGGTCGAAAATGTAATCCTTGTTCAGGAGATCTGTTGGTTATTAGACAGTGAAGACAGTAAATAATAGGTGTACAGAAAACATCAGCAATATACAGTCTACAGAATTGTTCAAGATGCTAAGCTTGCCTTTGGCTTTCTTGCCGATATCTGCAAATGGAACTGGACTGCCTCCCATTTTCAGAAGTGATAAAGAAACACGATGGCAATCTGCCAAGAAACAATCAAAGCAGAAACCATAAGTCCTTTGGACACAGCTGCACAAATATAATAGTTCAGATAAAACTAACATGTTGATATAACAATCCCATGCAAAGTTGTACTGATAGAGATCAAACTATAGTAGTGGCTATAATCAGACCACCGTTTTCAAGCATTTTTCCTTAAAATGCCTGAACCAAGAGCTTCTCTTACGCGAGATCTGATATCATAACGAGTCTGTTACGGTCCCACATTGGCTAAAAATGTGATTAGCTGTCTTGTAAGACCGTGGACAGCCTTATCGAACAAATTAGCTTTTGGAGAAGATTCCATGAGGGATGTAAGTATTGATTTGGACCTAATATGGGATATGTTCTGATCAATTGGTACCAGAGACTGCTGTAGACCAACAGCACAAATCTATGGAAGGGACAGCAGAGTGGGCCGCCTAAAGTGACTATAGAAACCTAAATGTGATTGAAAACGAAACGCATGCCTATACTTTTTCAACTACATCGATCTGGGATCCCGTGTTCGCATAAGAACGGATGCACTCACTCTATATAACACGACAGATAACAAAAGCCGTCAGATGAATCGATCTTCATCAGATACAAATCTACAACGAGGTAACAAAATTTCAACCTACAAGAGATTAAAAAAATTCGTTGACTACATTCTGAGCAACCAACGGTAGATCACGACAATCAGACCGACAGATAGACAATCCATAAAACCTCAATAATCATATTATGTAATCAGTCGAATAACAAACAGGTATATCCAAATGCTTCTGGATAAATCACTTGCAGATCAAGCAGCTTAACTCATTCGACACACAGTCTCTACGGGAATCACATGTGCACAACAAGATATAGAACGCAGACAGAGAGATTACTTACGATTTTCAAGAATGAGAGAAAAACCAGGAGCAAGCACAGCCGTAGAAAGCCAACGATCGCCGGAAAAGAGGAACGCTCAGAGCTCCGCCACCTCGAGGACGGAAGCAGGCAACGGTGGCGATCAAGCGTTGCCTTCACCTTATAACAGAAGCTCTCTTTTTAATTGGACCGTGACAACCTTGGGTCACAGCCCATTGTGAAATTTAGTTTGTGAGGCCCATTCCAACTGTTTATGAAATGACGTTAATACCCTTTACGCTAAGAATATTTTAGTCCAGTTTGATATTTTTTATGATACAAAAAGCCTTCAACATCATATATATACCAAATATATGTTACATTTTCAACGATACAGTAATGTTTGTAAATTATGAATCAATTTATAAAATAATATCTCATAATTTGCAACAATATTTTAGCTATAAACTAATAATTTTCTTAATTTATCATGAAAATTGGTAATAAGATTACTATAAACAAATTATATCATTGTAGTATGGACAACCATAACATTTCATTATATTTAGATTTTTTTAGATATTTTATCGGGGTTAAATATGTGAACCAATTGACTAGAATTATGAATAAAAAGATTTCCGTTAATTAAATTTTTTCACGACTGGGTACTAATATATCGATTTTTGTGTTAAGTTACTTAAATTGAATATTATATATAATATTATATACACATGATTTATAGAAGCCGACAAAATAAAAACATGTCCACTACCATTCCCTCCCTTGGATATGCCAATAAAATTATAATACAAAACAAAAGAGCGGACCAAAATATTTGTACAAAGACTACTGTCTTTGACTGATCTTATAATAAGAACCCATTGACAGAAGGAATTAATGTTTTAATTTATTGATATATATTTATATATATGTATATCAAAATTACATTACAATAGTTGTTAACACCAACAGAACATATCATGGCAAACAAATCGTGTTGTGTCTGTGATTAAGAGACAAATGCTCTGCGCAAACTTAGCCGACTGTTGAATTTATGATCCCAATATATATAATGTTCTAATCATTCTTATATATATATATATAGCATATGTATGTGTGTACATATAATATTATATATTGGAATATATGTATCGGAGCGTCACATGAAGTATTCGTGTCGTCTCATCGACGGACAACCAATTGAGGGTAGACAAGATACCATCCAGTCCAAGGTTAAATTGTTCTGGTCTCCTGATATACCAAAATTTATTACATTATTTTCATAAATATTGTATCGATTTCACCATTTATTTTGGATTAATTTGATTGTCCAATTGATATGGTTGGTTTAAGAAATCATTTGCCGTGAAAAATATGATGAGATTAAGCTCAAACAAATGTTTAATGGATGCATGTTTACTCTCTCTCTCTCTCTCTCTCTCGCTCTCTCTCTCTCTCTCTCCGTATCCAATTATCATATTCTACTCGGAGTTACATAACATTTGAGCAAATCTATATATGCACACTGGTTCAGACCTCTACATATAATGACTTCTTCCTCAGACCCTCAAGTTCACCACATCGCTTCTCATACATCTCTCTCTCTCTCTCTCTCTCTCTCTGCAACAACATTGCGTTGAATCTCAATCTCTCAAGTAAACCAAACACATCTCTACGTTTGAGCCTACCCGATCACGATAACCACATAAACTTAGACCTCGTTCTTGACCCCTCTTCATCTTCTCCAACGTCCGCCTCAGAGCAGAGACTCTTCTCATGCAATTACTGCCAAAGAAAGTTTGATAGCTCTCAGGCTCTCGGAGGCCACCAAAATGCTCACAAGCTGGAGCGAACGCTCGCCAAGAAGACTCGACATCTTTCCAAATCCTCCTCCGACGGCTCGGGCCGCTTCGAACTCCACCATCGTGACTATCCCGACCACGCGTCCAGGGGCGTCGTCGCTCTTCGAGTGCCAGATGAGGATCAGGAGTTGAACAATCTTGATTTGTCCCTGAGGCTTTGAGTTAATTACCCTTTTTATATCGATGAGTCTTTTGTAATATTTAATAATTAAGCTTTTGATTTGCCATTAGTACTCACCGGAGAGTCATAGTCATTAATTTAGGGCAAAGAAAGGTCGAGTTTTATGGAATGAAGTATGTCCCGGGAGTAAAATATATACTATGTATTCTCAACTCTATTTCAATCAATTTAACAGTTTTAAAATTAATCAACATATTATATATACATATATATATATATACACACACATAAGACAAAGATTAATAATAGAAAGGGTTCCTAAGGGAGAAATATAGTACGAGGAAAAATACGATTCACTTGTAAACATATACGAAGAGGGCATGCATGCATGCCATCAATGATCATTCATATAAAACATACACATACGTGTATATATATATATACATACACACATACATATACGTCAAGTTGCAAGGAGGAGAAAACGAGAGGGGGAATAGAAGCGGAAGAGGTGGAAGGCGGAGAGAGAGGAGAGAAAGGCCATGAGAGCAGCGGCCACGAAGCTACAGACGACGGCTCCGCCGGCCTGAAAACAGAATCTTGTATATTTATTACACCATTTCATCCATTGCAATTCCTTCGAACCAAATACCACCATCAACGAATTCTCCGCTGCTGCACTTGTCCCCCCAAACACCATGTACGCCACCGTCTATATTCCCATTTTTTATTCATTAAAAAAATTTAACATTGAAAAAAATGATATCTAATATGATAAATACTATATATAATCAATATATGTACCTCATCATTTTTCACATTCACATTTTTGCATTGGTTATACAATTATAGCTACAGAAAATTGGGTCTCTACAAATATTTCTTTTAATACAATATGAAAGAATAGGATTTCATATAATATTCAAAACACCTTTTTTTTTTCAAATAACAATATATTCCTCAATATCATATCTGAATAAGTGAAAAAGGTCATGTTTTTTAATTTTGTTTTCTGAATTTATATAAAATAATGTTAAGGATAATATACATATATACAAATATATGTATGTATATTAGAAAAGATTAAATACCTGATCCAAGAGATATGAGAGCCAAGAAATGTAAAGAGTATTGGAGGCCTTTTGTTGTTTAACTCTAAACCATAATAATGTCCCTAACCGAAACAGATTATATGCAGCCGCCATTGCATCTATGTACATCCCAACTCTATATTATACAAGATATCAAAACCCTCGTAAAACTTAATATATATAGATGTGTATAAATTATGAATATGAACATATATATAGAGAGAGAGAGAGAGGGAGTGACTGACTGAAGAGAGAGCAAATCTCTGAAAGTGACTTTCTTCTGAGAGAGAGCAATGGGTTTGGTCTGAGAATCGAAGCCGACCAAACAAGCAGTGAGTAACAATATCACCGCCACGCTTAACCTTACAACTCCTTCTGTCTTCCTCAGACGCTTCTCCACTTCTCTCTTCTTCATTATCTCCATATCCTCTCTCTCTCTCTCTCTCTCTCTACATATATATATATATTTGATTATATATATATAAAAAAATTTAAGTATATATGTAATGTATATAGAGTGGTAGGTATCATATACTCGTGAACATCCTACATCATCGAAATAAATACGATTGCAATTATTCATTTAGATAGACTTTTCCTCGCACTTGTTCACGTGTAGCTTTAATGTTAGGTTTCTTATTTATTTATTTATGCCTCGTCACTTGCATTTCATCCACATATAATTTCATGGTCATTTTGCATGTTTTTATGCCTCTTTTTTTTTATATCTTTTTCCCCACAAATATTATGGCTAAATTATATATATATATATATATATACATCATTGTCGAGAAAATCAATTAGTTACGTACGTTAGTAGAGCCATATACTTAAGACGCCGTTGTATTATTATTGGCCCTATCTATATATTGGTTAGTTGGACCAACCAACATTTCCATTAAATTTCTCTCTTCTATACTTCTGCGTATATATATGTATATAAAGCACATCATCTTTTCATGAATTTATTTTAGTATTATTACAATTTAATAAGATTTTAATAGAGGAACTATATGGTGTTTGTGTGTTTTATATTAGGCCGTAACGTTTAATACGTAGGCATGTCTTAAGAATGGGTCCACTTTCCTGTTATTTGGTTAGACCGAGGTCCGAGGGCATATGATACTAGCGATTGCGTTTGAAACGCAGACGTCAGGAGAGGTGCATCTGCGTTGGGCGCGTTTTGGGCCTTTTGTTCGGGGCTTGAAAGAAAACCTGTACGGTTATCTCACGGTCCATTTTCTGTGAGTTAGGCCTTAATAAAGCCTACTCCGTTATCTCACCGTCAATCATCCGTTAATTAAAGGTACAGAAAGGTTGAAAGTTTTGAAGGGAGATCGAGATTTTCGAAGAACACATCTCTTCTTCTGTCTTGCTACCTAAGGTTAGTCGTTTGCTTGATTTTTCTGGGAAAATGATTTGAGATCTTTGTTGCTGCTCGATTTTATTATTTCTCCACGCTGTTATGATTTCGTCCTTGCGGTATCTCAATGCCTTGATCAATCGAATTCAGATGTTTGGATATTAGGGTTTGTTGTTGCTTTTTTTCCTGGGGGATTTGATGTGTTCTTCCGATAGTTATGGTTTTTACCGACTAAATTTGCGCATCGAATCGATTGAGTTTGTGCTGATATACCATTGTTAGGGCTTCCTGAGCTTTGTTTTTGGAGTTTGATTTTCTGGGTTTTTGCTTCGAGTGTTTGATTTGCCGCTTTCAGCATGAAAGCCTTATGTACTGCAGAGCATTTTGACACTTAGTTACAGTACTATGAACTCGTTTTGCTTCATTTTTAACTCAATTTCAGGTTTAGCTTTATGAATATCCAGGGTTTTAACAGTAGATTAGTTTGAGATTCCAATGTGTGATAATTGCCTTTATTTGTATAGTAGGATGAAGATTATTTGAAATTCTGAAGCGGCAAGGCTTAGTAATATGATTAATGGAAAATCTATTGAACTCTGCAGAAACCCTCTGTGATTCTTTGATTTCAGGGATCGATTTCGCATAGGCATTTGTCATGGCTACATCACACCTTCCGGCGACAACAGATTCTATTGCTCAGGCTTTAGAAGCAAAGAGTGCATCGGAGGGCATTTCCATATATTACCGTGTACTGGAAGACCCTTCGTCGTCTCCAGAAGCTCTGCGTATAAAGGAACAGGCCATCACAAACCTCTCTGAACTTCTTACCCAAGAGAACAGAGCTGAAGATCTGCGGAAACTTCTTACACAACTCAGACCTTTCTTTTCACTCATCCCAAAAGCCAAAACTGCCAAAATTGTTCGAGGAATCATTGATGCTGTTGCCAAGATACCGGGAACAACTGATCTGCAAATCACTCTCTGCAAAGAAATGGTGGAATGGACGCGGGCTGAGAAGCGTACTTTCCTCAGGCAACGAGTGGAGGCAAGGCTAGCAGCTCTTTTAATGGAAAACAAGGAATATGTTGAAGCTTTGGCACTTCTCACGAATTTGGTGAAGGAAGTCAGGAGATTAGATGATAAGCTTCTTCTAGTTGACATAGATTTGCTTGAGAGTAAGCTTCATTTCTCATTGAGAAATTTACCAAAGGCAAAAGCTGCCTTGACTGCTGCGAGGACTGCCGCAAATGCTATATACGTCCCACCCGCCCAACAAGGCACCATTGATCTGCAGAGCGGGATTCTTCACGCTGAGGAGAAAGACTACAAAACGGCATACAGTTACTTCTTTGAAGCCTTTGAATCCTTCAACGGTCTTGGGGATTCGAGGGCGGTTTTCAGTTTGAAATACATGTTGCTATGCAAGATCATGGTCAGCCAAGCTGATGATGTTGCAGGGATAATCTCTTCAAAGGCTGGACTCCAATACGTTGGCCCTGACCTGGACGCCATGAAAGCAGTGGCTGATGCTCATGCAAAGAGGTCTTTGAAGTTATTTGAGAATGCCCTGCGTGACTACAAAGCACAATTAGGAGAAGACCCAATTGTCCACAGGCACCTCTCGTCCCTTTACGATACGCTTCTGGAGCAAAACCTATGCCGTCTTATCGAACCATTCTCACGGGTCGAGATCGCCCACATCGCCGACCTGATTGAACTGCCTCTTGACCATGTCGAGAAAAAGCTGTCTCAGATGATCCTGGACAAGAAATTTGCAGGAACATTGGATCAAGGAGCTGGATGTCTCATCATATTCGATGATCCAAAGGCAGATGCCATTTACTCGGCCACTTTGGACACCATTTCCAACATGGAAAAGGTTGTCGACAGCCTTTATGTTCGGTCTGCCAAAATCATGGCTTGACTTTTGTTTTTCATGTTTTTATCTCTTTAGACATCGTTGAACTCATCAAACCTGATCTCATTTTGGTATCTGTCGCATGGATTATATCATTTGTCGTCGCTTTAAATCTTTAGAAAAAAAATATTCGTCATTATCTATGCATATATATATATATATTTATATAGCTATATATGTGTATATATAAGCCTTCAAGAGTTGTGTTCTTCTCAAATTGACAAAAGGGATACTATCAGAAAATAACATCAAACATACATAACCATGTTACCTAACTGAATGACATAAGTACCTACTGTAATGTATACTGTTTGCTCAAGACCCTCTGGCTGGAGAAGAAGGTTAGCCTAGTCTTGGGCTTGAAGGTCGACGATCTGAGCTCACCTCTCAGCGGCTTTCGTCCCTGACTAAGCATCTGAGGAAATCTTCGACGATGAGTATTCCAGAAGCATTTAGCTTCTTATGGAATGCTCCGTCCTTTGCAATCTTCTCCAATCTCCACACTTCATCATTCACACTGCTTGTAAGAAGAGAAAATCACCTAGCAAGAGCAGGCCGTTTCCGCTCAGGCTGATCATCATCGTTCCCGTCATAATTCCTCTTTGTTCTATTCATATTATTAGCTCTGTCTCTCCATCTACTTCTGCATCCTCTCAACCCTAACAAACCCTAAATTCTAAGATCTGCAAACGAGAAAGCGACAAACCTTTGCTTACTGAGAATAAGAGATCAAACACTCCTCCTCCCACCGAATCGGAGACAGATGAGAAAGAGAGAACATACCTGTTTGGAGAGAGAGAGAGAGAGCAGAAGCAGATGAGCATAAACAGAGAGAATGAGAAGGAAAGAAGATTGAGTGAAGGAAGTGTTATTTGTTTCCTCTGTTCTGTTTGGTCCGAGAAAGACTTTTTGACATGTTTTGTAATAAAAGAAGAAGTCTTCTCTGGCGAGTCGACGTTCTGAAGGAGCATTTTTTTGAAGGATAGGAATGGATCTGCTGTGATGAGGTCTACGGTGATCCCTCATCCAATCCTATTCTTTTTGTCGTTTTCTGTTGAGTTTAGCCTTTATTATATATATTATATAATAACTGACGTGGGAGGCAGGCATATGCCTAATACCACCACCTAACCCCCCCAAAAGTATTACTATTATTAACATTACATTTATGAATTAATTATCTAAATAGTTCACCATTATTATCTCGTCCTCTTATTCAATTACGTTGTACATATTTAGTATATCTTATATAAAACCATAGTTCATATCAGGAAATTCCTGACGATCTGGAGAGATTCATTTGGTAAATGAACGATTCGGTAATAATGGTTTTTTACGGTGGTAATAAGAGAAATGGATAACCTGAGCCTGGCCCATGAGGTTTGACTGTGGTAATAAGATTCATGGTAAATTTGGGCCTGGACCATGGGCTTTGACGGTGGTAATAAGATTGATAACCGGGCCTGGCCCATAAGTTTTGGCGGTGAATGATTTATAGAATTATTGGGTCTGGCCCATGGGCTTTTTGTCGTAAAAAGATTAATGGGCCTGGCCCAATGGGCTTTTCAGTGTCTTGTTAAAAGGTCTCTTAACTCTCAGAAGCTGAGGAACATGGTCGCTCCTATGAACATTAATGAGGATATACGAAGACGAATAGGCTTCTATTATAGTGTGTAGTAAAATCATGCATCGTGGGGTTTATAAATAGAGATGCATTGATGATTAATTATATAATAATAATAATAATGTAGAATAGAAGCGTTTGGGGTAAATAGGGATTTTTCATGTACTAAAGTATATTTTGTAGCATGTTGTGGATAATAATGTGAATCATTCTAGGGTTTTCCCAATTTCAATTTCAGGGCTTTTTTTATGGTTGTTCGAGCGGAATTAATACGTGTTTTATTAATTTCGATATGTTTAAAAAAAAATTGGACCGACCGAGCCTTTCACATGGGTTGATTTAGATTCCCAAACTTTACCACTAAGTCCGATATGGGTTTTGACAAGTGGGTCCATTGCAATGAAGAAAATAAAAGACTTTGAAATTAACATTTGATTTATTATATATTATCCACAATAATTACTTGCAGTTATATAACCATCACACGTATTAATGGTGAAACATAATGTTTATGTTTTCCCATTGCCAAAGAGAAACAAAAGTGGAAAACATGATCGAACATGGACACCACTTTCTCGTTGACAAACCAAAAGTCATAAGCAAACCCTTTATATTATATTATATCCTAAAAACACACTTATATAAGTAATCACCCATCTAATGAATCATTTTATTCCTAACCAAAATCATCAGTTCTTGGTCGTCCACCGGAAAAAATGGCATCAACTCGGAGTCTGGTTTCCACCGTCGCCCTTCTCTTACTGGCCGTTCAAATGGTTCAGGCGGACTATTACCGCCCAAAACCAAATCCGAATTCCACCCCAAAACCGTACATCCCCAAGGTCACCAAACCGAAACCGGTCTATCCGAGCCCCATCCCTCATAAGGACTCCTTGGCTCGGCAGTTCCTTGACCCGCAAAACGATGTCCGCGTCCGGCTTGGTACGTCACTTGTATTGTTCTTTTGATTTTTATCTATTCCATAAATGAATGTCCTCCTTTTAATTCGATAGAAGGAAAAAAAAACACGTGATTATTTGGTAATAGGGTTTTAAATAATTCTGCATGTAAATTTTTACCACGAGGCAATACAGAACATGCACACCACTACTCTGTTCTGAGAGAAGCTTATCTTCTTCGACTTTTAATTTGTTTTTCTTTCTTCTAAAGGTCTACAGCCGATGGTGTGGGACGAGCAGCTTGTAGGGTACGCGACATGGTGGGCGAACCAGAGACGCTACGACTGCGCTCTCATCCACTCCACTGGTCCTTACGGTGAGAATCTATTCTGGGGAAGTGGCTCCGACTGGACCCCGGCTCAGGCCGTGCAGTCATGGACAGTGGAGGGGAAGTTCTACGAATACTTTGATAACTCATGTGGTGGTGGCCAGATGTGTGGCCATTACACTCAGATCGTATGGCGTGATACCAAGCGTCTCGGCTGTGCTCGCGTAGTCTGTGACAACGGCCTTGGCGTCTTCATCACTTGCAATTACGACCCGCCTGGCAACTACATGGGCGAGAAACCTTACTAACTTTCTTTACGATTTTGTGTTTTGATTTTTCTCTAAGTTGGTCAATCTTTTCCTTATCGTGTATTTCAGTGCCCTCTAATTTTTGAGGTGGTCTATATTCCACCATCATAAATGAGTGGTGACAATATGTTTTAACTTTTATGTTGACCCATAATTCCTTTTTTTTTTCTTAATTAGTTTCATATTATTTTTAATACTCTGTAAATAGTACATACCCTAATTATCATATTCTCATCTAATTATTATCTGAAAGTAAAGAAACATTAATAAAACCAAAAAAACAAACGTGGGTATTGAATGAATGATGATATATCAATAAGGTCGCTGACCGACGTAATTGCCGGGAGGGTCGTAGTTACAGGTCATGAAGACGTCTCCGTTATCGCAAACCACACGAGCGCATCCGATCCTACGAGTGGACTTCCAGACGATCTGGGTGAAGTGGCCGCACATTTGGCCGCCGTCACAGGTGTTGGAGGAGTAATGATAGTACTTCTCCTCCGCCGCCCAGTCGAGCACCGCGTCCTCAGGCTTCCACGCGTCGCCACTTCCCCAGAATACGTTCTCTCCCAGTTTGAACCCTCCCTCTGGGAACGAATGTCTCAGGTCACAGTCCGATCTTCTCTGCCCAGCCCACCACTCCGCGTACTTCTGCAGGTTCTGGTCCCACCACTTTCACAACAACAACAATAACAAACAGAGCGATATTTATGTTTTTTTTTTCCATCGAATTACCGAATTCAAAGTATAAGAAAAACCATACCAAGGGGAGTTCCCACTTGGCGGCTCGGACCAAGTTGTGATGGAATAAGAACTGGAGGGAGTCGCTGTCACAGCCCCAACAGAGCTGCTTAGACACTTCGTATATAGTCTGGTTCCTGTCGTCGCCGGAGATTGGTCTCGCAGACACGGCGAGTTTGATGAAGCCGTCGGAGACAGAGACGGCGAGAATGATACTCAACATAAGGATCACTTTAGCTTTCATTTTTGTTTTTTCAAATTAATTTTTTTTTTGGGACTTTGATTTATTTGTTGTGAGTAGCCATAGTGTTGGAGGTCTATGCTTCTTTATACTAGTTTTTAAAGGGTAATGTTTTTTTATTTTATTAATAAGAATAATGGTAAATTCCAGTCTCTGTAAATTTACATTCATTCAACGATAACAATTTATAATAGTCTTAGTTAGTTGTTCCCATAATCATAGTAATTCTCCTATGAACATTTCGTTTCATTTATAAAAATACTAATGTCTGTCTGTCTGTCGTATATAGTGATTAGATGTATACATGATTGGAAAATAAATAATACACTTTATATTGTTATATTATTATTATTATCGCAAAAATAATATAAGAAGTTTTCAATATCGGGTTTGTAGTTAATTAATTCAAAAATTTAAAATTGTTAATACTTTATATAAAATTCTATAGTTTTTAACAAAATTTATATATTATAGTATAACAATGGATGGGAAAAAAGCAAAATAAATGTTATGACGTGTTAAAATGGGAGGTGTGTGGACAAGAAGCAACCAATGAGAAGTGAGTTGGGATTTTTGTTGGCTTATGAAATTGATTGGGCTCTGTGGGAGTTGTGTGTTAATAATGCATGTGAACTAAATGGCTTGTTAGGCGAATTATCAATTTGTTGTGTGTTTGCAAAAATCAAGAAAATTGTAAAACTAGATGGTTATTAAAGTAATAAAATAAAAAATAGAATTTGACAGAATTTCATCGAATAACTATGTATTATTGGACCGTCATATAAAATGATTACAAGTAATGAAATTGGTCCCGTGACCAAGGGTTGTTATCTGTTGTTTCTCTCGTGAACTTGTTGACGTTGTCCGTATTTGGTGACAAAGCACCTTCTATACTGTCTACGTGGCATTTAACTGTATCACTCATCAATTTCATATTATAATTGGACGAATTTAGCCCTAAAAAGAAAGCCCATTTTAAACTTAGAAGGGCCCATCGTGCGGCTCATTAAGAAGAAAAAGGACCATTTTGTATTAAAAATAAATTAAAATGATTGAAGAATTAAATTGAAATAACGATATGATATCTACGAATCAGAGATTGACACGTATCGCTGTTTCAGTTACTTCTGCCGGAAAGTTGAATATTCTTTATTCCTCAGTCGCTTGCTTTCTCCCACATGACATGATCGCTTCCATCTTCGAACCCAATCCCTTCTCTCATCCTTTGCTTTGTTCTCTTCGATCTTCTCCGCTGCGGTTCTGCCCCCACTTCAGATTTCGTGCCCGATCGGTGAATCCCGCGCATATGGAGTGTGTGCGGTGGTTCGGGAGTGGTTGCTTTGCGCCTAAGAACGGTGAAAGGGAGCTGAAGTCGGAGATCAACAGCGGTGGCGAGGATGTCTTCGACGTGGCAGCTATGGAGTCCGTTGACAACCCGGATCATCTTGTGGTCATGGTGAACGGCATCGTTGGAAGGTACGGGATTCCCCAGTTTTTTGAATTTTCTTTTTCGTTTCGTTAAGTATGGAAGTAGAATTCAGGTATTTGTCGTTTTCTGTTGGGATCGTGATTCAGTGCGGCGGATTGGAAATTTGCGGCGGAGCAGTTCGTGAACAAGTTTCCGAACCAAGTAATCGTGCACTGTGCGTATTCTAACTCGTCGGTCTTTCCTTTCAAAGTTTCTTCGTCGTGTTTTCCAGTTTTAGGGTTCATCAGTGGTTCAATGGATTAGATTACCCTAACGATACGGGTGGCTCGGGTGCAGCCTACCATCTGATATGCTACTGTTGACAGAATTGTGTTGAATTGATGACATTGATCGTTCGTCTTACAAACAGGTAGCCAGAGTAACTATGCAAAGTTGACTTTTGACGGTGTTGATATGATGGGCGAAAGGTTAGCTAATGAGGTATAGTACTGAGAAACGAATAGTTGCATATTGTGGGTGCCCTTGTTACGGTCATCGATTGTTCCATTGGAATCTTATGCAGGTTTTATCTGTGATTAAGCATAGAAATGAGCTGAAGAAGATCTCATTTGTTGCTCATTCATTAGGAGGTCTGATTGCCAGATATGCCATCGGTAGGCTGTATGGACAGACCAGCGAAGGCAACTCTTTTGCTTCTGCTTCAAGTAATGAGAATGAAAAAGGTGACAGAATTGCCGGGTTAGAACCTCTGAACTTTATAACTTTCGCAACACCTCATCTTGGTTCGAGGGGTCATAGACAGGTGACTCGACAATTTAGATTGCCTGTCTGTCTAGGTCAAATGATGTTCTTTTTATTCCCTTATGGTTTGGACCTGTTTCTGTTTCTGTTTCTCTGTCTTGTTACAGTTCCCTGTTCTCTGTGGCTTTCCTTTTCTTGAAAGAACAGCATCCCAAACTGCACACTTGGCTGCAGGGAGGACTGGAAAGCATTTGTTTCTGGTGGACAATGATGATGACAAACCTCCTCTTCTCCTCCGCATGGCTTCGGATTCTTATGATCTGAAATTCATGTAAGTCTCTGATTGCTTCAATGGCTTCGGATTCTTTGATGACTGAAAGACTGACTAGTATATAAATCTCTTCTTATTACTTCAACAGATCAGCTTTACATGCCTTCAAACGTCGTGTGGCCTATGCGAATGTGAATTATGATTGTATCCTTCTCCACATATATATATATATACATATGTATATATGTATGTAAGAGAATGTTCTCTTTCACTTCCGATGAAGATATGGTTGGGTGGAGGACATCCTCAATCCGTCGTCAGAACGAACTCCCAAAGGTTAAGGCATTCACTCCATTACATGTTATGTTTCTTTTTTACTTATCACTTTGGATTTGCATCTAATTCTTATTGCTTATCATCTTACAGCCAAAACTCCTCACAACAGATCCAAAATATCCACACATTGTCCATATACAACACGAAAACACAGACAATATCAATTGCAACCCAATCTCTGCACCAATGGTAGACGAGAATACCGATTTGGAAGGTTTATTTGTTATTCATTTTTTTTTATCATTTTCTAAATCATTTAAAAGTGTTGATTTTTTGAAGATAATATAGTGATTGTGAAATGCGTAGAGGAGATGATGAAAGGGCTGAGTCAAGTACATTGGGAACGTATTGATGTTAGCTTTTGTAAGAGCAAACAACGATATGTGGCTCACAATACCATTCAGGCAATGCCTCATTACTAATAGTCTCTCAATGAATGTTCATAAGCATTATATATATATATATATATATATATATATAAATGTTATCATTGCTTGAGAAGCGGACATGGGCATTTTTGTCATTTTTATGTTATCTTCTGTTCTTTTGAAACTGTCTGTTTTGCAAAACGACAACGTTTTCTATTTTTTTCTCTAGAATACAAAAAAAGAGAGAAAAGAAGATAAAATACATGCAGGAGGAGTAAATGCTGAGTCAGAGCGAAACGAGGAAGGAAGAAAACAAGAAAGATCCAATCTCGAGTAACGTACACGTGGACCGGATATTTCTTTGTTAATTACCTAATTAATTCTGGATTAGATCTCTAATTAGCTAAAAATTAAACATATAAATGCATGTATTACACAAAGAAAAAATCGTATTTATTTGATGATAACTATGATTCAGTTGGAGGTTTGTTATAAAAATCAGGATAAAATCTCTAATTTAGATTAAATTACCCGATTTAATCGACACGTTTTGATATTTATCCAAACAAGGTTTTTCTTCCCTTTTATATATAAACCTATCTTTCATTCATTTCATTCCATTCATCAATCTTAACAATTCGCTGCTTCTTCTATTGCTTTCACGGTGAGTGTATGTATTTATGTCTGAGATATCTTTCTTTGTGTATGTATTATCATTTCGTTTTTAATCGGAAGGGTTTTTTCGGCTTCGTATTTCCTCTGCCTCGTCCTGCAGGTGGGTTTTGGAGTGATTTCATGAAGAAATTAGGGTTTATTCTGATCCTTGTGGGGCTGACCGCGGCCTCGTTCCAAGTGGTACATGGAAAATATCTTCTTCTTATCCTTTTATCATATTTGAAAAGTAAAGAAATAGACTTTTTTTTTTAAGTTTTAACTTTATTGATTGTGTTATTGTTGTGCCAAGTCGGCGGAGCCACCAACATGTCCTGCTGATTTAGGAGAGAAGTGCGGCGATTCTGATGACTGGGAAGGGGAATTCTTCCCTGGAATCCCCAAAATTAAGTATGAGGTAATACCTCTGATTGCCTTCCTACTGTATTATGATCTGAAATTAGATTAAGATATTTGTTCATAATGATGATTCAGTTGGAGGATTTGGATCTATGGTCTTGCTTCATCTTTTTTTTTAAATCCTTTGAATTCAGGGACCTTCCAGCAAAAACCCACTTGCATTCAAGTGGTATAATGCAGAAGAGGAGATTCTTGGGAAGAAAATGAAGGTACTTTTTTGTTTATATATATATATATGTTATTGTTTATAAGAAGTTTATGATGATATTGGAATGGATGTGAACAGGACTGGTTTAGATTCAGTGTGGCGTTTTGGCACACATTCCGTGGAACAGGAGGTGATCCATTCGGTGCCCCTACAAAGTTTTGGCCATGGGAAGATGGCACCAATTCTGTCGCCATGGCTAAGAGAAGAAGTAAGCTTTTTTTACTCATTTCTCCTTCACTTCCACTGCCATTAAACCATCTTTCCCACTCACTCCTCATTGATTCAATCTGTAGTGAGAGCTAACTTTGAGTTCTTGAAGAAACTTGGAGTTGAATGGTGGTGTTTCCATGACAGAGACATTGCTCCAGATGGCAAAACACTCGAGGTAAGTCAATTCATGCTAACCCTTTGTCCCATTTCACTTTCTGATTCCATTACATGGCTTCTTATGTTCTGTCTTTTGTTTTGTCTCTTGTAGGAAGCTAACAAAAACTTAGATGAAGTTGTGGAACTTGCCAAAGAACTTCAAAAGGTGATTCATTTAATCGTTTTTTCATTTATGTATTTTGATGAGTTTGGTTTAACAAAAGCTTTTTGGGTGATGCAGGAAAGCAAAATCAGGCCACTCTGGGGTACAGCTCAGTTATTTTTGCATCCTCGTTACATGCACGGCGCTGCAACTAGGTTTTAACACTTCCAACCCTCCTTTCTATCCTTAAATACATGCTTACTATTAATAGTAATGAACTATATGGTTTTCCTTTGCAGCTCTGAGGTTGGGGTTTATGTTTATGCTGCTGCCCAAGTGAAGAAAGCAATCGAGGTGAGTTTGCGTTCATCAGAAATGCCTACGGATTTGAGATTGAGATTGTTTTAGCTGATATCATTGTGGATTCATCAGGTAACTCATTACTTGGGCGGAGAAAATTACGTCTTTTGGGGAGGTCGTGAGGGTTATCAATCGCTCTTGAACACGGATATGGGGAGAGAGCTTGATCATTTGGTATGTTCTTCTCTAATCATAACATAGTATCACCATCTTCATATATATCAAATTATACTTCATGAAATCACTCCGCAGGCAAGGTTTTTTGAAGCTGCTGTTGCGTATAAGAAGAAGATTGGATTCAACGGTATATCCTTCTTTCTTTACTCTTCTTTCGTAGGATTTTCTGTTGGTATATGGTGATTATGTGAAACCCTTTTGTTCGTTTGATCCCAGGGACGTTTTTAATCGAGCCCAAGCCTCAAGAACCCACCAAACACCAGTATGATTGGGATGCTGCTACGGCTGCTAATTTCTTGAGAAAATACGGACTTATTGGTGAGACATTGTGATTCACTTGCTTCATTTGAAATTGAGATCTCATCAGTCTAATTCAAGATATAATCTTTTCTTTTTTCCTCCTCCTTTGCTGCAGGTGAATTCAAATTGAACATCGAGTGTAACCACGCAACCCTTTCGGGTCATACGTATGATACCTAAACTAAACCTTGTATCATATCATATCATATCATATATATTATCATTCTCTTTTCCGACTGTGTATACGCAGCTGTCACCATGAGCTTGAAACCGCGAGACTTAATGGTTTATTAGGGAACATCGACGCCAACAGTGGAGATGCTCAAACTGGTGAATCTACGACCAAAATATGAGCTTTCGCGTAGTCATTGATTGATTGGTGTATGAAAAATGAAAACTTTTGAACGAATCTGCAGGTTGGGACACTGATGAGTTTCTGACAGATGTTGGTGAGGCCACCATGGTTATGTTCAGCGTCATCAAGAACGTATGTAATATGTAAAACCCATTCTTTTAACTGCAATTTCTGAGAAAAATCTGTCATTTGTTGATTGAATCTTTTAGTACACAGGGTGGATTGGCTCCAGGAGGGTTCAACTTTGACGCCAAACTGTAAGAAAAGGGTTAATTGATTTGAAATGTGATGTGGGTATTGAATGGATTGTAAAGCTAATAATAAGTGTGATGATAAAACAGGAGGAGAGAGAGTACAGACGTAGAAGACTTGTTCATTGGTCATGTGAGTGGGATGGACACTATGGCTCGCGGCCTTCGTAATGCGGCTAAGCTTATTCAGGATGGCTCACTTGGCGAAGTTGTCAGAAAGAGGTATCAGAGTTGGGACTCTGCCATGGGCAAACACATTGAGGTAATTATTATTATTATTATATTTATTTATTTATATTTATATATAAAGATCATTATATTATATATAATGTATGTATGTATGACTCAGGAGGGGAAAGCGGATCTCGAGTATCTAGAGAAAGCCGCCAAAGAGTGGGGAGAAATCAAGGTGGCTTCGGCCAAGCAGGTATTTTTTTTTTACTATTTGAGTTAACCTAAAGGGTGAATATATTATTAATAATTTTAATTAATTGAGTGAATGAATAGATTATTAACCCTAAACCCTTTTGTTATTTGAATTTGTAGGAATTGGCAGAGATGATATTCCAGTCTGCATTGTAGAAGGAAAGAGGGTAGGCTCTGAGATGAAATAACACCATGGACACAACTTTCTCCCAATTTCATAAATAAATTTTATCTTTTTTTTTTTAAATTATTTATCAAAGGATCCGAGTTTTAATGTTATATTTAGAGAATACTGTGTTGTATGGTTCTCTTTCTATTCAATCTCACGTCCCTCTCCCGACAAAACATTATCTTTTATTAATATATATAAAACCAAATGTATTAGAGTGACGAAAATACCCCTCTTCATATCTATGACACGAGGATAAGAAGAGCACGTCACGCTTCTCGATCTCTTCAATCAATCAAATCAATAATTCATTCATTCACCTCCCAAAGGGTATTCTCGTCACTAAAAATGGATACATACATAAAAACCGAGGCCACGTGGGAGTTCCAGAACGGACTGACGCACGACGTGACGTCATTTCAAACGGAGCCCTTGCTTTGACGTCTTCTTCTGTGCTTTTGGTCACATGTGCTAAGTTAGTAGTAGTAAGATGCGGTTCGGTTTTCTAGACCGCTAAACCAATTGATAGCCAAATAACTATTTCAATTAAACCGGATAATATGATATCAACATATAATATTGTAAGAGCAATATGTAGTTAATCAAATAAACAAATAATAAGATACATTGAATGGGGTCGATAGACAGAATCGGACATAAATGATGAAATATTTACCACTTTAGGTGAGAACAAAAGGAATGGGATAATATAGAAATTGGAGATAGAGTCAAATAAGAGTGTGTGTGTGTGTATTGATAACAAATAACTTATTGCGTTCTCGAAGAGCCAACGAATTGTGGACCCATCATTGCAAATTCCAACTATTTATCCAAAGACAACTCCTTTTCTCTCCGAGGGAATTGTCTACTTTTTTTTATAACCAATTTATTTTAATTTTAGTTATTATTCTTATTCACTTCCTGATATTTTTATCACAATTTTATGTTGAGTATTTTAATAGCCACTTTATAAAGTTTAACCATAATATTTTGTTACCGGGCGTAAGTGTAAGCGTGTATGTTTTTTTGGTAAACATGGGTTATCTAAGAAAATGGGATATGAACACCACTAAGATTATACTAAAATTTTGTGTTTAGAATTATTGAGATGGTCCGACCAACTTTTAGATATAAATCTTAAATAATCGCAAATAATTAGTGATAGTTTTATTATAATCTCATAACACATATATTTCAAAAAAAAGTTCGAGATTTTTCCATACATTTCATTCTTTATAGATAGAAAATCTGTTATTCCTATCTCATCATCTTGATTTTTGCACTTAAATACAAAAATCAAGGTATTGAATGGATATCAAATTCGATTTAGAAATAAATAAAACCATTATTATATTAGGTACATTTGTAAAATATTAAAAATACAAGATGAAATTGATTTTAGAAAATAAAAAATAAAGAAAATAGAATAAACCGTAAGTGATAGAAATAAAATAACATATCTTCTCAAACAATAAATAAACGTTGCGTATATAACAAAAAGAAAATACAGAGTGGATGAGATAATATCAATATATAAAACAAAATATCGGTTGTATGATCAGTTCATTATGGTTAATAGATATTAATGTTAGGTTATGAGATATTGGAATTAAAGTAGAGGAGTAGATTACAAATTAATGTTGATATTTTGGATATTTTGATTAAAGCCTAACAAAATCTATAATGCTTAAACCAAAGTCGAAGGAACAATTTTATTTTAATGGGTTGGAAGACTTTTAAGTTTCTGAAAATAGAAAGTAAAACCTAAATTATGCCGACCCTTTTGTCCCCTTCCTAGTGAAATTCCTATAATATCCTTTGCCCCACTCCCGCAATGTACATCAATCGATATATATTATATGGTTTATATATACATAATTTTTTAAAAAAATTTTGTCATGGAACATGAATTTAGTATCTCGTGTTTATAAGTATCCAATACTAAATGCGGACCGTACGAATGATTTACATGACATTTTGTTTATTTAAATTAAGTACAAATATGAATTAAATACTCATATACTGTCATGTTATTGTAACACTGTCAAAAGTCAAGGAAAGCGACGAGAACTCCAATTATATGGTTTTACTATTTGTTTATAATTGTTTGTCAACGTTCCATACATACATTTTCGACATTTTGCATTACATTAAACATATATTTGATATATATATATATATATACACAAGGAATGAAGAAATTAGTCCAACAGCACTATTTTTTTATTATGGACATTAATATTTGTGTAAAAAAATTGAAATAAAAAAGTAAAAACTAGATGTTAATTCCAAAGACGTTGTGCAAAACTCATATCGTATAGCCTAATTTATAAAGGAAAATAATAATCTTGGCAAAAATCATATTTAGGAGGAAGGATTATTAATATTAGAAGCCAATTTTCGCGTGGCTGTGGCTGAACCACGTGTCGGTAAATGATTCGTTGATTATCCCTAAGTCCCTCTCTATCTGACTGGACTCGACAGATCGTCTAAGCAAATCAAATACCCGACTCTCACATATCTTCAATTTTTAACTCCAAAAAACTTCCGAGAGAGAGAGAGACAAAGAGAGAGAGAGAGACAAAGAGAGAGAGAGAGATGGTAATCGGGTCAGGGAACGCCAAGGGACTCCCCGGCGGGTGGGGAGCAGCTCCACGTTCATGCGACGGCTGCAACGTGGCGGCCGTTGTGTTCTGCCGAGTTGACTCGGCGTTTCTGTGCCTAACGTGCGACACGAGGATACACTCGTCGACTCGACACGAGCGCGTGTGGGTGTGCGAGGTATGCGAGCAGGCTCCCGCCGCCGTTACCTGCAAGGCCGACGCCGCTGCTCTCTGCGTCTCATGCGACTCCGACATCCACTCTGCCAACCCTCTTGCTAACCGTCATGAACGCGTCCCGGTCGAGCCTTTCTTCGAATCCGCCGTTGCCAAGTTCTCTGCTTCCTCCTTTGGCTTTCTCGGAAACTTCACATCTTCCCCTGCTTCAACTTCCGTCGATTTCTCTGCGGCGGCTGGTCACTCCGATGATCTGGGAGTGTGTCCTTGGCTGAACCCCAGCGATTTCAACGAGAACACCAAGGGCGACCTCGGAGCCACTGCTGAAATGAAATATTCTGATTTTGTGTACTCCGATTTCGACAGAATGATGGCGTTTGAGTACCCGAACTCATTCCAACCGCCGCATAATAGCGCCGGTACAGACAGTGTTGTCCCGGTTCAGTCAAAACCCAATCCACTCACAACGGCTAACAACGAACACTGCTTCGACATCGACTTGTGCAGATCAAAGCTCTCCGCTTTCTGCTACCCAACTCAATCCATCAGCCACAGTGTATGTAACCTCCAAATTAAGTCAATCTTAGTTTATAATATCTACAACCCTACATGGGAAATTAACTTGGATTGACTATTACGTATTCAGGTTTCGACTTCGTCCCTCGATTTCGGCGTCGTCCCGGACGGCAACACCTCCCTGTCGGAAATCTCGATACCCTTTGGCCGAAACATGAACACCAGTTCGGTCGGGACAGTGGGCGATCCCAGCCCCTCAGTGTCGGGAGGAACCACGAATCAGCAGATATACGGTTTGGACAGGGAAGCTAGGGTATCGAGGTACAGGGAGAAGCGAAAGAACAGGAAGTTCGAGAAGACGATCCGTTACGCCTCAAGGAAAGCCTACGCCGAGTCGCGGCCAAGAATCAAAGGGCGCTTCGCCAAACGCACCGACGCTGACAACGACGTCGTTCTTGTTGACCACATGTACGCATCGGCCGCCCAATACGGCATCGTACCGTCGTTCTGATCCAGGGGACTGCATAATATAATTGTAATGAGCTCTTCTTGCCATGGCAGCTCAGCTCCCATTGTCCCGTTTACTCTTTTCTCTTATTTTTTACTGCACGTGGGGGCTGCCAGTAAGTCAGTAACTTCTTTTTTCCTATTTTTATTTTTAACTATCAACAAGACGTGGAATAATATATAAGTATATATATTTATATATTGGATGGCTGATGTTATGTTTGATTGATATTTTTATTTAATTTTGTAAGACGCGGTCGGTTGAATAATAATGAGGAGAGGGGGTTGATTTTGTCATGTACCAATATAAAATATAATATGGTCAAAACTAAGAGTATTTCAAATAGTTATTAATCTTTGGATTAGACATAAGATTCACAATATTATTAATTTATTCCTCTTTTCCGATATTTCTGGAACTTTCTCATAGAAAAAGTTCACACGTGAATTATCGTATCAAAGACCCTTTACAACTATTACTACTATCCTTACATTGTTATAAAATTATAATAAAATATTATAATTAAACATCAATCAATTTTGTTTAAATCAGTATTCCAAATGTGTCCAATAGTCTCAAACAACTAACACGCCTGAGAATTTAATTATAAATTTCACGAAGAATACATTTACCTTGCAACGAGTGAGAGGAATTTACATCTATTCTCCATATTTTCTTGTATCTAATATTTGAAATTCTAATTTTAACTTGAAATTTTGATGTATTGTGGAAAGGTTTTTATTAATATAAAACATATAAAAATATAAAAATAGGAAACGCCACACGGTGAAAACTCATCGAGCCATATTATTATATGAAAACATTTATTATAATTACAACAAATAATTAAAATATCTGAAGTTTAATGTTTAGTTATATGCAAGATTTAGGTTTATTGTATAGAAAATATCATTTTTAGGATCTAAAATGAAAAAATAAAATTAGAAAAAGATTGAAGGAGACGTGTGCCGGCCAGTGGGTTATAATCAACCTCTATGTAATGGCATTTTAGGCAGGATATTTTTGGACCGCCTCTTAGATTTTCAAATAGTGGATACTATAACTCTCGGGGCCACTATTTTTATAATATGACAACAATTACAATTACAATTATATTATATAATAACAACAATAACAATATATAAAGCATGAATTTGACAATACCTGGAATTAAATTTAAAGGTTTGATAAGGGAAAAAAGTTTGACGTGGATTGTCACCACTTACCAATGACGTTTCCTTATTTAAGCTTTTCATTAGATCAATTATATGTACTCAACTAAATGTGTTACGATATATCCATTCGTAAGATATTACAAATCTTATGTTATTTTAAAAAAATCAACAAGAAAAATCGATAAATATAGTGGCGGAGAGACGACATTTTTTTTATCCTAAATAACAGTCACATTCATGCATCTCATATGAAATTGGGCATTATATCATATGTTATAACAAAAAGAAAAAACAAGGAGTACGAGACAAAGGGAGATTGAAATAAAAGAAATAAAATTAATATATATATACTTTTTTCTCTATAAATTTTAAATTCAGAGAAACATAAAATGGTGTTTCCAATTGCAACGAATAGATAAAAAAAATATATAAAAAATATTAGATTTTTATATATCATTATAGTTTATAAAAGTTAAAATTCATATATTATAAATTGAAGTTTTATCATTCTATGTTTTCGTATATTTTATATATTTTAAAATTTTAGAAAACTTTAAAAAAGATATAAAACCATAAACTAACTAATCGATTTAAACATTAACAGTTGACCGAGGGGGAGAGAGGGAGAAAGGATTAGAGATATTTAGAGATGGACAAGTAGGACCCACATGGGATGGGTCGAGATGGACAAGGGGAGGGCCCGACCACATCCTAACCACGTGTGTCAACGGCCCACGGCCCACGGCCTTCCTCAGTCGTCCACCCTTAGTAGACCGAAACTAGGACGCCACGTGGACTGATGATCACAATTGGAATCATTTTTATTATTAATCAAATACTATTGAAAATCATGGTTTATGGGAAATAAAAAAAACCCATTTATAACAAAATCATTTCGATGGCATCTTCTTTAAGCCCATAAAGGAAACGTTATACATCTAAATCGGAATTCCCTATGATTGGGCCAAGCCCGATTCATCTGAAATCCAATCTTCAATCCATTAAAAAATAAGTTTAAAGCCTAAGAAAAAAAATAAATAGACGAAACCATGATGAATTGAGCTTAGATAGATTATTTAGCCCATTTAGCATTTTTGTCATAATATCAGATTTATAGTTATGTAATTGGATTAAATTTCTTTGACAATATAATAATTCTATAAAATGTCTTAGAAGCTAATTAATTATGGTTGAGTGACTTAATTGTTAAACATTGAGAGTTATATATTTAGCCTATGACATTACCAAAAAATATCATATTGTATGCATATTCCAAGAAAGTCTAGGACCATCTTCTCTTTTCTTTCAAAGATTTGCTCTTTTATGTTTTTTTTTTTATTTTAAGATTATCAATTTCGAGTTTTTAAAACAGGACTTCAACTTGCGAACCCTGAAAAATTAAAATCGGCCTATATCTGACACGTGTCATTTCACACCTGAAGACTCTCATTTTTTCAACTCAATTTGGCAATTTCTCAAAATTTAAAAAAATTATATTTCTTCAATGTGATATATCAAAATCTCATATATATATATATATGTTACAAAAATATATTTCCCGGAGTTCCCATCATGATCTTGTTGGAAGCTTACAAAATAAAATCAAAGCCCTAATGATCATTTATGAATGAGCTCAATAGAAGATATTTCGTCTTGTTACTGATGGGCTCTTGATGACCCGACCCGGAATGGACCGGGTCGAACTAAGTGTTGGTAAAAGGCATTAGAACCCCATGACGTTGATGTCTTTAAACCTTGGAATGCCAAAACACAATGCTCTGTTTTAATCTTTCTCTGCTTTCAAATGTAATTGGCCTCACCTCTTAACTTCCCTCTTATTATCTCTCTTCGTCGTCGTCTTCTTCGTCGTCGTCACCGCAAGTACAACTCTTGTCGGCATCCATGAACGATGACGACCTACTCGTGCTGTTACTATTGCTGGCCGGAGTCGCCAGGTAAGAGGGTTTCACGTCACCCGCCATTATCACCAGAAACTTCTCCGGCAGCGGTGCTGGAGACTTTTTCGTATCGCCATCGACTCCAGCTTCGAGGTCCCTCTCTCCATTAGGGTTGTCGCCGGAATCGCCGTCGAGGTAACCAGAGAGTCTCCAGTAGGAGCAAGCGAGGATGAGAAGAGCGAAGGCGATGAGGCCGAGCATGGCGGCCAAGCCGCCGAATAAGTAAGGAACAGGGGAATGCCACGGGGAGTGAACGACGGCAGAAGCTGTGGTGTTGGTTTGTTGGGTCATGTGTGGATAATATTCTCTTCCTTCCATCTCTCTTAGGGTTTCTTTTTCTTCTTCTTCTGTTGGTTTTTTTATTATATGGAGAAGAAGATGTTTGATCGATGAGAGAGAAAATAAAGTTTTTATTTTTGTGAAATGGATTTATGGTTGAAGGAGAGGAGGGTCGTTAGTGTATTTATTTATAGAGAGAACGAGGGAATTTCGTATGACTTGTAATGTTTAATATATAAATTATATATTTCTCATCATACTCAATTTTCATATTTTTATTTATTCATTCTTTTTATCTTTTAAAAATTATGAAAATTCAGTATTTATAAATGTTTGGTAAAAATTAATATAAGATAAGATAAAACTATAAATATTAATGAAAAATATTCAACCTTATAAAATTCGTATTATAATATTTAAAATAGTAATAAATTAAATAATATGTTTAAAACGTTTAAACCGTATAAATTGACAATTATGAATGTTTAAATTGTCATGGTTCGATCATATAGATGAGTGTCTATATTTCTCTAATGTCTGTACAAAATATCTAAAAAAATTTGAAACGCCTAATAATCATATCGACAATTGCCTAACGTCTAACCTATAATATTTAGAACAATTGTATTTACAATGTTGCTGAGAAAATTCAGGTTGAAAATTAGTGTTTATATATAAATAAATGGAAAGAATGAAGTTTGTATGATGGGTGACATGATAATCAATTCAGATATTTTTGGGGGAATGTATAATGTTTAAGGGTGATTTTGTGGTAATAAGATGATTGGATGGATTCATTTTAATAAAACTACGAGCAAATGGTGGAACTTTTTTTTATTATTATTATTATCTTTTGTGTTTAAAAATAAGAGAAAAGGATGAAGGAATAATAGAATATGTCATTTCATTTGGATTATAACTTTATTACACTGTTTGGATAATCAATTACAATCATTCCATCGTCGTCAAATCCACTTGATTATCACCCAATTAAAAATATTCTTCAATCATTATCATTTTTTTTATTAAAAGAAATAAATTTTGTTATCCGAATCTCCCAATTGACGTTTTAAGCTTATTGTATTCTTTGGGATGATTGGTCGTAATATTAGGTTTATTTTTTAATGCGATCATCATTGTTTTATCAAATATGTAATTAGTGATATTTTAAGTATACTTTGCAACAGCGAGTGGGAACCTTCTAAATGGGAAACATGATCAGATAGAGGAGTAATGTGAAAATATCTGGATTTAATTTAATTCATAAACTAATTTACAATTTTTGAATTATTCTATATCATATAGAAATATATATTATTAATGTTATATTACATACAATTTAATATATCATATGATAATATGACTATTCCAACAGAATAAGAAAAGAAAACGTGATAGATATCTGAAGACGTTAAACACAACGGAGAAGGGAACGTTACGTAAAGGGGAAAAAACATGAAAATGCTTCCATACTTAAATATTTATTACGTTTCATTCTCATATATAATTTTATAATTATAAAATATTATAAAAACGTTACAATTTGTAAATATCCGCAACACAACATCCATATGTTATACGATTACGTACGTACCACCATTGGAGGCCTCGTTTATGCGGAAAACAAGAAAACAGATGGGTCCCACACCATCCCAATCCAAAAAAATAATATACTACATCATAAAAAATAAATTAAAATTATTTAACAAATAATATAGTATGTTAATAAAAGCAAGAACCAATAATAAGAAATAAATAAAATAAAAAAAGCTGGAACAACATACCAAACCCTATCCCCAACTTTTTACACATTAAAAATGTTTAAAAATAATATTTTCCATTAATTTTCCCCCATTTGGATCCATATCTTGATCTTCCCTTTGTTAACACCATATCTTTTTCTTGTTTGTTAAAATGGTTATTATTTATTATGACCATAACTATATTTTTTAAACCTCTTTAATCATAACTTGTTGTACTACTTTTAAGATAATCTTATTAATTAAACTGGGAACTATATATTATCTTAATGACAATAATTATTTATGGGAAATATGTGTAAATATAATTGGTGTGAAATAAATGAGAAAGGGGTCCCGTTTTCATCGTCAGCTTCCACTATCGACGTAGACGTCAAGGGCAAACGTATATTCCACGTTCTTCTACTTATTCTTTTGCATTTTAATCATATTTTATTTTTTATTCCAATTCGTCATATGATATGATATATATATATATATTATAAGTGTTAATTTAATATAACCCACTAAGATCATGACAACTAGCTAACAAATCAATTAAGACAAATGAATATGTATATAAAAAAATATTATAAAAGCGATCATGAGAACATTAAATGTGGCATGAAGAATTCCAACCAAATCCCACTCTTTCATTAATTTATTGCGATTAAGTTAAAATCTCATTATCACTTTCCTATAGCCATATATTTTATCAGTCATGTATACATTAATATATATATATATTATATAAGTATATGGATTAATTATTGAATTAACAAAGATTTAGTTGGAAAACAGAGTGGAATTTATTAGGTCTAAAAACAGTTTAGTTAATGCAATTAAGCGTGAATCTTACGGAATCTAATTCCTGCAAAATTAGAGCTTAAGGATAATAACCTAATAAATCGCTTTCGGAATCTACCAATCTCTAGAACAAATTAATTGTAGCAATTATTATATTAAATTATATTAATTAAATAATAGATTGAAGTAATTCGTGTAATGATTAGTAAACAAAAAAACATGATTGCTATTGCTTCTTTTCTTTAGAGATTGCTATCTATTTCCCAAACACAATCTTTCTCAATTTGTTTATTTTTTTATCTCCAAAAACTTTATTTATATATAAATATGAATCAACATTAATATTTCAACAGAATTTGAATCAACTTCTTTATGTTACATTAATATATGATTAGATTATCGATGAGATCGATATACACATATTTCGATAAAATTAATTGTAAGCGATGGCTAAGTATACACATACATATACGTGTACATATTTTGCATGTAATTCCTCTATTTTTTTATTTCCTGTCATGTAAGGCCTAATTGGAATCTCTATGTGCGTACAAAATAATATTAATATATATGTAAAACGTCCTACTATAAATACATTGGCTTCGTATACAATATGGTGCAGATAATATAATTATATATTCTGAGTTATATAGAATAATCAAGATCCGGAAACCTGCAACAAAAGAAGAGAAGATATCCACTATATGTATATATATATATATTACAATTATATTATATAAAAGGCTTATAAATAGTATAGGAAAAAAATGAAAGATGACAAAAGGATGTTATTCTTTCGAGAGTTGGAAGTACAATTATTGTGTGACGTGAATCACTTTTGAGACGGACTCCCACTTTCCTAATAATTGATAATTTCAATCTTTGTTAAACATAATAATTTCAGCCCCCGACATATTATATAATTACTCTCCATTTTCATATTTGTCTAATTTTGAAAATACTATATAGTATTACTAAACTTTTTTTGGTATTTCATTAATATATATACTTATTTTCAAAATATTAATCGATATATGGTCTAATGGATGAATTTCAGGCTTTATATTCAAATATAAGAAAACCATAGTTTTGTAGAAAATTAAGCCTAATAAATCTTGAGGATTAATTTCTTTGAAGTTAATTCCTATATAAACCCTAAATATGCAAATCTATCCAACCATAAAATAACTTTATTTGTTTATGTCTCGAATTTTTTTTTCTATTTCTTGGTGCGTCGTCACATCTCTACCTAGAAGAAGAATATTTCAGATTTATGTGATTTAACATAGATTTTAGCAGAAATTTAATACCAAGTTTTAAGGAGAAACATAAATAAATCAATACTTATACTTTTGAAATATGTCTTTTTGTCCAATTATTTTTGTTAAACTATTGGTGAAACTTTCGAGGAGATTACAAGATGAGCAAGGAATCCAAATCCAAATAAAAAAACAAAGAGAAATGAAAAAAAAAAGAAAATAAAAGGAAAGATGATATAAAGATAACTAATACATATAAAAGTATATATAATGATTCGATAAATGAATAAACAACGACTAAAACTTTTTGTTTGATTGTTTCATATTTATTTAACTTTTAGATGAATAAATATGGGTTGCATGTCAATTTTTATTTTGATTTAAAAATTGGGACAACTCTTACGAGTTTCGTGTGTCTTGTAGATATTATTTTGAAAGTGATTAATAGCAAATTCCGTGATTGAAAATCTTCCCTTCTCTTTTGGTCTTTCTCTCTCAACATTATCCTCAAAAAGCAATTCTATTTGAAATAGACCGTCAGAATTATATAAATATTAAATATATTAAAATATAAAGCCATTCTATTTCCAAAAGGTAAAAAAAAAACTACCAAATTAAATATGAATATATTGATAGTGTACTCAATTATTTACAATATAGTAAAACTATGAATACATAAACCATTCAATACACAAGCAAGTTTAATAATAAATTTTGAAAATAACCATAATGAATTATTATTTTTATCAATGGTTAAAAAACGTAAAATAAAATAAAATAAATATGAATTTGACAAGTTGGAAGGATGGTCAAATGGGTTTATAAAGTACGTACGGTAATCACCATTAGTCAAATCATTACGCTTAATTAAATACGATCAGAAAATAAGACTAATACAATGCCAATGTCTAACTCTTCGCTCACTTTCATATTTTATTATTGATAAGAACAATGTGTGTAAATGTAAATAAAATCACTTTGAAGCATCCAAAAAATACCATTTAATTGATTAACTATATACATTACATATACAAATAAATACATATATATATCATACTTTGATAAATAAAAACGCATTGTATCGAATATTTAGTGTACAAAGCAAACCCCAAAAGTTATTAGGAATCGAAAACCAAAACTAAGGAATATAACACAAACACATGTGAATGAATTCGTTTACTCTCTTATGCATGAATCCATCATTCCCTCATCGAAATTGAAGATTAGACATTAAAATATTTAAACTGGAATAAATTATATTTGATATCATGTTTAATAATAAGAATATAATCTGAACCCAAAATCTTGTTCAAAAATTTATGTTTTTGAATATCATATAGAAGAATATATGAGTCGTATATAAATCATTGCACGATATAATATTATATATATTTCAACAAACCAGCTCTTTTGTGGTCCAAAATTATCCATGTTTATATACACTATAGTTATACAATATTTTTTTTATAAAAATAAAAATAACTTATATGGGCTAATTACTTCTCCAAGATGAAAGTGGAAATTGAATTGTTGATTGATATACATATACTTAATATAATATCTAATATGGCATTTAACTTTCCACCTAACATAACAGTGAGAAAGCATCAGAAACCCTAAAATCATAGGTAGATGCATTGATTCCAAATCCAATATTTCTCCACGATTTTTATTTATATATTCATCCTAACAATTCCCCCTATTCAAAATTTCCCTACTCATTCGACTAAAAATCATATTATTCAAAAGCATTGGAAAAAAGCTCAAAATATACAATGGTTTTTTCCCATAAGGATTACCAAAATATATACATATAATTTCCTTATTTGAAAAGACTTCTAAAATTTATTTAGATTACTCGTAATTAGTTAAACAAAAATATAAACTTACATTCGTTAAATTATTTTTAATATCCATGTCACCAGAATAAATCAATCAAAATTCAAAAACTCAAACCGATTTAAACAAATTTTAACATTAAAAAAAACTAAACAATGTTAAATCCAAACTAACCAAAACCTTAACCTAATTCTAATCAAAGGAAGTTCGTCGGCATGCCGGTGGCTAGGATCAAAATTCAAACCAATTTAATCATAATTTTAATAATATATAATTTTATATATTTCAGGTCCTTTTCCTTTAAATGTATGTGTCATTGTTTTGGTCAGTTTTCGTAACATGATTTTTTCATCTAAAGATTTCGTAAATATAAAAAAATTGACAAAAAGTAAAATAGATATTTTTTATGGCAATTCCCTAAAGATATTTATGTCTTAATCTGAATAAGGTGAAAAAATAAATGGGCAAAGCATAAGCATATGGTGAAAGAATAATATGACATTAAATAAGAAAACAAAAGTATTTATGAAAATACAAACGCACCTATACTTTGTTACATTCCATTCTCTATCCATTTCACAGTTTCGATATGATCCATGTGGATGCTGAGTCAGACTGCAGGTGAAATTAAATAATACAAAGAGAATATAAATTAATTATTATGATAATAGAGAAGGAGAAAATTGGTGGCCTCCGTCGTCGTTTAATTTGGCTATCGATGTCGTTTTAGTCCTAAATCCGTCTTGTTTTTATATATAATTCAAATACTTGTGCTAAATATTTTTTTATAAAAAATAGTTTTATTTGTTTAAAAAATTGTTCTAAAATTGGTATATCAGGAGGATGTGGAATTAGTACAGGAAACACTATAAAGGAAAAAAAGGGTAAAAATGAAAATATGAAAGCTATTTGAGAGACTGAGTGGTTGAATTTTTGTAGTGTAGTGTCTACTCAGAGCCCACATTCTTTTTATAATTACGAAATGTTTGAATTCACCTGACTTTCGTCCTTGACATTGACCTCTCTAACCCTACACCACAATTATATATATATATATATATACCTTATGTTTCATATTAAATTTATTTATAGAATTAAATATGTTCATACCAAACCATAAAAACATATATTTTTACTCTTCGAATCACATTTTTAAAGATCAATAAACATGAACCAAGGACGGTCATTTTTATCAGATACTCAAAGGCCCATCAANAATAAGCCCATTAAGAATCCTATCAAAGCCATACATAAAAGCCCATTAAGAACTCCACCAAGGCCCCTAATAAATAAACCCTAAACCCTAAACTACAAAGGCCCGTAAGCAAAGCCCATTAAAAGATTAACCCTAAACCCTAAACTACAGAGGCCCATAAACAAAGCCATTAAAAATTAACCCTAAAACCTAAAGTATAAAGGCCCATGAACAAAGCCCATTAAACCCATCAAGGCCCATAAACAAAGCCCATCGTGTTTTAATTAAAGACGTAAATAATGGTGAAAGGCATGCCCCGTGCGGAGAGACATCAAACGTGGAATATTAAGAGGTGGGTCTGAATTTTAAGCTATACAAATAAATAAGGAGTGTGACATTCTTCTGCTTCTCGATTTTTCTTCAAATTGATGTTCAATTAAATGTGGTGATGACCCAAAGTAGTTTTCAATATAATTTTGATTCTGATTGATGGCATATTCTCATAATTACGTTACTATTAATTCATTATACACGTTTACATTTATATATCTACAAGTTTTGAAAATTAAACGTAACAAAAAAGAATTCTGAAGGATAAGTTATAAGATTTTATCATAATTATATTTTTTTATTAATTACATGTAATGTATTAAGTTGGGACGTGTGGGGTGATGATAAAATTTAAAATTAAATTTTATAGATATATATGTATATTTTTTTCATGCTTTCTCTATTGATATTTTTTGTAATATTAGTTTATTAAATACAGTTAAATATGCATTAATTATATGTATATCTATAATATAAAATACTATATAAGTAAATTAAGTGTTGAATGTTGATATTTGATATTTTTTTTTTAAATGTTGGCCTTTGAACCATGTGACGGGTATACATAAATGAAAGAAGAGAGAAATACGTCATATATAATGTTGTGTAGGCGTCTGTGTACAAAGCATAAGCTTAATTTAGGGATGTCGGCAAATGTAAATATTAGGTTTAATGTAAATAAATAAAAAAGGGGGCGTGGGTATGTCGGCATGCACTTGCATGAAATGAATAATGAAATAAAGTTTGTAATTTTGGAGGAGAAATACGTGTATGAGTTACGTATATACGACGAAATGATAATAAATACAAAAATATAATATTAAAATTAAATTGGATTTATTTATGCGTGTCCATCCAGCGCAAACTCCGGGGGTTGCCCCTTCACTTCACTTATTTTCCTATGCATTTATATATAATGTTACATCGGCTGAACCATGTTCCATATATATAATCAATACAATATTAATATTATTAATTAAAAATGAATTCGTCTTATAAACATAAAAACTATTTAAACGGAGATTTAGAGAGTTTTAATTTTGGATAAAAAGGATCGAATGTTTAATGAAATATTTGGTGGAAGATTAAGGGATAATGAGAATCGGGTCGACAAGAATCCAACAGTGTGGGGCCCATGTCCCGAAATAGAATCAGACGGAAGACGAGTTACGAACTCCACCTCCTCATTTAGTAGCTTAACTTAGATTCTATTTCTCCCCCAACCCAATCACTATATATTATATTATATCATATACCACTGTATCTATATTACAAAGTTTTTCTTTCTATTTTAACCTAACAATTTATAAATTCCATGTCTTTACATGTATTCCATATCATAATACAATTCAAATTATCAAATTTAAAGAAAACTATAACAAAATTGGAATAAATTTTAAAAAATCATTAGTTTCATTTATATATTCGGTTTATTTTTCATTTTTCTACGGAAATCAAAATATATTAAGGGCTCTCTTATGGGTTGGATTTGTTGTTACCAAATACTAGTTTGGGTGTTTAACTAATTTTGAAAGGTAAATAAAAATTTTATCTAGTACAATATATGTATATAAATATATTAATTAACAATTTAATATTATAAATTGTGGGACAAATAACAGTTGCAACACACAAACGGATCAACAATCTAACTGAACTTGGTCCAAGTTAGAGATTATTACATCTGTTGGGGTGTTAGTTATAGTGATATCCAACAACACATATACATCGATTTACAATATTCATATAAAATATATATTATTATGAAACGGTTTTATCGAAATTAAATAGAAAAATCAAAAGAAGTCGTAGTCCGGGGGTTGAGAGTTGATATCATAATAATAATTGATTTAGATGAAGGCTCACATGTAAAGATCTTAGCTTTGAACATCACGAAATGACCCATTCATTGCTATTATTTCGTTTTCATATTTAATTTACACTATATACTTGTTCCATCCATAGTTCCATCTTACTTGTAAAACCCTAAAAATAAAATTACATAAATAATAAAAATATTTGTATTTATGGTTGTGATGATCCTTTGGCATTAAAAATACCACCTAATTTGGTTTCATGTATTTAATGTGCCAAAGATAAGCA
>CM071863.1:61591974-61678303 GCA_036759665.1 Gynandropsis gynandra
ACCCTAACCCTAACCCTAACCCTAACCCTAACCCTAACCCTAACCCTAACCCTAACCCTAAGGGATAGGAAGTTTTCTCTGAGGTCAGTGATGGATGAAGCAGAAGAAGAGAAGAAAATCCAAAAAAAAGAACGGCCGGAAGGACGAAGGACATCGGCGGCCACGGCGGTATAGGACTGAGACGACTGGCGTTGACGAGAAGGTGGAAGCCGACGGAAGAGAACGCGCTGAAGATGTCGGACGAAACAAGGATATCGGCGGCCTGGTTTAGGGCGGAAGAGGACTGGACGGCGGAGACTGCAGGCGGCGAAGGAAGATGACAGAGGAAATGGCAATAATGGAACCTGCAAAAAATTGAAAAGGGCAAGTTCAAATCTTTAGTTTCTCTGACCCAAACGACTATATTTTGATATCTTTCAAACCAAATTTGGGTGTTCAATCCCTTATATTCCCTTATACCTGCAGTTCTTCGTTTTACTCTTCTGCGGCGGCGGTGGAGGCAACGCGCGGCTCGGCAAGGCGAGAGGGACCGAGGCGATGCGAGGGGACCGATGCGAGGGGTGGTGGAGGTAACCCGAGCCGAGGTGGTTGAGGATAGGCGGGTGAGGGAGAGGGAACGCCAAGCTAAGGAAGAAAACGAAAATGAAAGAGAAGTAGAGAGGAAGAAGAGGAATGGCGTGGGGAGGGAGAGAAAAGGAGAGAGAGAGGGGGAAGGAGCGGAGGAGACAGAAGAAGGTTGGAAAAAGTTGATTTTTAAATTTAGGGTTTTAAGGGTATTTTAGGAATAAGATATATTTTAAGGGGTGTTATGGTCAAATATTGTTATTATTAGTATTATTAAATTTAAATTGATGGAGGTTATTAATTTTTTTTAAATATATTTCATTATAAAAATAAAAAGATTTTAATAAAAAAATTTGTATTGTATAAAAATTTAAATACGTTTAAAATTATTTTTCGTTTTTATTTAAAAAATATAAAATGAACTTTTTTTACAAAATTTAAAAAACTAATGTTGTATTGTATAAAAAAGAATGAGGAATAAAATTTGAATAACAAACAAATTAATTTTTATTTTTGTAAATTAAAATTTTGAATGTGATTTATTAATATTATTAAATTTAAATTGTTGGAGGGTATTAACTTTTCTATAAAAATATATTTCATTAATAAAAATATTTTCATTAACGATTATATTTGAAAAAAGTTATAATAAAAAAATTTGTATTGTATAAAAATTAAAACACATTTAAAATTATTTTCCGTTTAAAAGACGGAATTCATTTAAAAAATGTAACCTCCGCAAAAACCTCGTATTGATGTTTCTTTCTCCGTTGGAATCGCTACCTTCCATACTTCTTTCAATGCCCTCGTCTCTAGCATTACAAAAAATACAAAACATGTTTTAGCATTCACACCTTTATAAATTTTTAAAAAATAATGAGAGTTCGAACAAGTGCACAAGCATCTCGATAACCTTTTTCTCGCGCCTATGTTAGATAGTCGAAGTTTTCTCTGAGATCAGTGATGGATGAAGTAGAAGAAGAGAAGAAAAACCAAAACAAACAGGGCCGGAATGACGAAGGACATCGGCGGCCAGGTTTAGAGCGGCAGAGGGCTTCCAGATGAGATTGAGACGGCTAGCGCTGATGAGAAGGTGGAGAAGCACGAATTCCCCTAAACCCCAAACCCACCGCCGAATGCCTAACCCTCAAACCCCTAAATACTACAGAAATTTAATTTGGTTGTCGGAATCACAATATGAGATAGATGCAGATAATTACAACCAACTATGACTAAAAAAAATTACAATAACAATGTCACAAGCAAAATGACAGGAGAAAACTTGTCAAATGCTAAAGTTCGGACAAAATAGCCGGAATGTAATGTGAATATGTTTACCAATAAATAATCTATGGGCTTATTTATAAATACAGCATTATTAAACCCATAGACTTTTCATGACCATAGATTTACTACAAGAAGCCTACAATTAAATCATCAAATAGGCCACAAGTATATTAACAAATTGAACTATGGGTTTTTCATAAATAATCGGAAGGTTAACTGACAAATTCACCAATATTAGATATATAGTCTTTCTAACAAATAGGCTCAAATTAAGAATGCAAAACATAATAAGTATATGTCAAGACTTAATGTTGTAGAATTGGGATAGGTGTACATTAAAAATCATTCATATATTTGGTAGAATAGATGGAGATGGATACATACAGATATATAAAAATAGATAGATGGTATGTGATTATTTAGAAGATGATGCTGTGTCACTTCGTTGAAGAAAGAAGAGGTTGGAATCCATGGCGAAGAGTGGCCTCCCACACTCTATCGATCTCAAAGAAGCAAGTGTCACCGCACTCATGCTCCTCCCACCCCTCTAGCGCGTGGACTATCCCTCCCACTCTCCATGCACTCATCACCCTCCTTGGCAACCAATTCTAAAGCATAATATTTTATTCAAATCGATAAAATTGATATCAGTATATATTACAGAGAGAGTGTTGTCGCTTATATTGATGATTTACCTCACAAGAATCAATGCTTTGGGCTGACTTGGGAATATACATTGCTGGGGTGGTGTGATAATGGCAGTCCTTCCTCAACTTCTTAGGAGGGAACTGAGAGAATGGAATAAATAGGGTTCCTTCCATTGCCATCATCTCTTCTTCTCTACTTAGACCATCTCCCACTAACCAAATCTATAATTATATGATATGTGTACGTTACATTATCAATATTTCAAGTAGTTATTAGTATACGACTTGGTACATTGCATACATACAGAGATTCATACCCTCGTGGAGTAGTTGCCCCTCGCCACTAGGTTCGTAGTAGATTTCACGCCTGCGAATTCAACGAGTTTGCGGTGATCCTCGTCACGTAACACCGTTACCTATTAAACCACAATATTGTTTCAACACGTCTAAGACTTATTTGCCCACTGCGTGTAGGATTTTGTATTTTCCCCCCAAAAATTGTTACTCTAGATTGTTATATTATATATACCATCTCAGAAAAGTTGATCAGTATACCTTGATGCCTCTTTGACACAGAGCAAAGACAGTGGCATAGGCAACCTTAGTGAGTTTGCCTCTCAAAACCACCTCCGTCGTTCCCTTAGGAACGCTATTAACCACTACTGCAGCTGCAAGACTACTTCCGTCTACCAACCTTATCTTCAATTTCGGATGCCTTTGCACGTACATTTTCCCATACCCATTTATTTCTTCATCCTGATTCATTCACCACGCAAACCACTTATACAATTTAAATATGATGAAGCACGAAAAACATAGCATATTCATGCAAGTAAATGCAGATTCATATGCTTGCCTGGTTCAACAACCCGAGACTCATTACTCCCACGCCCTTTTTATCAGCTTCAAGGATAGTTGTCTCTATCATTTTGTTGATGGACTCGTAATGCCGCGGTGACAAGTACTGCATGCAACAACGTTAGAAACAATTTACCGAGGTGACAAGTACTGCATGCAACAATGTTAGAAACAATTTACCGACTCGACAAGTACTGCATGCAACACTGCTATAAACAACTTACCGACTTGACAAGTACTGCATGCAACACTGCTATAAACAACTTACCGGTCACACACAAACACATATATAAGGGTTCAATGAGTAATAAAGAAAAGAAACGTACTTGAAAAGCAAACTTGGGAAGGAGGCGAGAGTGAAGGGTGAGATTATGAAAACGGTTTCGTTCGAGAACAAGGGTACATGAGGAAAGATTGGTGAGAAGAGCGGAGAGGAGAGTGAGAGGCCACATAAAGCAGAGGAACCAGCGGGAGGATAATGGATGAGAGGAGAGGGAGGGGAAGCCGAGGCGTGTGTGGTAGATAGAGTCAAGCGTGGTCAGGTGGGTGAGATAAATCACGTCCGGTGTCTCCTCCTCTCGCTTTAGGGACGTCTCGTACAAGGAGTCACTTGACTTGTCCTCTGTCCCGTAGATGTAGTCATAGATTGGCATGAATAGAGAGTAGTTGGTTCTAAATTGTGTATGGTGAAGCGAGTGGAACCTGATTCATCAGTTCATATGCCCTGTTAAGAAGATTAATAAGAAGGCGATCTTTAACAAGTAAAACGGCTTTCGAGCACTTACGAAGGAGTGTAGCAGAGGAACTTGAGAAGAGGGAAAAGAGAGAAGAGGGATCTGGGGAAGAGCTCGAAGTTGCAGTGGCCCATGTTGTTCATGAAGTCTATGTAAGTCAAGTATCCAAGCATGGAGACGAGGGAGAGCATCCCACACAAGGATGTCGTCACGATGGGTATAGCAAAGAGCAGCGAATAGGCTATGTGCTCTGCGAAGGGGTGCACAACCGCTGCAAATGGAAGGAGAGAAGAGAGTTACTTGGAATGTACATGTAATAGAAAGGGAATAAGAGAAATGACGTGTAAAGAAAGGGAACATAGTTACAGGTGATAGGCTCAGTGACGATGGAGGAGTGGTGGTGAGAATGGTAGCGAGAGTAGAGGAAGTGGTGGTGAAGGGCTCTGTGAAACCAGTAGTAGAGGAACTCAACGGGACCGACGTGGAGGAGAGCGATGAGAATGGCGCCGTCGGGTCGCCAGAGAGGAACGCGAGAGGCGCCAGGGAGTAACTTATTGCCAAGGTACATGAGGAGTGTGTTGAATATAATTTGGTCGTCCCAGGTGCGTTCACGGTCGATTTGGTCGAACTCGATGGGCTTGTCGACGATTCTCTTGGAGCCCTTTGCGGTCTGATGGCGTGACACGCTTATCCATATCTGGCTGTGAACCATTCGCCACACCATCAGCGCCGCTATCAGCAGGTTCGCAAGGTCTCGCTCGTCCTCGGCCTTGGTGGCGTACGAGTAGATGCTCTCCATCACCCAGGGAGCCACCACCACATACTGCATTTGCATAATCAACCACGACTCTATAAATGTTCAGTCCATCCAGTTATTTGAATATACACGTTGCATATATGTGTGTACTATAACAACAAATGTACATTACATTTCTATTGAAATATTCCCTCATCTCCAATATGTCACCCTATATATATGTGCGTGTATTTTATCAACAAAATATCCTTTTATTCATGCGCTTTATAAATACAATTGTAAAGAAAGAGAAAAACAATGGCGACCTTGAAGCTCCCAAGGGACTGCCATGGCCAGTCAGTGAGAAACCCTGGCCTTGACGCCATTACTCTAGGAACAAATTCGGAAGAAAATGAACTGTTTCTTTTTACAAAAAATTATGGGGGGTTGAGCTCTTGAGAGTAGCATGATGATATATATAGATATATATATACATGTACATAGTACGCATGCAGTCCATGTGAAGCACATGGAGGTGGAGTGAGTTTTGGTGAGTGTTGTACGATACGTTACCCAAATGTGCTCGGATGCTACGACTTGGGAGCATTAATGGCGACCCCCCTTTTCGGAGTAAGAGATCTGGTTGAATTGATTGCCACTCCTACCGGCCCCAACCGTTGCCATTCAAATAAATTTGTTAGGCCTTAGTTATGGGCTTCACCTTTTAGCCCAATCCAATACGTATTAACAGAACCTCGTTCCTAAAATGTATATAAACAGAGTCACTATGCCTCTATATACATGTTCCCTCTCACAAACAAGCAGTTCATCTCTATACATTTCCAACATGTTACCTGGAGATCATCTGGCTCTCCTAATGATAACTCGGGAATGCCGGCCTTCCCTTTACATTCTTTTTATTGTCTTCAAGGAAATGAGACCAACAGTAACAACAAAAACACCAAATACAATAGAGGTTTTACTTTTCTAATCACCCAAACAGCTATAAATACATTTAATGCGTAACACGGAGAGAGATGTCTTACCTTCCATTCCGGGGGAGAGCTCATAAGTGTAGCCAACTCCTATTTTTTCTTGGACTGTAATGAATCGGGAATAGCTATAGACGGAGGAAGGTGTGGATGGAGGAACACTATAGGGGAGATACAAGAAGAGGGCTAAAGGGAGAGGACTAACATCTCCTACGCATCTGCTGACAACCTTAATGTCGGCGATTCCGGGAGAGAAACCCAAGGGGCCCACTGATACAAGCAGCTCCTGCAGCACACCTGAAGCCACAGTTTCATGTACCAACAAGTCTGAAAATGCAAATCCAAAAGCAAAGGAAAAAAGAAGAAAGGAGGAGGAAGTGACCTTTAACGGATCGGTTGCCCCGGTAAGACTCTTTTCCTCTCAGGTGCCAGCCCACAGAAAACAAGGAGCACGAGTTCAACATATCAAACGATCGTCTCAGTCTACTCTAAAGTAATAGGCTTCTGGCAAGAGTTGCATTAAACAGGCTCTTATTTGGAGTACGTCATGATCGATCAAATGTAATGTAACATTCCTTTACCAGAGAAAAAAAATAACTACAAGAAATAACCAGTATTGTTCTGAGAATAAAAACTAGAGGCAGAAAAAGGGTTCACACTGTTGTCGAGGTTAACTTCACTGGTTCTCCTAATGGGATATATGGTTTTGTTAAAGACATATCAGTTGATTTTAGGCTTGGGTGCTCTTGGCTTCAACACAGCGTAAAGGACACCCAGAACTATCAAGAAGGCGGGAACCGTGGTCGTGTCCAGTTCCACTTTCACCTTCCTCTCCTTTGTGCAGTGAATTGGGTGCAAAAGACTCACAGTTTCATTCACTTGCCGAACAAATCTGCATCCCGCAAAAATGATTTGTTATACAAAACGAACAACATAAGAAAATAGGGAATGTAAAAGGGAGTAGTTGCTGAAGGCCCTTACCCGCTGGTAGCATCATCCAATGTATACAGAAATCTCATGGCATCTGCGTAACGCAATTCTCCGGCGATACTTGAAAGCTGGTAACCCCCAAAAAAAAAAATAGTTAATTGGATTCCAGGATACACAACCCATCACAGAAAATGGAAAAAAACAAAAAGCAACTTCACTCACTCGTCTCCACAAGCTAACAACATATTTGTACTTGTTCACCAGCTCCCGCTCTCTTGATTGAAAGAGTTTAAAGGTTTTTGCAGCTTATTTATTCGGTCAAGGTTACAAATGCTAAACCGTAAAACATTTGTATGAACATGCCATCACAAAAACTTGAATCAATTCCCTTTTGTTGTAAAAGCATATAATAATAACAAGGATACTTGTCCTCTCCGACAGCAAAAGATGAATGGCTGAATTGACTGATTGAATTGATTCCTCAAGCGCCGTAATAATATAACTCCGAGCTATTGTGTCAGATTGAAATTGTGACAGGCGCCAACCTTGAGAAGTTATGGAAAAGGGGTTGCAACCCACTGACCATGTCCAGTCCTGCGAGAAAATTTGCTTGCAGATACTAGAATCATGAACCCCAGCTAATAATATTATGATTCCCGATCAAATGACATTGTATTGGTCTTACAACATTCTCTCGGGACAGGAAAGCAATTCCAATTAGCATAATTTGATTGTCAGAATTCATACCTCAATCGCACTTTTATGAGCTTGACTGTAGACAAGATGAAGAGGAAGTAATCCAGCTAGATGTTCGGCAACAGCAGCCATGGTGGCTTTTACAGGACTCCTATATTACACACAATCGAATGGATGATCACAATCGTAGAGGAAAGAAGAAAATTCATCTCGCATTGACAGCACTTATGGCACACAAAAATTTCGACTCAACTTTCCAGCAAAAGTTTTCTAGTAAACCGACTAATGGAACATATGCAGATTTAGATGCAGCAAATTCTGACCTCAGATCCCACAGAAGTGATCTCCCATTACATTGCAAATGGCTCTCCCATGAAGATGCCTCCGACTGAACCACAATGACCATATTCGGTAGTGCCTTTGCTTGATAGTGCTTGTCAATCAGTAGAGGATCCACATGGATGAGCCAAAATATCGGAATCTCAAGGGTAGATCTGCTGTGGGCATGAGCTCCTGAATTATATGCAAAGAAAGATCATAACATCAATGCTAGACACGTATCAATATCACTTAGACCTTACGAACAGCAGATTAGGCACGAGAATCTTATAGTAGTTTAACTTGAAGAACGTGGAAATTTGTGTAAGAGAGCACCAAAGAAATTAAGTGGAAAGTAAACAGAGCAATGGGGAAAGAGCTGCCATTATTAAGCTACTACACTCTACACTGGATCAAGTCAAAGCAGGAATCAACTCCACAGTCATTAATTCCATCAGCGACCAGGACACAAAAAATTATAAGACACCACAAAAGAAAATAGTTGAAATCTTTTATAATCTTCACATATTTCTGTACTATTCTTGAAAAAAGATGATATAAAAGACACTATTGGACCAGATTCTTACACCATAAGGAAGAGTAATCCTCTAAGATTCATTTTGTTCATCTAGATGGACGTGTGATACCCCACTTCTTTTGTATACAAGTATGCAGACAAACGAAAAGACAAATTTGATAGTAACTAGTTTGCTAGATTAACATCAAGGGAAAGCTTCAGTGCCAGCACAAAGTGAAAGAGTGACAACAATATCATACAAAACCACTGATAATGAAGAGGAAATTTCCACTGGAAGCTGACCTTTGAGAGAAGCATGGTCATTCAGCCTCTGCAACTGATGCTGGAGGATTGAGGAATCAAGAAAAGAACGAACTGTCTTCCTATATGTTCCATTGACAAGCAATAAGGGAACAGCAGCCGCCCTCCGAGCTACCGAGAAAGCCATAGCTAATGCAGGATCCTCAGAGAGTGTTAACCTATAAAGTTTTTTTATGGCAGTTCAATATATCTTGGATTACATAACGATCAAAAAAGAAAACCACCAAATCCAAATAAAGATAGTCTCTCCAATTTCAATCCCACAGTGGTTTCAGAGTTGAAGGTATGAGAATATGTACATATGCTGACTGAACATAGGCTTCTGCGAAGGTAACAAGAGTGACGAAAGCCCGTCCATGAGCATTTTGAGATTCACTGGTAGCTGTTTGATGCTTCTAACTTTCTGCACCAATAAAGCAAAGCCTTAAAATTCTTTTCAGAGTCTACAGAAACTAACAAGAAAAAACCAACAACATTTCATTCTCAGACAAAAATTATCTTGACAAATGCGGAAGGCATGACAGCTTAGTGGCTGCATGTGCTTGTCTGCCAAGTGAGAGGTTAGGGGTTCCAACTCCAATCTCTACAAAATTAAGAATAACTACTAAAAAAAAAGTTGCATCACTCATCCGATGGGATGCCTCGTTCTTGCAATTTAATGGCACAATATGACAAGGCTTTTAAGCTGTTGTACTCAAGGAGGTCTAGAAAGAAGACAACTGCTGCGCATTGAATAGTAGCTGAAGTGTCAAAAATGGTAAAGATGAGATCCGATTAATGTTCAGAGATTTCAAGGTGAAATTAGTTCCGCAACATGATTATTGTAACTAGTACAGGCTAGTGCCAGGTCACCATTAGCTCGTTAACAGCAGTAGCTCAGTAGTTTGGGGTACAAATAAGGGAATCAGAGTAGTTTTAGAATCCAGGCTCCGAAAAGTTATTAGGACGAGAGCAAGATAATCTTTACAGTCAAAATTTCCAGATATATAAATGAGTTCTGGAGGAATAAAACTTACCTTTCCCCTATCGTATTCAATCATAGCACTAGTAAAAATTTTGATTCGATCAATAGATGTGGAAACAACCATTTGTTTGGCACTGAAGAATAGTCTTTTTGAAAATTAAGCATAGACATACCTCTTGTGTGATGAAGAAAAGTTGAAAGGAAATCTTCTCATAAAAATGGAATGCACCATCAGTAACTGATGGTGATATTATATGTCTCATGGATCCCCAAAGGGTAGCACCTAAATGCGCAAGGAAGGTATCACGAGCAACTGTGTAATTTTGGAACTCCTGCACAGTGACAGCTGAACACAATGGGTCAATTTTTCTAATAGAACACTGAAGCATTAATGTTTACTTTGTACACTTGAAAGAGTCCTCTATTTAAAAAGGAAAATAGCAGCACAAAACCAAAACCTTCATTGGTACCAAGCAAAATACCTCATAATCATCACTAAACAAATTCCAGCTTTCCATCCGTTTCAGTGCTTCCATGGTCTTTCTCTTGTGAATTTCATCGTATTCCTCTCCTTCAAATGACTGGAGCTCAGTTTTCAAATCTCGCATCCTCTCGTCAAGTTCTAGGCCATAGAAAGAGATAAATATGAGAAAACAATATAGGGTTTTGAGACAACAGAAAAAGCAGAGATATTGAAACAAATGTCAAGAAAATGGGAAGGCATTTGGGGATATCCAACCAGGAAAAAGATTCAATGCATCAGTTCCTTCTTAAATCTAACCGACACGAAGAAAATCACAGGACATAAATGAAACCGATACCCATAAACTTGTCTAAAAAAAGCACCTTGACAAAGTGCGAGCTTTACTTTCCTTCCCTTGCAATGCTTGAATGCAAAAAGTTCATATACATCAATCTCTGCTAGGAGAATGTCAATAGCCTGGTGTTCTTTCTGAGATAACAAGAGCAAATTTGATCATAAGAATTGACCATAAGAACTTTAAATGATGAAAATGGTAATTGAAATATCTGAAAATATATCTATATTATTTCAGGCTAAATATTTTACAAGATTGTGGAATAAAACGTCATCATGTTGAATTATTAAACCACACACATATTTATCAAACTATGCATCATCATCAAGAAAGATGATCTGAAGATCCAGCCCCTCACTTAAGACGTGACATTTTCACCTTACTGGAACATGATGAATCGAATCATACAAAAATGGGTTCTCATATTATTCCTAGAAAAGGGAAGATGACTTCACCACACCCAAGCTAAAGCTTATTGATGGAAGAATCTTATTTTATCAAATCAAATATACCTCTCCAAATACAGAAAATTTTTCTTGGATTGCATCTTGCAATCTGTTTTCTGCTTCATCTTCGGATATTTCTGGTAGGGAAAATAAGACAGGCCCAAACATTAGACAACACCGAACAATGACAAAAGATATCCAAAACTTAATGGAGTCGCGTGTAATTAAAAATATAGAAATTAGTTCAAGAGGTTTAAAATTAAAAACCTCACTTGCATAACGAATTACTATGAACAGTACCTGCAACTGCACCAATTGTCTTTTCCACATTTGGCAAACTAAGTTCTGTCCGCACTCCTTCTCCACCAACAGAAGGTCCCCATGAAAAAGGGCCAGCACTCAGGTCAATGAATGCCCACCTGGTAGGGAATGTTCACATAACGAATCATACAGCTTTTCAAGATGTTGGCATGCATATTTCATGCTCTATGCCCCATAAAAAGGTCACTACATGTATACATTCATACAAATATACGCAGAGAAAAGAAAGGTAACCTGCCCGTTCCGATCCAGATATCTGTCAAACATTCTGCATTAAGGTTGTTAAAGTCGCCGGATTTTAAATCTTTTTCAAGAAGAAACTTCATATCTTCGCTCTTGCCTTTAGACAACTTAAAATTTCAATTGAGAAAGAACGGAGTTTAGCACATGTACAGGACCATAAAAGGATAGAAAATGTCTCGAATTCCAAGCAATGTGAGGTCTGAAGTATATAACATATACCTGCAAAGCTTTGCTTTGAATGAGTTCACCAGCATCTTTGCCTTGATATAGCTGTTCCAACTTGTTCAGAGCATCCTCGCAAGCATTGGACCACTCTATCTGAGAAAAAGAAATATCAGACAAACAACACTTTAGAACATTACACTGCACCAAATTTGCAGCACATTGAATCCATTACTTTTTCAAGCCTGGAAATAGCTACACTAGTAATGTTATTCTATTACCGTAGCAGAACTAAAAATGTAGAAAGAAAAAACAAATCAGGAATCTTCATTATAGAATCTCATAAAATTGGAGCTAAAAATTATTTCTAATTTTTATCAGATAACACAAATGGACAACACTTCAGATCAAACTGCAGCAACGAACATGAACCATAAATATCATCAAATCCTAGATGTATTCACCCACATCAAACAAATCAGCTTAGGAAGGTAAGCGCCTACGACGTCAGGAGGCGTTGAACATGTAAACATAGGACAAAACCATTAAATGAGGAAGAACTCACCGTATCTGTATCCTCTGTAATTGTCCATGCAAATTTCAACATCGGATGCTTCTCGTACAGTGGCTTCCGCATCTTATCAAATGCTACAATTTAATCAATATAAGGCACAAATTAAAATCATCAAGAGGTAGATCATGTAATATTATATGCTTATCTTTGCATACCTAATATACTTTCTGATGGATTTCCGGATTGAAGAAATTTAGTTAGCAAGTCCTTATTCTGTCAGAAAGAAAGAGCAGTTGCTGAGAAATCACTTTTCAGGGTTTTCACTTTAATGTAACAGGAGGAAACTAGAATCACCTCTTTCAGATAAGAGATTTCTGACTCAGATAAACCTCTCCTGCAAAAGCTTTTTCTAAGTCTAGACTGTTTCTAAAAAGACAACAAAAGAACTGAATGAAATAAAAAACTCACCGATATCCATATTTGCCTCCTTTGATGCCAAGTTTTGGGTTCAAAATGAAAATGCTGTATGCATCCTCAAGATGAAGATATTCGACTAGGCTACTGAAGAGAAACTCCATCATATCAACATCCACCTGCCATAGAGCATTTGCCTCGTCCCTGTACCGTATACAAGACCATAGAGTAAAATAATGCTATGCAAGAGACCAGCAAGATGAGTACCGGGAAGCAAAAAATGACTAGAGGCAGTAAGGATATCGTGAGTGGCACAAAATTTGACAACAACCAACTGGCCTACACAGTCGATCTCCATTCAACAAAACTACATCAGGAAATTATTTAAAAATGTATCACCTGTTAGTAGATACATCATCCTTGCGTGCTAGAATGTTGATGGCACGCTCAATTACTGATGTAACTTTTTCTCCCATTTGTATAGCATGAACAGAGAAGCTGCATAAGAGTAAAAACAAAACTCAGCTAACATCTAGGGAGAAAACACCTTCAAGATAAGCCACCATGACAAGATACGAGAGGATCACCATACTTGTAGTTCACTTTACTGATGATAGGAAGTTGGTGTTTTATGTCCTTGTCAATGCTAATCTTGTAAAAAGGGTTGAGAACATCTTTGATTTGCGGAACTCTTGTATGTTCAAAGATGTGATCAAGTTTTACGAACCAGCGCTCCAATTCCCCGGGATGGAGTTTGAACTCTGGAGAAGGTGCAGAAATGTTATGGATCAAAAATAGAACATTCAGAGGCTCCAACCTCAAGAAGAGCATGCATGATAGACAAAGCTTGATCACCTTGGTTTCCTTTGCCTTCAAACCCTATGAAAATGAAATTAACTGGAACAGGAAGATGAATGGAATCAACTTCCATAAGTTCTAGGTAACTAGCGATATTCCCTGAAAAGATGTAGGAAAAAAAAAGAGACATGAGTTCACAAAAAAGATACCGGTCTATAAGTGAGCTTGAGAGAATAAGACATTGCCATTTAAAAGAAATGAAGACGATTGATTACCTGCCTTAGTGTAATTGAGAACACCTGAGTTCCATGGGACTGAAGACTCAAGTTCATCAAAATCTGAAAAAAGGAAACAATATCAATATGAATGAAGTGTTAAATAGAAAACAAAGCGTGAAAAAAGAAATGGAGGCCTGGAGATAGATCGTACCGCTGCGGATGACCTCCTCGCTCCAATATTTACTTCTGTCTTTGAGATTGAACAGAGAGAACACGGAATCCTCCCCGGTTTTGCGGTTACCATGGGAAGATCCAGAAGAAAAAGCGGATATGAACTATTGCGACGTCAAACAAGAAATCAGTCAATCGTATTCATGGAAAAGTAGAACAACATTGATCTCCATAGAAATTCCTCGATAAACATGAGCAAATAAGAGGAGAGGAAGAGTACCAGTAAAACAAGGAGAACAGCGAGAACGAAGCTCGCGATGGATCTGTTTCCAGATCCAATTCTATACATCGTCTTCTTCTTCTTCTTCTTCTGCAGTTAATCGTAGCAGCCTAGCGGGGTTTTGCCCTTCCCTCTTATTTCGACTTTATTTCCACATTGACCACGGTATTTTTGTTTTCTTATAATTGAGGCCGCATCTACTTTATTTGAAATTTAAAAAAATTATCGGTCGGAAACATTATAATAAATTAACCAAAATAGGAATATATACATGTCAGCATATGGTGTTTTAGTCACACAGCTAACAAAGTGATGATGACCGAAAGAAACGAGGACCACGTCGAGACGCAGAGATTAATAATATTAACATTAATTTGTTATAAACATATCTCTTTACATCCGTGAGGCATTGTCCCCTGTCGCCGCTGGCGTGTCTTATTTTCTTAAAATAAATAAATAAAAACCTTTTTTTATTTTTCTTTCTACATTTAAAAATAAATAAGCGGAGCAGAAATTTGATAATTGCTTACAAAAAATATATATGTAAGATTTCAGCAGTGTGTAGATAGATTCTGATGTGTTTTGGAAGTGTTGCATAAGAAGATAGAGAAGCCTTGGTTAGAATAAGAGAGAGGAAAAAGAGAAGAAACGAGATGATTCGTCTGGACACATGAACGTTAAACAGAGAAACCAAGGAGAAACTAAAGATTCCCAAGTAAAAGACTTGTGTCTTTATTAATTATATATCTTTTTAAGGGGAGAGAGAGAAGTGGCTTTACTTTAGTGGTGGGAGTTCGGGGGGGGAGAGAGAGAGTGAGAGTGGGAGATGGGTGAGATGCGGATGATGATGATGATGAGGATGATGTTGGGGTTGGGCCTGGTGGCGATGATGTGTGGGAGGTCAAGCGGCATCGGAGCCAACTGGGGCACGCAGAGCTCACACCCACTGCCTCCGGACGTGGTGGTTCGGCTTCTCCGAGACAATGGTATTCAGAAAGTGAAGCTCTTCGACGCTGATTACGACACTCTCAGGGCTCTCGGCAAATCTGGCATCGAGGTCATGGTCGGTATCCCCAACGACATGCTCTCCACTCTTGCCACCAGTCTCAAAGCCGCCGAGAAATGGGTTTCCAAGAATGTTTCTACTCACCTCTCCACCGACAATGTCAATATCAGGTCTCTTTCTTCTTCTTCTTGCTTTACCCTAAGGGTTCCTCCATCTTCTTTCTAGGGCTCTCCATTATCTATTGCTCTTCTTGGATCTTTGCTCCCACAGCCACCGGTAGGTTAAAAGCTTAGTGCTTTTTGACACGAATCTTTACTCGGCGCTCAAATGTGTGTATATCATGAACTTTTACTTTCTGTTGTTGTTTTGTTGCTTCTTCATCTTCTTTTCCTGCCCACTCAATCTTGTATAGTCTCTGATTGTCGAGTGTGGTTCCTCAGATATGTGGCCGTCGGCAATGAACCTTTCTTGGAAACATATAATGGAAGTTATCTCAGCACCACCTTCCCCGCCCTCCGCAACATTCAAATTGCTTTAGTCAAAGCTGGGCTTCAGAATCAAGTGAAAGTCACAGTTCCACTCAATGCTGATGTCTATGAGAGCTCCACGGGCCTCCCGTCCGGTGGAGACTTCAGAGCAGATATCCGTGACCTTATGATCACTATTGTGAAGTTCTTGAGCGACAATGGCGGCCCATTCACCGTCAACATTTACCCTTTCATCAGCCTCTACATTGACTCCAATTTCCCTGTGGATTACGCCTTCTTTGATGGGAACCCCTCACCTCTGAGCGATGGCGGTACATATTACTATAACATGTTTGACGCCAACCACGACACTCTGGTTCATGCCCTGCAGAAGAATGGTTTCGGAAACATGCCTATAATAGTTGGAGAAATCGGGTGGCCTACGGATGGCGACCGGAATGCTAACATAGAGTATGCTAGGAAGTTCAACCAAGGCTTCATGTCCCATATTTCGGGTGGCAAGGGGACTCCCATGAGGCCTGGACCCATCAACGCCTATTTATTCAGCTTGATCGACGAGGATGCAAAAAGCATTCAGCCAGGCAACTTTGAGCGCCACTGGGGGATATTCACGTATGATGGGAGACCCAAGTACCGGCTGACCCTTGGGACCACGAATTCAGGCGCTCTGATAGCAGCCAAAGGCATACGGTACCTGGAGCAAAAATGGTGCATAATGAAGCCAAACGCAAAGCTGGATGACCCACAAGTGGCGCCGAGTGTGAGTTACGCATGTGGCCTTGGGGACTGCACAAGCCTTGGGTATGGGACGTCATGTGGGAATCTGGACGCACGAGGGAACATATCATACGCGTTCAACAGTTACTTTCAGATACAGGACCAGGTGGATAGTGCTTGTAAATTCCCAAACATATCCATGATAACAAAGACAGATCCGTCGAAAGGAGGCTGCAGGTTTCCGATAATGATAGAACCGTATTATGGGGGAGGAGGAAGGGGTGGAGAAGGATGGCAAGGGGCATTGCTGCGTCTCATGGTGCCCATCACCGTCTTACTCCTCGATCTCTCATTCTAGTCATATGGACTTACTCCTCTCGCTCTCTCATTCTAGTCATATTGACTTACTCCTCGCTCTCTCATTCTAGTCATATTGACTTGGTTTCCAATTGTAGGGACATTTTGTAATCTTTGAAACCCCTTCTTCTCTTGCTCTCGCTCTCGCTCTGTTGCTTGGTTTGGCATCAAAGATTCAAAAGCAGGGTCATTGATTGATTTGAACCCATTCTTTTCTTTCTGTTCTTGTGATCAGAAATGCCATATGTGTCTGTGGCTGTGCCAAGGAGGAAGGGTTGTTTCAGTGTATCCTTCTGTGGATGCACTCAACATTTGGGTCTTCCATGAATGCTCTGCAACCCTCTGAGGCATATTAGCCACCACATGAATAAGGAAGGAGAAGAGGGAGACTCTTCTCTTCTGTTTACATAATGCTCGGATCCTGCCATGGATGCCTTCATGTTTCCTATGCACCTCTAGCAATATCAACTTTTCCACTTTTATATCACGATAACACACACTGGTCTGCATAAAAGTTTTCAAGTTTCAACCATAACAAATGCAACTCGAGCAATCACATTACATATTTCTTCACACACCGATCATATGAATCTCAACTAGTGACGTAGAAGAGGCATTTCTCCAGCAAATGTTTGGCAGATTATAGATCCCCACTCAGAGAATTATGTTTGGCAGATTATAGATCCCCACTCAGAGAACAGTACAACATGAATTGGTCTTCTTCGCTTGCTTGTAGAACATCTGTACCAAAAACATTTCGTCGTGTTAGACTACGTCTGTCTGCATACTATATATTCATCAACCCACCACATTTTCCATGTAAAACTATTAATACCCATCTCATTAGCAAGTTTTCTAACGAATTATACAACCAAGTCTTGCAGGGTATGTCCTTCTCAAGCACAAATACAGGTTCCAAGCTAGCTCTGATGTTCTAATGGGCTTTATCAAATACAGTTGTAAATGCTGCTGTAACCTCACAGTAAGTTACTTGGGTTTCTAAAGGTGGAAAGGAAACAACAAATGCATATGATGTGAACAGATTACCTGTGATGCCATGCTCAAATCTGAACTTTTCTCCACCAGGCTGTCCAGCTTCTCACCTCGTGCGAGCACACTGTCAATGGTTTTATGCTGCAACATGGGTAGTAAAAGCTCAACTCATTAGCAGAACTGCATAATAGATGGGCACACCGTGCACACATGTTCACCCGAAATGTGCAGAGTATATATGGAAGGATTCAGCACTTACAAGGATAATCTTGGTCTCATCCAATTCCCTCTGGATTTTCATCAGCTTATCAGCCTCTGCTGGGTCCTAACGGATTTAACAACAAGACAAAAGGAAGAAGAAACAAATCCATAACCAGTGTGACTCAAAATCAACAAACATCTCATTCATTCCACACAAGTTTAGCTTATCATGGTCAATGTAGAAGCAAAACAAATGGAAGAGTAAAAACCTGAAATTTTGATAGGGATTCATTTAAATATGGCCATGGCTCGGTGCTGTCTTCTTTTGCTGACCTCCATGTCTCACCGAAATTCTTCTGGTACTCATCTAGAACCTGGGAGGCAAATTGAACCACAGATGTATCGGGAACAATCAACCAATTTCCATGTGAGATCAGTGGGATCGCGGGTAACGTAATTCATAAGATACCTGATTGAGAAGAGAGAAGGCACTTCGAACGGGGTAGTGATCGTCCATGAACCCCAAGGCGCAAAGGCCGTTTCGATTGTAAGCGTGCACCTTGTACTCTATAATGAAAGTCATGGAGTTAGGAGGGGGCAGATGAATCCGAGGAAGAGAAAGTGAAATCGAGCAAATCGAAGAGGGAATCAGAGGAACCTTCGTGTTGGACGGACTGACGTTGGCCCGGAGGAGTGCGTCTGGCGACGGTGCGGCCGACGAAGACGATGAACTCCTTGACGCTGCTTCTCTGGAAATAGCCAAAGTGAGAGACATCGGAGGCGTTGGCAAGGATGACGGGATCAGGCGTCTCGGGGGCGCACTTGAGAACCAGCAACGCCGTGATCTTCATGTGTCTCCGGTGGAGGATGATCGAATCTCTCTCTCTCTCTCTCGTGTGAAGGAAGAAAGAAAAGCCAAGTGTGATCCGCTTTTATTATATTAGAATAAGAGTCTTTCTCTCACATTCGTATTCATATTTATATTTTGGGACATAGTGGATGGATGGAAATGCTATAACTTTAGTTACATGAAGATTTATGTTTCAAACCGACAGACTACAAAGTATTTACCTTTGATCCGTAATCTTACATTAACATTCACTCCATAACAATTATTTCATCATCATAAGCACTTCTTGGTTCCATTCAGCTACTCGTCCACCGTCTTTTCCTTGCGGGCCGCTCTGCCTTTACTTCTGAATCCGCAGGGCCTTCTACTCTCGCACAACACAGCGTTTCAGTCTCTGTTTTCTTTATCGTCGATGTAACATTCTCATTTGGCAATGGAAGCTTGAACCTTTCGCTGCGCTTCTTCAGTTTCTCAACCGTCTCAAAGCGTGGGTTTTGAACTTCATCTTTCATCTCTGCCACGTCAGCCCTACTTTTCTCTTCGCTTATGTCCTGGTGGTGCTTTGAGTCATGACTAACTTCTACAGATCCCCCATTTCTGCTAACGTCCTTCTCTGGTGGCTTCAAGGGCACAGATGAGGACTTGGCAAGGGAAGTTAAGTCTCTCTCTTTGTGACTCGTCCAACGCTCCAACTTCGACCGACCCCTCCTTGAATCTTGCTGTTCATCGTCTGACAGAGCGCCTGCCTTGTGTCTTCTGTCCGAGATGGGTTGCTGTGCAGTCTCGTGCCTGCTATTTCTCGACTCCTTGGTACTTTTGGGGCCCTAAAGCCATGAAAACAATGTCAATACTGACCATGACACACAGACGGACAAAACAACGTGTCTTAACAAATCAATATCTACTGCATTCATGATAGATGTAAGTTAAAACCTCAGGTTAAATTTGGATAATCAAAGCCCTACTAGGCCAACGGGACATACCAACTCTTCAAAACTTCCATTTTGTTCCTCAGTTTTGCTCCTTAATGACCCAACGACATCTTCTACATCTCCAAGCCGATGTTCTTTGTTCTTTCGTCTAGATTCTTTATGCTTCTTCTCTTGCGCATCAGAAACCTTATCAATTCTACCACTGGCCGCCCTTTCCTGCCTCAATTTTTTCTCATTGTTTACAATGTCGTCATCACGCGCAGAAATGTCCGCATGCCCTTTATAATGAGAAGAATTTTCGTCATCCCTTCTCTTCCCTTGTTTACTATGCGTTGCTTTATCAGAAGCCTTGTATTCATCCTTCCTCTTTGATGCTCGCTCTTCTGAACCTCTGTGGCTCCTCATAGCCACCTGCCTTTCTCTTCCCTCCCCATGAGCCTCTTTTGAATTTTCCAAATCTTCCTGTTCCCCTTGCCTCTCATTACCATCTCTCTGCACATAAACTTCATCTCTGAGCCCGACAGAACGGTAATCATCAAAATCCACTCTACTTTTCTGGATATCCCTCTTCCCATGCTCCAACCTATCACCCCTTTCTCGTTTTCTGTGGCTCGTTGCTTCTCTTTGACCATGAGATGTTTCATGCTTATCTGACCGGCTTCTTCGGAAATATTCGTCATCCTTCCTTCTCTTGCTAACATGATCATCCAACATCTCATAACTATTCCTCAAACTATCACCTTTTTCTTTGGGCCTTGAGCCAAAATCCTTGTCAACTGGACCCCTCATGCCACCATCATCCAAATGCTTTTTCGAAGGAACATGGGCATCTTCACCACGTGTGTCACTCTCTCGCATTTTACCCCTGTGCCTAGACCCCAGATCATCTCCACGGTCCCTTTTTCTAGAACCTTCATCTCCGCTTCTTCTACTATATGCATCATCATCATCTCTCCTACGCCAAACACTCCCAACAACATCACGCTCTTTTCTTTTGTCAAAGTTCTCGCCCCTTGTATTTGAGTGATGATCAAACTCCGTATGAGGAGATGAATTCTCCCAACCACCTTTACTAGCCACACGAGTCCTTTCAGTTTCCTGCCCTCTATCCTGATTATTTCTGCTCTGACACTTGGTGTTTTCATCAAGTTGCTTTCTATTGCTACCTGGTCGAGCATATCGCCTATCTTGAATAACTTCTTCCTCTGCACTATCCTTCAACTGCTGATACTCCTTGTGACTTCCAGACTTCGCTTTGCTGCTTGCTTTGCTGCTTTCACCGCTTCTCTCAGTCTTTGACTCTCCTACATCATCTTCCTGAACCACTAACCGTGAGGGTCCAGAACTCATCTTCCGTTCTTCCTCAATGTCAGAGCCTTTGCTAGCTTCAGCCCCATTATCTTTCTGGTCAGCACTTGGTGACCTAGTGTCTCTGTCTCCAATAGGAGACGATGACCGCAAACTGCATTCACCATCCGCATGTTCAGAGATCTCATCCTCTTGCTTATCATGAAGCCTTTTACTTGGCTCATCTTGAGTAGGAGCTTGGTGAGAAGACTCGGTCTCTGGCCTCCCGTTGTTAACATCACCTACGAAATTTTCTCCAGGAAGGCTATTGCTCACTTGATCCACACCATTTCCAGCTGAGGACTCATCCCCATGAGAGTCCTGACAGAAAATCTGGCCACCAAATTACAGTAATTTAGAAGTCGATATATAGCAAGATGAAATGCCTCACAAGCAGTAACAAAATAAGAAAGATTTCAAGGCAAGCATAACCTCAATTATAGCATCTGCATCACGGATCCGAGGCGCACGTGTATCAATAGATGGTAGACGCTCACCAGAACTAGACTCCACAGGTATTGGTCTTCCAGGTGGCTGAACAAAAAGCAGGTCCAACCAATAGTCACCTTAAAACTAATGGGAGTATATGAACATCGTGATGATCTGTTATGCAACATGCTACAACACTTACTGACAATACATTTTAAATGATAAAAATGGCACGTACTAGGGGGGGTCGAATATGGGCAGGTCCTTTTGTTGAATCACCCTGAATAGTGTCTGATTTCACTAGATTTGAAGAGTCAGCAGGACCACCCTGAGAACCTGTGGCTGCAGCTAATTCTGGAGGCAGATCTGGATCATAACCCTAAAATTTTAGACAAATGAGCGATCAGAACTTCACTGCTAAATGAAGTGCAGGTTCCCATCATTTTTGTGCTCGATTGCAGCAGCTTAAAGTCCTACCCCCACACTTTAAGTATAAGGTGTCAGAAAAGAAATGATTGCCAAAGACAAATAACTGTTAGAGTAGCTAACAAAAGCTGCGTAACAAGTCAGGATCTTGTTTACCTGGTCTGTTCTCCCGCTTTCATAAACACGAATTCTGCTTTGCATTGTGGTCTCAACACGGTGCTGCTCCTGCATAAAGTTGAGGATGAACTTCTAAGTAGTTCTCAGTAATGGAGAAAAACGATATGATCCGTGATCAAGTAATTACCAGCTGTTTACAATAGTCTTTCCAGCTCTCTTCATTCAGTCCGAAGTTGAAGAAGTTAGTGATATCAACTCCGGGATATCTCCAAGGCTTTTCCTCAAAACCATCAATGTCGACCTCGAATATTGTCCTAAAAAATCAGAAAGGTGGACTTCAATGGAAGCAATGCATCAGAACTTTAATCATTGGTATTCAGACATCAGATCAAGATAAGTAAAAAACAATCACTGCTAAGCTGCAAGACAAATGTCCATTCATAGGACACATGTATAAACATTTTTATTGTCTATGGTGAAAAATAATCTCCCTAATTCTTAAGATGGAAAGTTACTTGTGAGAAGGAAGGGTAAAGTCCAAGCCAACACCTAATCCCCGTCCAGCTGTGTTACTACCCCAAGGCGTTCCAAAGCCCTGGTGGAAGCCTTTCTGCGCAACAGAAGCATTTTTCATTCCCAGTGGTCGCCATTCTCCCCTACCACGACCAGCCATAGGACCTACATTCATGGGTGGACGAACTTGACCTGAGGAGGTCCCAGCAGCAGATGTGGAACCTCCAGGCACTGGGGCAGCCCCTGGTCTTACATACTGCAAGAGACAGATATGCGTATGTCAGATATATAGAGAGCACAAGAGAAAACATAATTACCAACAAAGATCAGGCATAGCCGCATAAAAAGTGAATTAGGCATACACAAAGGTAAGCACCGGCCATATTTTAGTCTCATCAGCATTAACCCCCAAGACTTTGGCATGACTATTACCAAAGAGAGTCTTCTGTGGCCTATTTGCTTTAGAATTGGTCTTAGAATTCTTTTTGTTTTTTCTTGTCAATTTCTGTGGAATATTCCAGACATTTGGATCTCCTTGCAATAAGTAATGACACGGGAATGGAGCATAAGGAAGTGTTTGTTTTGTAGACTGCTGCCACGAGCGTGAGCCGTGTCTGCAACTCAAGTACCAAAAAGGAAACCGATACTAGAAACACTAAGCCGAAATCTAGAAACAGGGTTCTCCAACTTGTCCGATCAACACTGTATTTGCATTCACATTGAGGTACAACAAATACAAAGGAGAGACTGCATTCATAATTCATATAAATCAAATCGGAGCCACATGTAAAACTCCCACCACTATAGCAAGTAACCAGTGACAACAGTGTTTCATTGACACTGACCTTAAACTGAGAATGAAAGGGATGATACCCATGACCGATATACCCAATTTTGGGGGGTGCACCAGCACTTCCTACTCCACCTGCTTTCCCAGCCTCGCTTGCATCTTTTCCATCTCCCTCCGTCGCCTGCAGACTATCTTCTGCCCAAAGCTGCTCCTCCATTGCTTGGTTTGGGTCTGTGTCCGTCACAATAACAAGCGGTTCTTCATCATCGTCGTCGTCGTCGTCGTCTGGGTTATCACCCATCCTTGATCTTCTCTCAGCTCCAATCAAGACGTCGTGGCTATTGTCGTTCAACACTATCTTCAAATCCTCATCTTCACTGTCACTATCCCAATCATCTCCTTCTCCATCAACTGGTCTGCGCATCGCCCCATCACTATCCACGCCAATTCCTGAAGAATCTCGATCTGTAGCCAAAGCCGGACGCGATTCAGCTTCAGAAGCGGGCATAGAAAGACCAGGGATAGCAGGTAAAGCATCAGTATCGGCGTCTTCGATATCAAATTTCAAGTCCTTGTCAATTGCTGGAGAGGATAATTTGGAGGGTTCGATAATGGGAACTCTAGAAATAGCTGCGGCTCCATCCTTGGAGAAGGAATCCGGATGGAGGTTGATGTCGATCGGAGGAGGAGGAGGAGGAGGAGGAGGCGGAGGCAGGGGAGCGGCGAAGGATTTGAAGGGCTGAAGGACGTCGGAGTACAGATCTCCGAACTCATCGTCTTCGTCCATTCAGAGGTACAGGTTCTTCTGGAGGAACACCCAACGCAACGTATCAATCGAAGGGACACAGACGGAGAGACGATACAAGAGAGCTGTCCAAGGAAGGGCCGCCCCTTTTTATCATGTTTCTTATTTCATCGCTTAGGGCCAAATATATATACATATATATAGTTTTGTTAAAATATATATAATATTATATAATAATAATACTGTTATTATTAGTCTGTTAGGGTTTAATAGTGCGTCTCGGCCTTCTCACTCCCTCCCCCCTTCCGCAGATTGCTGAAATAGCTTCAGAGGGATCGGTCTTCCATGGAAGCTGTCATGAGCAGCGTTGAGTTTAGGATTCAGAGGGATCAGGATCCCCACAACGGGTCTTCCGCTGCTTCTTCCTCTTCCACCTCCGCCGTCTTTCGGAAGATCGGCTTCCATCCCGCCAGGAAATCCTTCAATGGCTTCTCCAATGGCTCTTCGGATTTCAAGATCGAGACGCTGAATCCAGGCTCCTCCAACAAACGCCATGCCACCGTCACGCCCCTCAAAAGACCCGACGGCTCCGATTTTTGGGAGACTGGGATGGATCCGGACCTCAGTTTCGGCGTCACCTTCCGCAAAATTGTGAGTGGGCTCTGACTCTCTTTCACTTCACGTCTGCAACTGTTTTACGTATCATAAGTAATTTAGTCTCCGTTTCGGTTGGTTCAGGGAAAAGATCTTCCCGTTTAGATCCTTCAATTTGAGATATATTTTTCTGCCTAGGGTGCTGGTCTGGAGAATCTGGGGAATACTTGCTTTCTTAATTCAGTATTGCAATGTTTGACGTACACCGAACCCTTGGCTGCTTACCTCCAAAGTGCTGCGCATCAGAAGTCGTGTAAGTTGCTTTAGCTTTGTCTCCTCTTGCCCAGAGCCTCTTCCTTTCCTTCCACTCTTGTCCTATATAGAGTTAGACCTGTGCGGGTGGCTAGCATAACTTGAACACGAGAGAGAGAGAGAGAGAGTGTGTGGTGGCTTTACTACTTCTATGTCTCGGTATCTCATATGTCTCATTTCAAATCTTATGTCTAGGTCACGTTTCTGGATTTTGTGCTTTATGTGCTATTCAGAAACATGTCAGAACTGCTTTACAAGCTACTGGAAGAATATTAGCACCGAAGGATTTGGTCTCAAACCTAAGATGTATGCTTCTCAGAGTCTTTTTGCTTGCTTTTGCAATGTGTTACCCTGCTTTTGCATTACTAATTTTCTTAATATGAATTCCAAACTGTATTGTTAGGCATATCCCGCAATTTTAGAAATTGTAGACAGGAGGATGCGCATGAGTACATGATCAATTTGCTGGAATGCATGCACAAGTGTTGTTTGCCTTCTGGTGTACCAACTGAGTCTTTGGATGCTTATAAGAGCAGTTTGGTGCACAAAATTTTTGGTGGTCGCCTCCGTAGTCAGGTAAACCTATCTCGCTTTTAGAACATATTAAATTTATTCAATTGTATTATCAATGTCATTCACGACTTTCCTCACTGTATGCTACCTAAGATGGGAAGACTTGTTGAACTATCAGCTTGCTTTAATGGTTTTTTTCTTGTTTCAGGTGAAATGCACGCAATGTTCTCACTGCTCTGACACTTTTGATCCATTTCTTGATTTAAGTCTGGACATCGCGAGAGCAGATTCATTGCAGAAAGCACTGTCTCACTTTACAGCTGTTGAGCTCCTAGACGATGGGGCAAAGATTTACCAATGTGAACGGTGCAAGCAGAAAGTTAAAGCTGTCAAACAGCTTACTGTTTCTAAAGCACCTTATGTTCTAACTGTCCATTTTAAGCGTTTTGAAGCACATCGATCGGAAAAAATTGACAAGAAAGTTCAGTTTTATCCTACAGTCAACATGAAACCCTTTGTTAGTGATTCCTATGTAAGTAAAATTGCTGTTTTAGAAACTGCATGTATTTGACTTGTTCTTGAATTCATAAGATGAGATCCACCAAGTCATTGTTTTCAATGTTGAAAAGTTCATCCTGCATTTAACAGGAAGGTGATCTGAAGTACACCCTGTACGGTGTTCTTGTTCATTATGGTCGGAGCATTCATTCTGGTCACTATGCCTGCTTCATTCGCACGTCAAGTGCCTTGTGGTACTCCCTTGATGATAATAGGGTATGCAACTAACATCTGTAAAGTTTGCAGCTCGGAAAATGCTGGTGCGATATTTATGTTGCTGTTAAATACTCACTTTGGGTGTTCCCCATTGATGTTGATGTGTCTTTTCAGCACTACATGTAGTAAAAACATAAGGGAAAAGGAGGAGGAAAAAAAAAGACGGTTGATTCCATATTCCTCTTGACTTTCTGTTGCAGGTTAAACAAGTTGCTGAGAGGACTGTTTTCGAGCAGAAGGCTTACATGCTGTTCTATGTCCTTGATAGAAGATATGTTGTGCCAAAGAATGCAGCTGCTATAGTCTTAAAAGAGAGCCGTAGAGGAATTCTGGAGGCAAAAAGGGCTTCTTCGCTTTTCCCGGCTAATTCAAGACAAGAAAATGTTTCGGCAGTCATTAAATCATGTGGTGTAGATGCTTCTGCTGATCGATCTCAGAAAGACACGGAGAGCATTTTGACAGCAAGAGGAACCCTGCAGAAGGAAGTACCTTCTCTGCGAACAAATGATGGGGTGATGGCTATATCCTTTCTGGAGAAGGGAGATTCGGAGGGTAAATACACAGCTTCGAAAATATCCCCAGGGGAGACCTCGAAACCAGTTTCTCCATTCCTGAATAGAAGTACTAACGATCAAAATCATGGAAACATGCCAACTTCTGGTGTCATGTTTGGAAATTGTATCGAGGATAAGGATTCGGTGATCAAAGTTAATTCATCTGTTGATGTATCATCCCCAGACAGTCTTTCACATGAAACCTCAAATAAAGTAAGTACATATATAAACCATCATGAGCCATCATCTTGCTTCTGGTTACTAATATTAAGTATGGTTAATGTGGCGATCCGCTTGTTTAGGTTAATCTTCCTTCAGTTTCCATCCCTCTGAATGTCACCAAGATTGGAGATCCTGACAGCAAGACATCTATAGAGGCCTCAGCAGATGTAGCTTCAGCCGGAAATTCCAGCAAAAATGCTGGTTTGGCTAAGCATCCAAAGGAACCAGGCTGTGATAACAGCCAGGTGAGCCTACTGTCTTATAACTTTGGATGATGTGAGATTATTAAACTGAAGCCAGGCTGTGATAACAGCCAGGTGAGCCTACTGTTTTAGAAGTTTTGATGATGCCGTGAGATGTTTTAAACTAGTCTGTCTACTGCCCCTCAGGTTGAGGCTGTGACAAGTGGAAATTCGATGAATAAAAAAACTGTCCGTAATTATCAGAATTTAGCACAGCGATCTGATGAAGCAGCTACCTTATGTGACATGTCTACCGAGTCAGTGAAGACTTCAACTTGTGATGGGGTGACCCTCTTCTCTCTGAGAAAGACTCACAAGCCTCACATGAGAAGCATGTTCATGGGCTTAAAATTTTTTAAACTGACTCTGGGTTTGCATAAGAAGAAGAAGCTCAAATGGGCAAAACTAAGGACCTCAGCAATCAAAAATATCTCTGAAGAGCTTTTATCTCAGAGAAGGGCAGCAGATCAAGATCCCTCAACTTCACAACCAGCTAGCAGAGCTTCTTCTGGCTCCACTTGCTTGCCTGAGAAATATAATAGTCTTAGTGCCCAAGACACAGAGAAGAGTGGTAGTAATGGGGTTGTGTTGATGGATGCGGCGATCGTAGAACTGAGGGAAAGAACTAATAAAGATGGTTCTCTCCTTGCGTCAAAGAGGCAATCATCAGGCCATACCAATGTGTGGGAAGGAAACCAACGAGCCAAACGAAAGAGAGATTTCTCAAAAGATAAACCAGTCGGGTCTGAGAAAGCAGCTCTCAGCATTCTCACAAGGGGTTTGCCAGAGACCATGGGTATGTGCATTACTTTTCTCCAGATCCTGTACTCTAGAATTTGGTGTGGTTAGTTGATTACGATTGTAGACATAAATCCATTGATGTAGTAGGTTGTTGTTCTTTATTTTGACATTAGAAGGGTGGTGTCTGGTTCCGGCGCAAAAAAAGTGTTGAGAGTTGTTGATTATGTCATTATTCATTGTCTTAAAATTTATGTTGTCACAGTTGCAAAATGGGACGATCGAGAGCTAACTTCTCAGCTTACCGGATCAAAGTGTGAGGACGTGAGTATCGGTTATGTAGCGGATGAGTGGTAAGTGAGATGTTTACCACATTGGTTTAGATTAGTCTCATGAAAAATTGATTTGGTCTTGCCTTGAGTTTTGGCTTGTCTCATGAAAGTTTACCAGATTGGTTTATAATATTGATGCAGGGATGAGGAATACGATAGGGGGAAGAGAAAGAAGATAAAGAGGAATAAAGTGGAAATGGGAGGGCGAAATGAGTTCCAATTACTCGCTTCAAAGAAATTTAAAGGGTCCGAGAGAAAGGCACACTCGCTTCACAGCGCTCAGACTGTCAAAAGAAAAGAGAGTACTTGGAGAGAAAACAAAAAGATTTGAGTTTGTGCTATCAACTCTTCTTATGTTATAGGAAGATGGTGTAAGCCCTCTTTCCACCATTCCAGTTTTGGTGCTGTTGAGTTGTGATTTTGCTGTCGTAGCTTGTGAAGATGAAGAGAGTTTCAGCCGTTGTTTGAGCCGTGGATGGAGGAACTCAAGGACACGCCAATATAACAACATGCAATGTATGATTAGGTAACCTTTATGTTTATATATATTTATGTTGAAGTGGTGATAAATAGAACGAACTGCGTATGTATATTCAATTGTCCATTCATTTGATGGACCAGTTAGAATATTTAAAAGAACCACAACTAACTACCCACTAATACTACTTTTGAAAATTTTCTAACTTGGAAAGTCAGCGACAGATACCCATTTCGGGGAAAAAGAGGAGAGAGCATAATTTCAACGGATGTGGAAAGGATGCATAGAGAAACAAGTAGTGGTTTCAGTAACTTTACCTAATCTTATGACCATATGATATCTCAAGTAATGGATGTATGTGTCGGTCTCTCACAATCTCCTTTTGCTCATTTGAAGCTCTGGAACAGCTGCAGTACCAACCACCTCCACCCCTTCTCTCCCTCTCTTTCACGGTTCCAAGGTGACCCTCGCTGCTACAAGGTTCGTCTCTCTTTCGGACAGTAACATGGGCTTGCGTCTGTGGAGCTCTGTCCTCCTGTTTTCTCTCTCCATGAAGTATCTCATCATATGCCAAGAGCTCAACACCGACGCCTTTTACCTCTCCCACTTCCTCCGCAAAATGGTTGGACCCGACCCTTCCCAAGCTCACGCCTTCTCTTCTTCATCCTTCTGTTCTTGGCGAGGTGTGCTGTGTGACTCGTCAAGACAGCACGTTATTCAGTTCTCGGCTGCTTGGTCAGACCTGTCCGGTCCGATTCCCGATAATACCATCGGGAAACTGAAATACCTTCGCTCCTTGGATCTCAGCGGCAACAACATTACATCTCTGCCCTCAGATTTCTGGAGTCTGAGCTCGCTCAAGACACTCAATCTCTCCTTCAACCGGATATCTGGGTCTCTCTCGAGCAACATGGGCAATTTCGCGTCGCTTGAGATGCTTGACCTCTCTTTTAACAGCTTCTCCGGGCAAATCCCAGCGGCTATAGCCTCCCTTGTCTGTCTAACAGTCCTCAAGCTCAACAGCAATGGGTTCCAATTCGATGTTCCTCCAGGAATTGTCAGTTGCCAGTCTCTGGTCGTCATCGATCTCTCATCGAATCGGCTAACTGGTCGTCTGGCGGTTGGCTTTGCTTCTGCCTTCCCAGCTCTGAAAAGTTTGAATCTTTCTCGGAATCTGTTTCGGGGTTCGTTGATGGGAGTCGTACATGAAGACATGGAAATGATTGATGTCAGTGAGAATGAGTTTGAGGGGCATATCTCTCAGGTATTATCCAATCACAAACACAACTGGTCTAATCTGATTCATCTCGACTTATCTGACAATCGGTTTGTAGGCCATATCTCAGATGGTTTGAGCTCAGCTAAGAAGCTTCGACACCTTGATATCGCCTGTAATCGCTTTAGATCCCAGAAGTTCCCGAGAATTGCCATGCTTTCGGCTCTCCAACATCTGAACCTGTCGAGGACCAATCTCACTGGCTCCATTCCTGGTGAAATCCGATGGTTGAGTCATCTGCGAGTTCTTGATCTCTCTTCCAATCATCTCGCAGGCCATGTACCTCTGCTAAACCTAGAATATGTTAAAATATTTGATCTCTCCCGCAATGAGTTAGATGGAGACATTCCAAGGCCTGTTCTGGAGAAGATTACCATGGTGGAAAGCTTTAACTTCTCTTACAACAATCTCACCTTTTGCCTACCCGGCCTCTCTCAAGAAACTTTCCAATCATCTTTCTTTGGATTGACAAGCAACTGTCCGGTTGCGGCTGACCCACTTATTATGAACAGAAGGAGAATAAGGAAGAAAACCGAGTTGAAGCTTGCTTTGGCATTGACAATCTCTGTGGCATTCTTGCTCGTAGTGACATTGCTATTACTGTTCGGCTTAAGGCATAAAAGAAAATGCACAACAAAGCGAGCAGGGAGCAACGAAGAACAGAATCTCTCATTTCAAAGCTCTTGCTCGTAGTGACATTGCTATTACTGTTCGGCTTAAGGCATAAAAGAAAATGCACAACAAAACAAGCAGGAAGCAACGAAGAACAGAATCTCTCATTTCAAAGTGAATCAGATTCTTGGACAGCTGATGTCAACCGAGGGGCTCGTACCTCTGTGGTTATATTTGATAAACCCTTGTTAAACATCACACTTGCAGACCTTTCGGCAGCAACTTTGAATTTCGACAGAAGCACATTGCTGTCAGAAGGTAAATTCGGCCCTAGTTACCTGGCAATCCTACCCAATGGATTTAATGTAGCTGTGAAAGTTCTCCTTGGAGGATCCACTCTGAGTGACCATGAAGCTGTAAGTGTGTTTAAACGCCTCGGGGAAATAAAGCACCCTAATATTGTCCCACTATATGGATATTGTATAGCCAAGGAACAAAGAATCGCAATTTACGAGCTCATGGAGAAGGATAACTTGAACAATTTACTCCATGACCAGCCACAGCAAGGTCTTGACAAGGAGCATTGGAGTGTAGAGACATGTAATGACGCTATGCAGAGCATTGAAGCTGAAGGAGGATTGACAACGTGGAGGTTAAGGCACAAGATTGCTCTGGGCATCGCCAGAGCATTAGCATTCATCCACCATGGCTGCATTCCTCCAATGACCCACGGGGACGTGAAAACGAGAAGAGTGTGGTTAGACTCGAACCAGGAACCAAGATTAGCAGAAATTGGGATGCGAGAACTGTGGGGCAACGTGGAGGGAGAAAGGGCTGAAGAAAAGGATGTATACATGTATGGTGTTGTATTGCTGGAGGTGATGAGCGGGAAGAAAGGAGAGGAAGAAATGGTGAGGTGGGTGAGAGAGTTGGTAAGAGAGGGAAAAGGGTGCAGAGCCATCGATCCAATGATGACTTCTAATGGTTCATTAGAGGAGATGACAGAGGCGGTGAAGATAGGCTACTTATGCACCGCCGAGTTGCCATCGAAGCGACCCACAATGCACCAAGTGGTTGGTCTTCTCAAAGACCTTTCTCCCAACTCCTGAACCCATCCCACCATATCTTTATATATGTGTACATATATATATATATATTAGCTTGTTTCTTTTATTAGCCAACTACATACATACAATGAACCAAAAAGGGGACATTAGCGTGATCGAACGAGAGAGTTTGGACTCTGTTTTTGGAGAGGAAAAAAAACACAAAGTAGCAGAGTCGGAGTGACTCAACTCACCAATCTACGAAGCTAGGAATGAATATAAAGCATGAACCGAATGCTTTTTTAGAGGCACGTGAATGGTCTTTGGTCAGGGCAGCTCTACAATGGACATCGGCAGTTGTGCTTCAGCCGAACAACCACTTTCTTGGTCCACAGAGTTCCGGTTAACAACTTGTTGGCCTTGAGCACTCAATATACACTCTTGGAACCTGAAGCATGTGGTGAGATGGTCATTTGTCATCCCGGCAGCCTGCATGAAGGAATAGACGACTGTTGGCCCTGTGCTACGAAACCCTCGCCTCACTAAATCTTTGCTGATGGCCTCTGCTTTTGGAGTCTTCACAGGCACTTGCCTCGGGTATCTGAACTTGCCCACGATAGGCTTGTTGTTGACGAAGCTCCAGAGGTACTTGTCAAATGATCCGAATTCATCCATCACCTACCAACAACAAAAATATAACATCCTTCTAGGAAACTTGTAGGATAACATAAAGAAAGGAAAAGGGCCTTACCTTTAATATTTGGCGTGCATTCTCGATGATGGCCCGTAGCTTAAGCTCTGACAACAAGGAGCTTGCGGCGTTTCCAGGGCTGATAAGCTTCTTCTCGTTGAATTTAGAGACAGCAATGGGATCAAAATCAGCAAAAACTTCCCTGCACCAACACACTTGTCATAGGAATGACCAAAAGCCCCCAACCCCAAGCAGAATGGAGTGTGCCTCAGAAATGACAGACACGAGGAATACCTGAAGGTCTGCCTTTTAGACAGGATTGTAGGCCATGTGTGTTCAGCCAAGGCACTAGAGAGCACGAGAAGTTCAAACAGCCTCCTGAACGAAATGACCATGATAACATTAAACCAATGCAAGGCACTAGAGAGCACGAGAAGTTCAAACAGCCTCCTGAACGAAATGACCATGATAACATTAGACCATTATTATTATTCATTTGTAGCAAGATGTCATCATACGTACTTGTCATCATGTACTGGAACACCCCATTCTTCATCGTGGAATGCAGCATAACGTGGATCTGATTAAAGATCACACAGCTTCTTGAATACTTTCGACAATTGAAAATCACAAACTGAAGATATAATTCTAATAATAACTAGTAATAATAAGGTTTTATAGATAAGAAGAAGAAGCTGACCGGTGTTTGGGGTCACCCAAGCACATCTCTTCTTAGTCTCTGAACCACTAGGTGGAGAATCCAAAGCACCATCAGAGACAACACTCCTTGGCTTCGAAGGGTATGCCTTACTTCTATTTCCTACGCTGTATGACCGAGTCAATCGACCAGTTGATGCTCGGCTGTGAAATGAATCTGTGGAGGCATCAGAGGAGCATGATGCACTCAGTGACGGATTAGAATTCAAGAGTTGCTCATGCCGGCGCAGCATGGAAGCTGTGCTGAGAGGGTGCTTCTGGGGAGTAGACGCTGTGACTGCAGGTGAGGGGCAAGATTTGTTATCGTCGGACCCAGTGAGCTTTCTTGGTGACTTGGACAAGGATTTACGAGTGGAGAAAGGACTGGACTTATTGCCAGCAGGCCCCAGAATCGGCCTGGTCTCTGAGTCGGACACATTCAAGGACCTAACTCTAGGAGCACCAGACATGAGCTTCAGCAAACACTCAAAATTAACGTGATAACCAAGAATCCTCTACGACGTTATTCCGGATCTTTAAAGGCCTCTATGAGCTCCTGCCCTGAAGCGGTAGAGGAATACAAGAAACAGAAAATGAGCCAGTTCTTGAACCAGATCAGGTCTAGGGTTTGACAAACACATGGAGCATAAAAAGAACAAAACAAAGCCTCTATCCAATTCTATTCACCGTGGCAAAATCATTGGAAGTGATTCAAGTACAGCCTGCTGGAGAAAGAGAGATTCCGGCCAGCATTGTAGAATTCGAGGGAGAAAGAAGCGCATGTACCTCAAAAGAAAAGTAATTTATGCAGAGGGGGAGGTTTGAAAGACTCCAAAAGCTGACACATTTGCAGGAGAATCCCATGAATTTTGCTTTCTCGAGAAAATGGGCAGAAGCAGAATAGAGGAAGGAAGAAAGGGTCGATCTATCTCCACGCAAAAATCGAAATTTTATGCATTAAGAGGAAGAGTTTGGAGGAACAGAAGTGAAGAGAAGTGAAGTGAAGTGGGAGAAAGAGAAGCCAGAAGAAGAATCACATTTACCGGTTCTTTCCGGTAAACACCACCTGCTATACCCTGTATGTATATCTTTTCTTTTTTTCTACTAATAATTTCTCAAACATCTAACAATGGTGGTTAAAAGATGAAATTTGTTAAAGTAATGTTGTGTCACCATCGATCATAGGAAGGAAAGACGAGCAAAGTCTCATGTTTGGATTTGGATTTGTATAATGAACAAATGGATGGAGGGAGAGAGAGAAGGAAGCAGTGTGATGTGAGGGAAGTAGTAAGCCATTAGCTAAGCAAAGAATGAATACTCTCACCTAACACCACAAAATGATTGCTCACCTTTCTCTCCCCTCTCCCTTTCATTGTCGCTTGTTGAAACTATAGAGTAATATGGGCTGTGCAGCCGCCCAACTGACTTGCCACAAACTTTAACTCCTCTACTTCCATCAGAACCCGATTCTCTTCCACTACACCACTTGGACTGCTCATGGCGTCTCACACGCTCTCGCAGGTCTTCTGGTAGCATCCCCTGATTCATCCAATGTTCCGAGTCGCGTCTCTTCATTCTCATTTCCTCAAGCCGGATGGGGAAAGAGGGAGGTTATCTACCATATTCGGTGATGTTAAACCAAACCAAGTATTCCTTCATTCATTTTGGTTGTGGATTGGATATGGAAAAAATAGGAGGACGAGGCAATATTATTATTATCATCCAAAAGGGAAATGCAAAGACGAATTAACAATGGAAACACCCGATGTTGGGTCACTAAGCAAGTGTAGTTGGATAACATTATGTTGTGCCCCACAGAAAAGAGTGGTGGGCAACATCTAAAGCAGAAGCCAAACAAAAAGCAAAGCCATCACTGCACTCAGAAGCTGCCCTCTGATAAGGAGGCGGCGACCACTTGCGAAGTTTGCAAAGAAGAGGGGAGGAGGGGACAAGGAAGACATCCTCGTGTATCCATCTTTGTACCCTCTCGTACTCTTCCTCCTCCACTTGCAACACCACCAAGGAAGACATTCTCAAGTCTGACACAACCCACAATCCTATCTGTGCTTTGCAGCAATAACTAGAAGGGAAGCTCAGGAACTAAACGTGACCATTGGAAGCAAGGATCCTTTTCTTCATCCAACACAGCAGACTCCAGATGCAAAAGGAAGAAAAAACAAAAGGAAAAACATTAAGATGTGATGGCATGGGAATGGGAATGGCAGAAGGGCTAAAAGAGGAGGTGGAGAAGGAGAGAGGAGGAGAGGGCAGCTGCCATATGGAAGAGGGAGGAAGTGGTTGAAGATGAAGAGTTGCTGTGTCTGCCACGTCTGTAGCGGCTCCGCTTCCACAGCACAACACTCAGCTTCCTCACATTCTCGGCTTCACCGGGGAACGCCGAACACTCCAAATACTGAGAAAGGAAGAAGAGAATGATGATCGAGAGAATCAATATGCATCTTGTCCCATGAGGCATGTCCGCTGCTACTCATCTCAATTTGGCATCTCATTTTTATATATAAAGAAGCTGACAAGTGGGATTTACTTTAACATAGTTTGACCATGCATGTGGGAGATCCAACTTATTCACACCATGTGGATCAGATGGTGACGGCAGCCGCCTTATCATTCTTTCATTCAATCATGATGCCGTGTTGACTTACTCCATCCACAATCACGACCATACTTGTTTGTTTCCCACTTGTCTTGAAATATAGACATCCATTAACAGAAACTGGAATATCAGGAGGAGTATCGAAACATCAGGATAAGCTCTCATAAGCTGAGGCCAATATTTTATCCAAAATCGACGAATTTACTCGTTTGGCCACTTCCCCGATTCGGTGATGTTAAACCAAACCAAGTATTCCTTCATTCATTTTGGTTGTGGATTGGATATGGAAAAAATAGGAGGACGAGGCAATATTATTATTATCATCCAAAAGGGAAATGCAAAGACGAATTAACAATGGAAACACCCGATGTTGGGTCACTAAGCAAGTGTAGTTGGATAACATTATGTTGTGCCCCACAGAAAAGAGTGGTGGGCAACATCTAAAGCAGAAGCCAAACAAAAAGCAAAGCCATCACTGCACTCAGAAGCTGCCCTCTGATAAGGAGGAGGCGGCCGCTTGCGAAGTTTAAAAGGGGAGCCATTCAGGAGGCGCAGTGAAGAGGTGAGGAGGGAACAAGGAAGACGTCCTCGTGTATCCATCTTTGTACCCTCTCGTACTCTTCCTCCTCCACTTGCAACACCACCAAGGAAGACATTCTCAAGTCTGACACAACCCACAATCCTATCTGTGCTTTGCAGCAATAACTATAAGGGAAGCTCGGGAGCTAAACGTGACCATTGGAAGCAAGGATTCTGTTCTTCATCCAACAGAGCAAACTCCAGATGCAAAAGGAAGAAAAAACAAAAGGAAAAACAGTAAGATGTGATGGCATGGGAATGGGAATGGCAGAAGGGCTAAAAGAGGAGGTGGAGAAGGAGAGAGGAGGAGAGGGCAGCTGCCATATGGAAGAGGGAGGAAGTGGTGGAAGATGAAGAGTTGCTGTGTCTGCCACGTCTGTAGCGGCTCCGCTTCCACAGCACAACACTCAGCTTCCTCCCATTCTCGGCTTCACTGGGGAACGCCCAACACTCCAAATGCTGAGAAAGGAAGAAGAGAATGATGATCGAGAGAATCAATATGCATCTTGTCCCATGAGGCATGTCCGCTGCTACTCATCTCAATTTGGCATCTCATTTTTATATACAAAGAAGCTGACAAGTGGGATTTACTTTAACATAGTTTGACCATGTGGGAGATCCAACTTATTCACACCATGTGGATCAGATGGTGACGGCAGCCGCCTTATCTTTCTTTCATTCAATCATGATGCCGTGTTGACTTACTCCATCCACAATCACGACCATACTTGTTTCCCACTTGTCTTGAACTATAGACATCCATTAACAGAAACTGGAATATCAGGAGGAGCATCGAAACATCAGGATAAGTTCTCATAAGGTGATGCCAATATTTTATCCAAAATCGACGAATTTACTCGTTTGGCCACTTCCCCAACAACTCGATCCATGTAGAGCACATACAATCCGTTTCTGTCTTCCATCGCCACCACTGCTTTCCTCGCCTGGATCACTGATGTTATCCATTCCTCCAACACGGCTGTGTATTCGTTCATACAGAAAGAAACTCATAAGTAATAACAAACAACATAATAACATCATCCAAAACTAGGTTTTACCAGTCTCAAATGCTTCTTCCTCTAACCATTTCTCCAAGTAGTCACGTATAAGCAACTCAATTAGTTGTATCCTGCGGTTCATCAGAAGATATAATCACACTCAGTACCCCCACCGTGCTTCATTGAGAATACTTATTCACACCATGTGGATCAGATGGTGACGGCAGCCGCCTTATCATTCTTTCATTCAATCATGATGCCGTGTTGACTTACTCCATCCACAATCACGACCATACTTGTTTCCCACTTGTCTTGAACTATAGACATCCATTAACAGAAACTGGAATATCAGGAGGAGCATCGAAACATCAGGATAAGTTCTCATAAGGTGATGCCAATATTTTATCCAAAATCGACGAATTTACTCGTTTGGCCACTTCCCCAACAACTCGATCCATGTAGAGCACATACAATCCGTTTCTGTCTTCCATCGCCACCACTGCTTTCCTCGCCTGGATCACTGATGTTATCCATTCCTCCAACACGGCTGTGTATTCGTTCATACAGAAAGAAACTCATAAGTATTAACAAACAACATAATAATATCATCCAAAACTAGGTTTTACCAGTCTCAAATGCTTCTTCCTCTAACCATTTCTCCAAGTAGTCACGTATCAGCAACTCAATTAGTTGTATCCTGCGGTTCATCAGAAGATATAATCACACTCAGTACCCCCACCGTGCTTCATTGAGAATACGAAATATACTTACAGTGCGAACATGCACTCATCCATCTCAGGGAAACATTCATCAAATGGATCCACGAAGAGCATACTCTCAGCCAAGACGCATATCCTCTCAGAAACTGCGAATATTGCACGCTGCCCTATGTATGCTTCGCTTCCCAGTTTACGAACCAAATGTTGTACATAGAATTTGAAACTTATTTCAGATTGCTTCCCCTCTACCACGGATTGTGCAGCTAAACCATTAGCATGTAACGCTAGAGAAAAAAATGAAAATGACACTGGTGGTGGAGTTACCATTGGCTTTTGAAGGAGAACAGATTCTTATGATCAATTTTGTAATCAAGTAAGTGATAGATTCTTCGACAGATTCCGGGTTCTTTGCAGCTGCTAAGAGATTCTTCACTAATGCTTGAGGAAACATACGTCAAAAGGAAACCATTAATATAGTTAGTAAGTAGGAGGCTTATTCAAGAGGTGCAATGATATTGAAATCCTGGCTCAAGTTTATATCAAGAGAGCAAAGCAAACTATTGAACAAAGTAAGTGTTACTCGGAATATATTAGCGTAACAAAACCTACCTAATATAAAGTCTACAGCCTGGTGTGACCAGTTACCAAAGTTAGAGGATCCCTGCAGAACAGAGGAAGCGGGATCATCTCTCAAAAGCATGTGAAGACTGGATATTATGGAGAAAGCTCGAGACTAACAAGGGGGTCTGCTTCGCAGAGTTCCACAAGAAAATCTACAGATATCCTTAACCGCTCTCCTTCATCTTCGTATCTCGTTTCTGCATTCAAAGTCGCGACTCAGATTAAGAAAGCAAAGATTTGCTTCCTCTTTCCTACAATTTGTATTACGCCTCACTTTTGCAACCTATGTAGGACTTTTCGAATCAAATCAAGGATAACGTGGTGCGGAAACATAGAAATTGAAGCATTAAAGATATGTTGGGACGGAGATAAATGGTTATCATGACCTGAGAGATGCAATCTTTGAGACGAGGCAGTTGTTTTTCTTGCGTCCTTTGTCCTCGCTAGAGAGAAGACGACAAAACATGGCAGTAAATGAAGCTTGCGGTTTGCGATGGTTATGAAAGAGACGCGGATTGATGTGAGAAAGGATGAGAAAGAGACCTATTCTGAAGAATCTACGACGAAGTAGGTCGTCGAATCTGAGTTCAGAAGCATCTCCCAAGTTATCGAAGAAATAACACTTGCAAGAGGCAGCTTGGGGGATGAAATCACAATGCGAAGCATCTAAAGCACAAGAAGCATATTGAGAGAAATGACGAATCAAATTCAAAAAGCGTGCGACGGTAAAAGAATGGAGAAACAACTTTCGGCCTGCCGGAGATCATGTCGCAGTCTGATGATCTCTTGCTTCCTCTCTTTGGCCTTATGCTTCCAGCGAAGAAGATCGGATTGAGAGGGAAGACGATTCTGGATTTTGGATCGTAGGAGAGAAACGGCGACTGCAAGCTTCAAGGACTCCTTCTTAGCGCTGGATTCTGCGGCAGAACACATGCTTATTTCAAATTCTGAGTGAGAGGTGCTTGAACGCCGCGGGGAAATCAAGCACCCTAATATTGTCGCACTATATATATGGAATTTGTATATATTGGACTTCATAAGAGATGTATGTACGGATCCTTCCTCAATTTCGGAATTTGAAATAAGTATTGAGTAAATTGTGAAAGTTATCCTTCTCCATGAGCTCGTAAATTACATACATCCCAAGCGATCTCTTACGATGTCCAATATATAAATATCTCAAACGAAAGCAGTTTATACAGAATTTCAACAATAATCAACTGATACCGTGAAACCAAAACAAAATGCCACAAAACATAAGACTCGATCGTACAAACAAAAAAAAGAAAAAAAGAGACAGATGGGAAATGGGTCCCGAAAGCTTATAAAGTAGAAGAGAGAGGAAAATGCAGGCTTCTCTCTTATTCGGCAAAATGAAACATAACATTGCAATAGCCGAATAAATAACTTAAAAAAAGTCTTTGGGAACATCAAAATCGTAGACCATGCCATGCCCTTCCTCTACACATTCCGGCACGCCTCCACATCCGCAGCTTGTCGGAATTTGAAATAAGTATTGAGTAAATTGTGAAAGTTATCCTTCTCCATGAGCTCGTAAATTGCGATTCTTTGTTCCTTGGCGAGAGGGAAGACGATTCTGGATTTTGGATCGTAGGAGAGAAACGGCGACTGCAAGCTTCAAGGACTCCTTCTTAGCGCTGGATTCTGCGGCAGAACACATGCTTATTTCAAATTCTGAGTGAGAGGTGCTTGAACGCCGCGGGGAAATCAAGCACCCTAATATTGTCGCACTATATATATGGAATTTGTATATATTGGACTTCATAAGAGATGTATGTACGGATCCTTCCTCAATTTCGGAATTTGAAATAAGTATTGAGTAAATTGTGAAAGTTATCCTTCTCCATGAGCTCGTAAATTACATACATCCCAAGCGATCTCTTACGATGTCCAATATATAAATATCTCAAACGAAAGCAGTTTATACAGAATTTCAACAATAATCAACTGATACCGTGAAACCAAAACAAAATGCCACAAAACATAAGACTCGATCGTACAAACAAAAAAAAGAAAAAAAGAGACAGATGGGAAATGGGTCCCGAAAGCTTATAAAGTAGAAGAGAGAGGAAAATGCAGGCTTCTCTCTTATTCGGCAAAATGAAACATAACATTGTAATAGCCGAATAAATAACTTAAAAAAAGTCTTTGGGAACATCAAAATCGTAGACCATGCCATGCCCTTCCTCTACACATTCCGGCACGCCTCCACATCCGCAGCTTGGGATTGCAGCAGAGCCTTCCCTTGGTCGGTGGAGCCCACAATGCGTACCACTGCATCCACTACCGCCTTTTGGTACATGTCATCCTCCATCCGGGATTGCAGCAGAGCCTTCCCTTGGTCGGTGGAGCCCACAATGCGTACCACTGCATCCACTACGGCCTTTCGGTACATGTCATCCTCCATCTTTTTCACTACTTCTCTCACCACTTTGAAATCCATCCCTCCTCCCAATATCACTCTCCCTACAATCTCTCCAAAGTTATTTGGAGCCTTTGGCAGATCAATTCCTATATCATCCAGCATTGACCCGTATTCCAAGCACCCCCTTTCCACATCCTTAGCTGTCACTGTCTTCTTTGACAACAGATACTCCAAGAGTTTAGCAGTCGGTTCAACGCATGGAGGACTTTTCTCGAGGCCAAGCGAAATTGCTTCCTTCACAATCTCTGCATGATACCACGGCGATCCTAGCTCCTCTATGCACTGCTGCGCCTCCTCCAGAATTCTCACACTGAAATATTCCTCCAGAAGCGATTTAGTTTTTCTCTTGAGCACTTCTTCACTCACCTTGCCAGCTGCTGCCTGTGGTTTCTCCACATGAACTGGCACATTCGGAGCTGCAGGGGCTTGAACAGGCCGCTCCACTCCCAACCCAGATGCGCGTGACTGCGATCCACTGCCTTGCAACAGTGCACTTGTCTTTCCGCCGCTCATAAACCCACCACTTCCTTGAGGCAAGAGCCTTGTGTTCATTGACGTACTCTTACTAACTCCTGGAGATTGGACCGGTCCTCCTGCTGACCCATCCCGTCTTGGCATGGATCGAGTCCTGGGAATTTCCCAGTTATCGTTGTCCATCCCGGGCATCCCAGGCATCCTTCGGGTCCCAGGCATTCCGGGCATCAAACCACCAGCACCAGGGCGACCACCAGGAAAGATGGGGCCAGGACTCACAGGTGCACCACCAGCGGCCACACCCTTTCTGATACTGGCCATTGCACCTGGTCGGAGGCCAAGATTCTTCTCAGCCTCGGAGTGAATTTCGGTTATTGTTTTTGCCTTCATCTGCAGATTCAAAGCAAACAACATCAAGAAAACGTGTTACATGACCTTGCAACAGACAAATTCCATGCTTGTAACTCATAACGACACTTAAAGACTAAAGATACCTCCTCACGCCTGGGAACCCAGTCGTTAGCACGCAAGTCAATGACATCCCGAACCATAAATCGCAGACGCGGAGCCATTTGAGGATTTCTTGATAGATCTTGTAGCCGTTTGAAGTACATATCATTTATCCGCTTTGACTTCAAGTTCTCATCAAGTTGCTTGCCAATGGTGTGGAAAAACTGACATATAGCCTCCACATTTTCCTCTTCCGGACACATTTTCTCATCAGGACCCAGAAGCGCCTGTAGACACAAAACTTATCACCGGCTAATACACACACACACACACCAAAGAAGCAGTTCTCACGAGGTGTTAACTTATAAGTATTAACCTGAACAATGTGATGGACAATCTTTTCTGGAACCATCTTCTGCTTTAGAAGCTCACCGATTAAACGGATATTTCCAAGCATCCGGAGCTTCACCAATCTTTCCTTGTCCTTGCGCTCGGCCTCCTGATCTGGAGCAGTCATCTGTCTAACTTCCTCCCTTAACTTGTCAGCACCCTCGAACGCCTCTTGACAGTTATTCAGCAGAACCCTCTTAAATGTAATCTCTTTACCCCCAGGCTCCTCGGGTGGGAACTTGGGCAGCTTGTCATTGATATCAGAGCACAAACGAGCGTACATAGGGCAAAATGTAGGCTCAAGTACAGCTTTGTCGAAAATAAGGGCTATCACACCCTACAATTGATACGAGAAGAATATCGCAGATGATCAATGATATGGCCGCATATGGAGTATTAAAAGCATGCTTAAAATTTGAGATAGAGTCACCACCTTTAGGATATCCGCAGATGTGATACCAGAATCCATAAGTTGGCCCTCAAGAAGATCATACTTCTCGGGGGTCAGCTTGTTCAAAATCCTGGACAAGCAAAATAAATCCTTTTTCAGGGAACACCCTATATCTAAAGCTGTTCATATTGGCAGCAAAAGATACGGTGCAATTTGTAAAAAGCTGTTCATATTAGTTACCCTTTCACAGTCTTCAGAACACGCTCCTTCTCGGAAAGATTTCCTCTCTTAACCGACCAAGGTACCTCGGCTTTGACCAATGTAGGAGCTGGCCCACCCTGGTTCCATAACAATACAAATGGGTAATTAAAAAACACAAATAGCGAGACAGCATATGAAGGGCAGCAAAAGGTCAACACACTGAAGATAAAATCTAAAATTCATCAACTTTTTCTACCCCTTGGCTGGAAGATATTTGTGCCCTTGAAAATTGGGAACTTCGTGGGTCTTGACGATTTTCGCCAAATCTGGAATCCCTAGCATCACGAAGAGTTTCCCAGGACCTTTCCTCCCCGGTGGGGGGAAGTTGTGCAGAACGGCTACGCCAGTCACGATTGTCTGGCTCAGAGAAGCGATGTGAAGGCTGGACTGGGACCTGACAGATGTAGATAACAACGGATTTGGGAACTTTACATTAGAGTTTCTTTAATTAAAAATGTCTCAAATAGAACTGATACTCACGTTACTTTCCCCATGTGGGACTGGGACCTGACAGATGTAGATAACAACGGATTTGGGAACTTTACATTAGAGTTTCTTTAAATAAAAATGTCTCAAATAGAACTGATACTCACGTTACTTTCCCCATGTTGCCAAGTCTCTTCTCCACCAAAAAATTCTGTCTCAATTTCCCGTATGATTTTCCGAATTTCATCTGAGGGTTGAAAAGTCTGCACATATGCAGAAAACTTAGAGACTCAGAAAGATGAAAGCAAACAACATTGTTGTAGCAGAGATATTTAGAATTGAGAAGATTGAAAGAGTAAAAGAATAATAACCTCTCTTATCTGCAGAAGCTGCTCACGGCTGTACTGCACACGTTCGCCACTGTCAAAGCGCGCATCTCCACTCTGAAACCAAACATGTCAAGAAAGAGTGAAGGACAAATGAAATCAAGAAGAATATCAGATTGATACAGACCATCAATCTTACGTTATTACTAATCTGATATGGTTTTGTAAGAAAACATCGTGTCCGTAGGTCCTTTATGAGCACACTGCAGCTAATAAAATGCCCACCTAAAAGCCTACGACTCATTTTATGTCCATGTTTACAGCACTTACACATACTTAGGTGCACTGCCAAGAATTAGGACACGGTAACTTCTGGTACCATGAAGTTTGAATTCTTACATGCCACGATTAACAGAAACACAGTGTTACACGGAGCTTGAACTAAGATTCGGTGAACGACTAAAATCAGAAACCCAAATTACCACATGAGAAAACAAACAGCGGAGCAAGATACGGAACTGGAGAAGCCATATCCAGGCGCGAGAAAAAGTAAATCCCGAGAACAACGAGAGGTAGATCCACAAATATAGAGGCGTCTGTGATTGAATAAGGGACGATACCTTGAGGGAGAAAGAGGAAGGAGGAGCGCCGCCATGAGGACGAAGGAGAGGAAGATCCGAGGAGGAGAGAGAACCAAAAGACAGCGACGGAGAAGAAGAAGAAGAAGCGGAACCAAAGAGCCTGCTTCCTCGACCGCCACCAGGTCTCAAGCTAAGACCGTCTGATTCACCCTGCTGCATACCTCGATCTAACAGCCCAGATCGAAATCCAAACTCGGAGAAAATGGATTAGAAGACGAGAAGATGGAAAGATTTAAAGGAGCAGTGAATCGGAAATCTGAGAGAATCCGAAGGAGAGGATGGATTTTGTAACTCTCTCGCTCTCTCTCTCTCTCTTCTGCCGTAAGCGAAGAAGAAGAGAAGAGAAGGGTTGAGATGAGAAAGAAAGACAATCCTTTTTCTCTTTCTCTTATTATTATTAGGGTCTCTCTCTCCAATGCCTCGTTTTTTACGACGCAATTACGGTTCTGTCCTTACCCTTCGAGTTGAGTAGGAAGACTAAAAAAATATGTCATTCATTCCATAATTAACGTTACCCATATTCCATATATGCAAAAATTGTATGCTCAAATTTTGAAACACGGATACAAGAGAGTAAGAATTTCACAAAATGGAATTCCAAATTAAATGGTAAAAAGAAATAAAAGAAGATGATAATGAATGGGCTTGAAAAGATTCATGATGGGCCGACATGAAAATACCCATAACGTTTATTGGGTCGACGTGAAAACCCATAACTTCATTGGGCCTACATGAGAACTCATAACGCTATTGGGCCTACATGATAAAAACCATAGTTATTGGGTTGAAAAAAGTTATAACGTTAGTGGGCCTACATAAAAACCGATAACGTTATTGGGCCGAAGTGAAGATATCCATAACGTTATTGGGCCGTCGTGAAAATAGCCACAAAGTTATTGGGTCTACATGAAAAGAACTATAAAATTATTGGACCGATGAAAACTCATAACATTATTGGGCCGACATGAAAAAATCATACTTATTGGGCCTACATGAAAAACCCATAACGTTATTGGGCCGGTTTGACAAGAGCCATCACATTATTGGGCCGACGTAAGACCCATAACGATATTGGGCCTACACGAAAAAAAAACATAACTATTGGGCCAACATGAAATGAAAAGAGTTACACAGTCAGACAAGTGGACAAGTCTTCAGATTCCTCCAACGACAGTATGGATCATTAACCTAGTGATATGGTCTGACGGGAAGTCAGAACAGGTCACCGACCATTGTGGTGGTGATATGGTCAGTGCTATTGCCTTCTATCTTCTCTTTGCTGAAGACCATTGTTTGGTTCTAGGTTTAAAACTATTCTACTCAAAACGAAGAATAACCTAAGCATTAAAATATTTACGACATTAAATTTTGGATATTGGCTTTCTCTCTAGGATTTTATATATATTTAAAGTCTGAGATTTGTTCCACTTATGTAAGACTTTCGATCTCAAGTCCCAGACAGATACATCGCATCATCTCCCCACGCCGATCTGGCGGTTTTTTTTTTTTGGCGATTCTGTGATCCTTCTTCGTCTCCGTTTTCAGGCGTAATAATCCATCGTGGAGTTGCCGGAGAAGAATCGTCAACTGGAAGAATGCAGAGAGCAATTAGCCTTGGGGCCAGAGGGGATACATCGAGGATGAGAGAGACGCTGTCGGCGCAGCAAGAGCCCAGACAGATACATCGCATCATCCCCCCCCGCCGATCTGGCGGTTTTTTTTTTTTGGCGATTCTGTGATCCTTCTTCGTCTCCGTTTTCAGGCGTAATAATCCATCGTGGAGTTGCCGGAGAAGAATCGTCAACTGGAAGAATGCAGAGAGCAATTAGCCTTGGGGCCAGAGGGGATACATCGAGGATGAGAGAGACGCTGTCGGCGCAGCAAGAGCTTCTGCATAAACTCCGTCTTGAACTGGACGCCGAACGCGAGGCCTCTGCGACTGCAACCAGCGAGGCCCTCTCCATGATTCTGCGGCTGCAGGGAGAGAAGGCCGGTTTGCAGATGGAGGCGAGCCAGTACAAACGCATGGCCGAGGAGAAAATGTGCCACGCCGAGACCTCTCTCGCCCTCTTCGAAAATCTCATTTACCACAAGGAGATGGAGATCGCTTCCCTTGAGTTTCAGGTTCAGGCTTACCGCTGCAAGCTCCTCAGCCTTGGCTGCGCTGACCCTGCCGCCCTCGGCAACAAGTTCCCTGAGAATGTCATGTTCTTTGGCGAACCCTCTGCTGCTGCTGCTGGGACTCACAAGCGGAAGATTACCAGGGTTCTTTCGGTATCTTCTCAGACACGTTATCACATTTATCTTTCTTTGACGCCTTCAGTTATCGTATGTTGTTATAGGTATCAGCAAGTGAATTGCCAATTGGTTTTTCTGACACATGGAATAGGTTAAGCTTATGTTACCTCTGTCTGGTTGGTTTGATCTCATATCCTGTGCTATCAATGTTGTTTTGTTTACTGTTTTCGCTGTGGCAGAGCCCCATTCATGGTATGAACAACGACAGGACTCCCCTTGTTCCGGACATTGAAGGAACGGACAACGACAGGACTCCCCTTGTTTCGGACATTGAAGGAACGGAGGATATGAAGACTGAGAACTTGGATGAGAAGAAAACTGGTGGTGGAGACTTGAAGGCTTACTGGGAAGAGATGAAGAGAATCGAGGAGCATGTTAGGGAGATATCTGATTCAAGGGATCCTCTGAAGGAGAACAAGTTAAGTTTACTGAGGCGTGAGTCCATGTGTGACGCCCAGGTGAGCAATAGCATTCTAGAGACGGCCAAGAGCGATGTGAGTTACATCATGGAGAAGATGAAGAAGGCAGATAGAGTCCCTGCCAGAGACGCCTCTGCGGATATCTTTCAAGTCCCCCAGACGAAGACGAAAGGGAGCCTTGCAGTGGTCTTGGAAGAAGGTGAGTTGAAGGAGAAAAAGGTAAGTCACAGCAAACCCAGAATTAGATTGGAATAGATGCATATGAAAATGAAGCAAGAGTTGATTTTGGCAAGATATTATGAATATGTAGTAGAGTGTTCATTAAACTAAGAGAAGAAGGAATGACAATGAGCAAACACAGGTGAGGAGTATGAATGGGTTGGAGAGAAGAGGGAGTAAGGCGCTGAGAAGTATGAGCTTCAAGACAGAACCAGAATATGTTAGTTTGTTCAAGGAGATGCGTGAACAACTGAATGTGATGCAGTCAGAGATAAGAAGGTTGAGATCAGAATGGGGAAAATGTCCAGAGCCTCAAGCAGTGGATGATAGAGGGCTTGAAGCAGTGGATGATGGAGTGATACAGTCATTGAAGGAGGTACGTGGGAGTCTCTTTACATCATTTTATGGATGTCTGAATGAATGAGATAACAGGTTTGTGTTTGGTTGAACAGGCCATGATTTACTTTTGGCTCTAGCGAGAGAGCAGCCGAGTTCATACATTTGGGCTTTGAAGAATGTCATTTGGTGTATATTGTGTTGAAAGGATTTGATTTGATTTGATTATACATTGGTGATTATGAGAAGATTTTGGATGCATTAAAGCCATTCATTCATTCATTCATTCATTCACAAAAGTCTCTGAAATGATGGAATAAAAAAAAAAAGAAGAAGAGAAGAAGAGACAAAGAAGAGAAGAGAATAGAAGATGAAGGGGCTAAAGAAACGAGAGGCCTCAATTTTACTTAGCCATTTAAACCCTCTTTTGCGTCTTTTGGTTGGGTCTCTCTTAGACTCACTCACCTTATCCTATCCTTTCTTCTCTCTTCTTTTTATCACTTATTACTTCTCTCTCTCTCTCTCTTCCTCTTTTCTCCATTTCTTCTTTACGCATTGGAGTTGGAAAGAAAAGCACAAAGCTTTCTTTTGAAATCCAAATTGGGTATCGAGAAAAGTGATGGCTCCGAAAACAGGGAAAGCAAAAGCACAGAAAGGCAAGGGAGAGAAGAAGAAGAAAGAAGAGAAAGGTTTTTTATATTATGATTAATATCATCTAATAATGCCCTTCTTTCCATTGGAACAACATAAACATGTGAAATGAAATGCCCTTCTTTCCATTGGAACAACATAAACATATGAAATGAAATTTGTGCAGTGTTACCAACACTGATTGAGATAACTGTCCAAACACCCAACGACTCTCTACTCACTCTCAAGGTTCCTTCTTCAGTCTCTTTCTTCATCTCATCTAATCAACAACAACAACAACATATGTCTATATAAAATATGGTTTGGTTTGAAGGGTATCTCCACAGATAGGATAGTAGACGTGAGAAAGCTCTTGGGCGTCCATGTCCAGACATGCCACCTGACCAACTACTCTCTATCTCACGAGGTATACTATTCATATTAATTAAATAATATACGTATCAATCACAAAAAAGACCAAGGGGCCAAAAGGGGTGACGTGTGTTGTAGGTGCGTGGGGCGAGACTGAAGGATTCCGTAGACATTGTCTCCCTGAAGCCTTACCACCTCACCATCCACCCAGGTATGAGGTATTCATATTAATAATATTACCTTTCTTTCTTTCTTTCTTTGTGTTCACCATGTGAAATTCCATGCAGAGGAGTACACGCACGTTCAATCCACCGCCCACATTCGTCGCCTCCTGGACATCGTCGCCTGTACCTCCGCCTTCGCTTCCTCCCACAAGGATGCTTCCCACAACCACTTCTTCTCCTCCGATGCCGACGACAAGCCTGACCTCTCCATGTCCCCTCCCCCTCGCCTTGTTCACTTCTACGACTTCTTCTCCTTCTCCCATCTCACCCCTCCCATCCAATGTCCGTTTCTTCCCTTTCTTCTCCCATCTCTTCTCACTTCTCCTCTCACTTCTCTTTCCTTTTTATGATTTCTCCAGATATCCGAAGATCACTTCGCCCATCTTTCGACCATCAAACTCCAGACGACTTCTTTCAAATCGATGTACATTCTTTCTTCTCCTTGTGCCCATTAGCTTTTTTGCTGTTGTTGTTGTTGCCATTAATGGTACGGAAAACGAATACAGGTTAAAGTTTCGAGTGGTAAGCCCATCGCGGTTGTTGCCTCCAAGAAAGGGTTTTACCCTGCGGGGAAACATCAATTTCTGAGCCACTCTTTGGTTGAATTGCTGCAGCAGATAAGCAGACCCTTTCATGCTGTCAGTTTCCTATTCCTTTCTCATGCTAACATCTTCCGCCATCATCTCTGCTTCTTGCTATACGACGACTTAGTATTTCTTTTGTTGCCGCAGGCTTATGAAGCTCTGATCAAAGCTTTCATTGAGCACAATAAAGTACGCAGATAAGCTTCCATATGTTGCATGGTTTCACGGGTATCTAATGTCCATAACAAGATGTCAATGTGTAATGAGTCTTGTTCTATTTCAGTTTGGCAACCTTCCGTATGGTTTTCGGGCAAACACTTGGCTTGTTCCTCCGGTTGTTGCAGATTGCCCCTCTGCTTTTCCGTTGCTTCCAGCGGAGGATGAGACCTGGGGAGGGAATGGCGGTGGGATGGGACGGGACGGCAAACATGATAACAGAAAGTGGGCAAGGGAGTTTGTGATTTTGGCAGCAATGCCTTGTAAAACTCCAGAAGAGAGACAGGTCCGAGACAGAAAGGCCTTCCTACTCCATAGTCTATTCGTCGACGTCTCAGTTTTCAAGGCAGTGGCAGCAATCAATAAGATAGTCGAGAGTAATGAGCAGTTGAAGGGTTCTGCTGCATATGAAGAAAGAGTGGGTGATTTAATCATAAGGGTGACAAGAGACACTCCCGATGCAAGTGCCAAACTGGACAGAAAGAACGATGGGGCTCAGGTTCTGGAGATATCACAGGAAGAGCTTGCCAGAAGGAATTTGCTTAAAGGGATCACTGCTGATGAGAGCGCAACTGTTCATGTGAGTTTCTTTACCTCTGTCGACTTCATTTGCTTTGCCCATGTTGCATTTGCTGCTAACATCTGATGATGATGATGATGATGATGATGATACAGGATACATCTACTTTTGGGGTGGTGGTTGTCAGACACTGCGGCCACACGGCCATTGTGAAGGTTTCTGCTGAACCCAACTGGGATGGTGCCCAAATCCCACAGGACATAGACATCGAAGACTCTCCAGAAGGAGGCGCAAATGCTTTGAACGTCAATAGGTAAATTTATATGCATCTCTTGTCAGTCTCAGTGCTAAGAAGAGAGGATACATTCAGTCCCGTATGATCTAAAGATTTCAACTGCCTTTTCAGCTTGAGAATGCTACTGCACAAGTCTTTGACACCTCAATCCTGTAGCAGTGCTCAGAGATCTCAAAATGCAGATTCTGAAGAGAGACGCTCCGCGAGGACCCTTGTGAGGAAGGTAGTGGAGGAGAGTCTGCAGAAGCTGGAAGGTGAAACCTCAAAAAGCGTAAAGCAGATAAGGTGGGAACTTGGAGCTTGTTGGATGCAACATTTGCAAGGTGAAACCTCTAAGAAAACTGAAGATGCTAAGCCTGAATCACCAGTCAAGGGTCTTGGAAAACAAGGTGCACTGCTCAAGGAGATAAAGAAGAGAATCAATGTAAAAAGCGAACTGGGCAAGGAGACTCCTGCTAGTGTTCTTGACACTACCAAGTCACAAGTGGTGGATCAGAAAGAGCAAAATGAGGAAATGGAGAAGCTGTGGAAACGACTGCTGACAGAAGCTGCATATCTGCGTGTTAAAGAATCAGAAACCGGTTTCCATCTCAAGGTTCAACACCTTCTCCTTTTTGTTTATAGTTTGAAAACTTGACTTGTGTTTTGAATCTCACCCTGCATTGCAGTCACCTGAAGAGCTGACTGAAATGGCCCACAAATACTATGCTGACACAGCTCTTCCCAAACTGGTCAGTTTGTTGGATCTTTACCGTCTGCTTTAGGGGATGATCATCCTTATATCACTCCAACTCGATACCATGCAGGTGGCAGATTTTGGATCTCTTGAACTCTCACCCGTGGATGGTCGAACTCTTACCGATTTTATGCACACCAGAGGCTTGCAAATGCATTCCTTGGGGAGAGTGGTAATTAATCCTCTCCTGAAACCTAGAAGACAGAATATGTGAATGTACTGCAAATACAGTGTGTATCGTAATACTCATTTTGGTTCTCCTGCGATCCAGGTCGAGCTTGCTGAAAAACTCCCTCATGTGCAATCCCTCTGTATTCATGAAATGGTGGTTCGCGCATATAAGCATATACTGCAGGCTGTTGTTGCTGCTGCTGTTGATAACATTGCTGATTTGGCCTCTTCAATTGCTTCATGCTTGAATGTCCTTTTGGGAACACCATCCGACCCTGAAACTGAATACGATGCCAAGATCAAGTGGAAGTGGGTGGACACTTTCATTTCAAAGAGATTTGGGTGGCAGTGGAAGCATGAAAGCCAACGGGACTTGAAAAAATTCGCTATTCTCAGAGGGCTCTCACACAAGGTCTGCTTCTAAGATTTCATTTTCAAAAAGTATAATCGGATGGGAGATTCTTATGAGTGGCTTGTCTTTTGCGCAGGTTGGAATGGAGCTTGTTCCTAGAGACTTTGAGATGGACACGTCAAATCCATTCAAGAAGTCAGATATTATCAGCATGGTTCCTGTGTATAAGGTAAATAAAGTGAAAGCATGGTACCATGATGAAGTTCTTCAATGACTGACTTCATTGCATTTGGTGTGTGCAGCACGTTGCATGTTCATCCGCTGATGGGCGCACGTTGTTGGAGTCCTCCAAAACTTCCTTAGATAAAGGCAAACTGGAAGATGCTGTCAATTATGGCACTAAGGTATATATATAACTCACATCTTCCCCCATTAATGCATTCATTTCCGATGAAAGTGGAATAAGCGAGTTGATATTTGAGTATCAACACTGTCTGTAGGCATTGGCAAAGCTGGTGGCAGTTTGCGGCCCATATCATAGAATGACTGCTGGAGCATATAGTCTTCTCGCTGTGGTGCTCTACCATACTGGGGATTTTAACCAGGTAAGGTTCTCTAGTAAATCCATTTAATTACATGCGATGCAATTAATCTCTCTAGTGACACTCACAACTTTGGCTTCTCAGGCGACAATTTATCAGCAGAAAGCACTTGATATAAATGAGAGGGAGCTGGGACTTGATCACCCCGACACAATGAAAAGCTACGGTGATCTGGCAGTCTTCTATTACCGTCTGCAGCATACAGAGTTAGCCTTGAAGTATGCTTCTGCTTTTTGCTCAAATCAAAAGACTACTTACTATATGGTTGACTGATTTATATAATTCTTGTTGTAGGTATGTCAATCGGGCACTGTATCTTCTTCATCTGACATGTGGACCATCGCACCCAAATACGGCTGCCACTTATATCAACGTAGCAATGATGGAAGAAGGTTTAGGTAATGTCCACATGGCCCTGAGATACCTTCATGAAGCGCTCAAATGTAACCAGAAACGCCTTGAAGTATGCTTCTGCTTTTTGCTCAAATCAAAAGACTACTTACTATATGGTTGACTGATATAGTATTCTTGTTGTAGGTATGTCAATCGGGCACTGTATCTTCTTCATCTGACATGTGGACCATCGCACCCAAATACGGCTGCCACTTATATCAACGTAGCAATGATGGAAGAAGGTTTAGGTAATGTCCACATGGCCCTGAGATACCTTCATGAAGCGCTCAAATGTAACCAGAAACTACTTGGAGCGGATCATATCCAGGTCGGTCCCTATCTTTGCCAGGAAAGCTAAAAGGGCAGTTGAAAAATATAATGCTGACGTCTGTTATGTCCTTTTCAGACTGCTGCGAGCTACCATGCCATTGCAATTGCTCTCTCCTTGATGGAAGCATACTCCTTGAGCGTCCAACATGAGCAAACCACTCTACAGATCCTGCAAGCAAAACTAGGAGCAGAGGATCTACGAACACAGGTATTTTTGAATTATGATGATTGAAGAGCACGCAGGTTTCTTATGGTCCAGAGTGTTTTAGGATGCTGCTGCGTGGCTCGAGTATTTTGAGTCCAAAGCTCTCGAACAGCAAGAAGCTGCACGCAATGGTACTCCCAAGCCAGACGCCTCAATCTCAAGCAAAGGCCATTTAAGGTAATGCAAATGTTCTTCTCTTCTTTTTTTCTCCATTTTTACCTATAATTTTATTGTTTTGCGTTTGTGTGATCCTGTGTTGCACAAATGGTCTGTAAACAATTTCTCTCTTTCTTTGTCTGTACTTAGCGTATCAGACCTGTTGGATTATATTACTCCAGATTCTGATGTTAAAGCAAGAGATGCCCAGAGGAAAGCTCGTGCAAAGGTTAGACTTTGTTTTTCTCCTGGTTTCAAATTCATGTTTTCTTTCAACTTTTCGATGATGATGTGGAATGGACATTCATTCAGATCAAGGCAAGACCAGGGCAGAGTCCAGGAATGGTTTCGGAAGAACCTCATAAAGATGACGAGTCTCTGCCGTCGCCTCATCCCACTGGGGAAAGTTCAAGTGACAAAGAGAACGGATCTGATGAAATAAGAACCGATAAAGTCGATCAAGAACCTCGAGAAGATGAGGTGATGTTGATTAAAGCTGAGGCCGTAGCCCAAGATGATGATAACGCTGACGAGGGCTGGCAAGAAGCTGTCCCGAAAGGACGTCATCCGGCTGGACGAAGAACCTCCAGCACCAGAAGACCCAGTCTGGCAAAGCTCAACACAAACTTCATGAACGTAACCCAGCAACCTTCAAGAAACAGAGGAAAAGGTACCAATTTCACATCCCCAAGGACAAGTCCAAGTGAACCTTCTACGTCTCTCGTTGGGTCCACTTCTCCGGTCCCTAAGAAGTTTGGCAAGAACGCTAGTTTGAACAGAAAGCAGAACAGTTTTAATGTAGGAGGAGGAGGAGGAGAAAGAGCAGGCAATGGTATATCGGCCCCGGCAAGCCCCGGTTCCACTGATCACATTGGCAAACTGTCTCCGGTGTGTGTGAAGGCTGTGGGAAAGCTGTTTTCCTATAAGGAGGTTGCATTGGCACCTCCAGGAACCATAGTGAAGGCAGTTGCTGAAATCTTACCAGAGGTCACAACTGCTCCCAACACTTTGGACGAAGGAAGGGTAGGAGGAGAAGTTAAGGCTAAGAGTACAGAACACATGGAAGCAAAAGATTGTAATGGCGACGAGCAGAGAAGCTTGTCTAATGGGTCGGAGTCGAAGAATGCATCGGAGGAAATTAAGAACGCTGATTATGAAGATGCAGAAAGAGAAGCTGTTTCAACAGGACAAGGAGAATCTGACGGTACAGAGTCGAATGCTGAGGATTTGAATACCATTTCACAAGAGAAGTCATCAGATTCGGACGGCAGGGGAGCAGCAATCACAGTGGAGCCGCAAGATGATCTCTCTGCTGCTCAACTGGAAACGGTAGATGACAAAACAGTCATTCTTTCCAATGAGGAAACGAGTCCAATGCCAGCACCACCATCTGGATCCGAGGCCGGAAAAGAGATGAGCAAAAAGCTCTCGGCTTCTGCACCACCATACAACCCTTCACCCATTCCGATATTTGGGTCAGTTCCAGTTCCAGGATTCAAGGAGCACGGGGGAATCCTTCCGTCGCCTTTGAATATGCCACCAATGATTCCAATAAACCATGTTCGACGATCAAGTCATCATCAGTCAGCGACAGCTCGGGTACCCTATGGCCCGAGGCTCTCTGGTGGGGGCTACAACCGTTGTGTAAACCGAGTGGGACGCAGTAAAGCAAGTTTGCAGGGTAGCAGAGATGAGGGGAATCAAATGGTTGGAGGAAGAGTGATGAACATGAACCCGCATGCGGCAGAGTTTGTACCAGGCCAACCCTGGGTTTCGAATGGCTATCCCGTGCCAACAAATGGCTTCTTGGCTTCACCTAATGCCAATGGTGACATCTCCATTAGTACGGCTCCAAATCCAATGGAGTTGGTGGAGGATACAGCTGCGAAAGAGAAGAGTGGAGATGAAAGAGGAGAGAAGAAAGAAGGGGAGAAATGTATGGAAAATGGAGATTCTTCTTTAGTGAGTGAAGAGAAAATCAAAGCAGAGGGAGATTGAAGTGACAAGGAAGTTGACGTTACAAGTTGAGTAATAAAAAAGAAATGGAGACAATTTTTGGCAAAAGAAATCCCAAATCCCAAATCCCAAATCCCAAATGGGATATTTGGTGAAATAGAAGAGCAGAGTCTTGGCTGAAAGTTGAGGGGAGGATGAAGATGGTTCTCTTCTGCCTACTTCTTGCTCATCACACCAATTTGTTTTTGTGGCCGAACCTATGCTTGTTATTATTATTATTAGGTCGTAAGCTTTAATAAAATTGATTTCATTAATTGAGATGATTTCCCAGCCCATTAATGCCAATCATCTTTGCCATCTCCATCTGCTCAATCTGCCTCTTCTTCTAGCAAGATGGAAAAATTAGTTTATTATGGGGAGAAAACTTTACAATGCCGTTATTTATTCATTTATGTACGTATGGTGGTGGTCATATTATTGTCATAAATAAATCCTGGTGGTTATACTCAAATGGACTGAAGATAGAGAGAAAAGCCCATATAATATCTATGTGTGTAATTAAGGTCCATATATAAATTTTTTTATTTTTTATTAACTTATAATAATGTTACTCTCTGGTTTTCATCACCAAATTCGAATACTTTATATAAATGAGGATTGATTCTTAAGCAGTATCGTGTATAATCATAATAACATATATAGATTATTAAATTAATATCAAGCAGCTTGAGGTTTTAACTTCATTTTCCTAAAGGACTATATATCACATCACATGTGCTCATCTTAATTAAATATGAGACCGAGTTGCCGATTTTAATATCACCAACCCATCATATATATATATATATAAATGTATCATGAAACTGCACTGTAATTTATCATTCTCCTTTAGCCCAACCTTGTTGTTATTCCTAATCACCTTTTTAAAAATATAAATTGGAAATAGATACAATTTAAATCAAATGAATGATTGGCTGCTAATCATAGCGTATAAACTTTGCTTAAAAGCATATTAAAGACCATCTTCTTCTTCTTCTTCTTCTTTTGCATTATTGCCTCTGTTATAAAAGAGCTTTGGAGTGAAAAAAGTAACTATTAATTTAACCAACAGAAAATGAATTAATCTAATAAACATGTCCTAAAAAATCCAATCTGGCCGTCCATCAACGTGGTCACGCGTAGACTTGTCGCCTTGGTCGAGGATGACCATTGTATATATATATATATATAGCTTCTCTCTCTATCTCTCTTTCAGCAGGTGCGGGAAAATCACATATCCTCTCCTTGTTTCTCTCTGCATTGTTCCCTTCCCTTGTCCGAAAACCCTAATCTCCTCCCTTCCTTCCTTCATCCAATTCGCTTTACATTTTCTTCCTTCACCGGAGATTCAAAGATATATCCAGAACATGCCGTCTTTGGAGGAGGAGGAGCTGTTCCCGTCGACCCCGGGAAAATTCAAAATCGACAGAACCCATCCCATGAATCGTCAGTTCTACCGATGTTTCGCCTCCACAAGCACCATGTTCTTGTGGGCTCTATTCCTCATTGCTCTCACCGCATCCTATTTGAGTTTCCACAGCTTCGTCGATTCCGGTAGCCGCTACTTCTCCGCCTCCTGGGGCGGCATTCAGTGGGAGAAGCATGTCCGGAGTTCCGCGCATATCCACCGCTCCGGCGGAATGTCCGTTCTCGTCACCGGAGCAGCCGGCTTCGTCGGAAGCCACGTATCCCTCGCGTTGAAAAAGAGAGGCGACGGTGTTGTCGGACTCGACAACTTCAACAGCTATTACGATCCGTCCCTGAAGAAGGCGCGAAAAGCTCTGCTCAGCGAACATGGGATCTTCGTCGTGGAAGGAGACGTGAACGAAGCAAAGCTCCTCGCGAAGCTCTTCGACGTGGTAGCGTTCACGCACGTGATGCATCTGGCAGCGCAGGCCGGCGTAAGGTACGCGATGGAGAATCCGCAATCGTACGTACACAGTAACATTGCAGGGCTCGTGACGCTCCTCGAGATCTGCAAATCGGCGAATCCTCAGCCCGCGATTGTGTGGGCGTCGTCGAGTTCCGTCTACGGCCTCAACGACAAGAGTCCATTCTCGGAGGCTGATCGTACAGACCAGCCGGCGAGCCTGTACGCGGCGACGAAAAAGGCCGGTGAGGAAATCACCCACACTTACAACCATATTTACGGCCTTGCCATCACCGGGTTGCGATTCTTCACGGTGTACGGACCCTGGGGGCGACCCGACATGGCGTACTTCTCCTTCACCCGAAACATCCTCCAGGGAAAACCGATTACCATCTACCGGGGGAAGAACCGGGTGGACTTGGCCCGGGACTTCACCTACATCGACGACATAGTCAAAGGGTGTCTGGGTTCTCTGGACACGTCGGGTAAGAGCACCGGGACGGGCGGGAAAAAGCGAGGGGCAGCGGCGTACCGGATCTTCAATCTGGGGAACACGTCTCCGGTGACGGTGCCGAATCTGGTGGATATACTGGAAAAACATCTGAAAGTGAAGGCAAAGAGGAACGTGGTGGACATGCCCGGAAACGGAGACGTACCCTTCACGCATGCCAACATAAGCGCGGCTCGAATGGCATTTGGGTATAAACCCACGACGGATCTTCAAACGGGCTTGAAGAAGTTCGTCAGATGGTATCTCTCTTATTACGGCTACAATCACAGTAAAGCCACTATACATTCATAACTTGACGCCGCTTTTAAAAAAAAATTATTTAAATTCTTTTGTTGTGAAATTGTGTATCTTCTAGATAATTTTTTTTGTATCCTAAAAAAGAAGAAAGAAAAAGGAATAGAAGGTATTCAGTAGTGAGAGACTAAAAGATATGATTTGGCTACATAATGGTCACCCTGAAGATTTACAGTTAATGTTTTGTTTATAGAATAAAAACATTCATTAGTTCATCCTAATTTTTACAATATATAATTCAAATCTTTATATTTCAAAAATAAGACTGAACTTCAACTGAAATTATATAATTCAAAAGATTGTTTACAAGTTTCTTTTTCGGGTTTTTTTCCCTTTTTAATAAAATATGGACATGAGTATGTATGATAAGGAAAAAGAGACGAAAGGCCCCAAAGATCCAGCTGGTGAAATGGACAAGAGACTTAAAAGAAATATGTCCTGATATTTTATTTATTTATTTTTCAAATGTAAATTTTAATTCCCTTGTTAGCTTCCGTCCGTGAATTTAAACTTGCCAGCTGTATTTGTAAGGACGGTCTCCGTTTAATCGTGTCCTGAAGTCTAAAGAAAGATCAAAGCTCAAACGAAGGCTTATGGGCCAATCATGGGCCTCGCTTCTCATCGTTTGGGCCCACCTAACTACAATTGGTGGACATAATATTAGAAAATAAAAAAAGAATAGAAAAAATTAACTAAGAAAGCTGAAGCTGGTCCTATTGAAATTAATCTAGAACAAAATGATAAAAAAATCTTAAGAAGAAGAAGGATAAGTAAGAGTTCGTCATCATCAGAAGAAGAAGAAGAAGAAGAAGAAGTCATCAATGCATTGAAGGCAATAATGGCGACAACAACTAAGTGTTGAGACGTTCCCAGAAAGTGGCCAAGAAAAGTAAGAGATGAGAAAGAAGAAGGAGAATGGACATGACGATGCAGAAGACTCCCAGCTTCCACCATTTTCGACGCAGAGCTCTTATGAACCCTAATTTGCAGGCCCTGCAGTCGTAGCACAACACGCTCCACTCCTTCCTCCACAGCTCGCAATCTTCGTCTATGTTGTATTCCACTCCTTCCTCCATTTCCTCTTTTCTCCATGACGTCGCATTCACTGTCTCCATCTCGCACGTCTTCGGTGGCATGCAGCATCCGCTCTGCATCAACCCATACAATTTCATCCTATACGTACAAATCCATACCATACAACAACCTATACATATATATACACATATACCTGTATGGGGGACATCCTACTCCTGCTGATCAGATCGTAAGAATTCCTCCCCCACGATGAGTAAATAAGATCGTTACACACGCCTTTATCGTATATACACGACTTTATATTGTTCCAATTGGAACCGTCCATCACCTTCATCTTGAACCACGACGCCGTCGCCGTGAACCGCTGACTCTGCATGTCGTTGACGCCGGAGTATGCGAGGCCCAGGAAGAGCATGAGCAACAACGTCACCACCATCACCACCAGCGCAGGCATAGGGAATCGCCGCCGGTGGTAAATGGCGACGTTGCTGATGGCGAAGACGGCGAGGAGACCGAGGCTGGCAAGCGTCTGAAGACGTGGAAGACCCAGAAGGTCCTCGCAATCGTAGCTTCTCAGGAAGAGGAGCCATACTGCGCATCCCAGCAGAGCCAGGGAGAGGAAAAACGAGAATATCGACAACACCCCCGGCACTATCACGTGAGCCGCCGCCAACACCCCAGAAGGCGGATTGGACGGCTTATCGGTGGTGGACTCGGCCTCCGTAATGGTGGCGGTGGAGGCGACAGGCGGTTCTGCCGCTACAAGTGCTTGTTGGGCATTCTGCGCCATGAGAAGCAGAGGGAAAGTGAGGGAGGAACATAATTGTACGAGCATAAGTAGTGAGAGTAAAAGTAGAGAGTCAATGGAGTATGAGAGATTAAAGGGTAAGATCGGATCTCACGTTATGTTTGAAAGAATCATAATCTTTGATTCAGCAATTATTAGATCTTCTTGTACGGATGTAGAATCTAAACTTAGTTTGTGTAAAAGATGAAAAAAATGATAATTTAGTTAGTGCAAAATCTATGCCTAATTATGGTACGAGCGAGTAATTTGGAAAGGGGTGCTATTTTAAGAGGATAAAATGTAAAATTATGAAGAAATGTGTTAAGGTCAGGAGGAGGTTGTATCGTCAGTTACCAGACGACTCGGTCCTCCAAACTGTGTGAGAGAGAGGGAGAGGGGAGGTTGTATCGTCAGTTAGCAACAATCTTTTCGGAATCCTCAACCTCTTCACCTTCCTCCTCTCCATCCCCATCCTCTCCGCCGGGATATGGCTTTCCAAGAATGCCGCCACCGGATGCGAGCGCTTCCTCGACAAGCCTATCGTTGTTCTCGGTGTATTCCTCATGCTTGTCTCCGTCGCCGGCCTTGTCGGCGCTTGCTGTCGTGTTTCCTGTCTCATTTGGCTCTACCTCCTCGCCATCCTCATTGTCCTCGGCTTTTGCTTCACCATATTCGCCTTCGCTGTCACCAACCGCGGCGCCGGCGAGGTTTTATCTGACTGGGCGATTACTCTGGTTGACTGCAGAACCGCGTGACGAACGCTAATAACTGGAACCGCATCAGGAGCTGTTTGATTTACTCCAACGTTTTTTCGACTTTCCTCGGTCGCTACGCCGGCGACTCCATGGACGAGCTCTACAAAGCAAATCTCAACGCTCTTCAGGTGAGATTCTGTTTCGAAATGTGAATTTGGAAAAGGATTCGTATCGTATGGATTCACTCCGCATTTTCCAACATCTTTTTCCTTGTTGACCTTTTAGAAATAAAGGATCATATAGAGGACGGCTTTGAGATCCATTTTGTAGATATTATATCTACTTTTATCTACTGTCTACACATGTAAAGTAGATTAGACAGAATCTCTCAGGTTTTGTGGTGAATCGCTTGTGCTGAGTGTCTCGTCATACTTACAAGTGTCCTCTTGTTTTGTCTTTCTGGTTCTTAGCATATAATCTTCTGTGCAGTCTGGTTGCTGTAAGCCATCTAATGACTGTTGATTCACATATGTAAGTCCGACCAATTGGACCAAGACCCCCAGTCCCTACACCAATGAGGACTGTAACCTCTGGGACAACAAATCTGACGTGCTCTGCTATGACTGCCAAGCCTGCAATTGGAGGCCCCAAGCGGAGATAAAAAAATGGTGCCCCTGCTGCGGTTCGAACTCGGGACAAGCGGTATATGACGGCACGCAACAACCACCACACTACGATACATTCTTGTATCTGGTGCCCCTAAAATGGAATATTATTGTGGTGCCCTAGGCCTATGCTTGGGCTGCTTGTGCTCAAGCACGGCCGGACTGCTTGATAACATAAAAAACTGTGGAAAAAAGTGGCCCAGGTGAACATAGTCTTCCTCGTCTTCCTCATACGTGTGTACTCCGTTGGTTGCTGTGCTTTCAGGAACAACCGGAGAAGCAGTTGGACGGTTACTAGACAGAGGCGTATGCTTATGTGTTTGAGACCCAGAGATGGCACGACTAACATCAGTGACGCCCGGAAGATACTCTTTCTCTCTTTCTCTATATATGGTGTGTGTGTGTATTCTTTTGTTGTTTTTGTGAATCTTTTGAATGTGGAGTTGTTTGAATATGCCTTTGGGACATGCACATTTCATGAAAACAAAACACGAAGAGGAAGATGTGCTGACAATTCTATCAGGTTATTATTATTCATGAGAAACAAGGGGCTCTAAGAGATCTGAAGGGAGAAGGTTGTGATCATCAATCAAGACTGGAACATAATCAGAATCGCAGGTTGTCGTCGTGTCCTCATCAGCCAGTTTGGGATCAGTCTCTCTATAATCGTCGGCTTTGCCCCAAAGAACAACGTACAGACCCACAATCACAGCCACAGCACCCAGAAGGCTGCAAAATCATTACTTAAACCCTTAGATAGTCTGTTTTATTAACACTGTGAAAGCATTCCTCAGGTCTGCCGTAGAAGTTATATGTACCTGCCGAGGAATATCTCTTCCTGTAAACACAGACCGCCGAAGAAGGTAACGAGGACGGTGCAAAGAGGATTGAAGAGCGCCGAGAAAAGAGGACCTCTCTTTGACACACACCATGCTTGCACAAAGAATGATACAGCCAATGCTATTCCCTGTTTCACATATTTACATGATCACAATCCAAACGTCCGTTTTTCTTTGATCAAGAGTCAGAATAGTATGGTTATATTTGTATGACTTACAGAGTATAGACAGCAAGAGAGCTTCAAGAAGGAATCAAGCTTCCAAGATTCCAAGTCCCTGTTCCCAAATACAACCGCCACAGTCGCTGACGATACCGTTGCCATGAAACACATCCACGACGATGTGTACAAGTGATCCGAACAGTTGGATGTTATTGGGACCTGCGGAGATTGAGTCCTTTACACTACTGTATAAAGCTGACAGCAAGAATGGAGAAAAGGAAGAAAAAGAACCTGAAGAATCAACCAAAGGGACCAAGAGAAGGTGCTTAAAAGGAGAAAGAGGCACCCAATAAACCAGGTGTCACCATTGGAGCCTAGGAGATTATGTGGCGTCACGAATTCATGGTTTAATAATTGAGGGCCCTTGAGGAATGTCATAGCCATGGCTCCACCAACACATATCGCCGTTCCTACCACCTTTGCAATGCTCCTCATGCTTCTCAGCTTGATCTTCTCTAGTCTGATTGGACACCAATCTCGGTAAGTATAACAGATGCATGCATATATATGTATATATATATAGGAGTGCAGGATTCAGTTTACCCGATGAGGGTGGTGATGACAAAAGTGACTCCAGGAATAAGGTTGGTCATAGCACTCGCCATGTACGAAGATGACAAGTAAAGTCCTTCAAAATACGCGTTCTGGTTCACCGTCACCCTTCACACACGGGATCTATATGTGACAAACATGTTATATATATATATATGTATATATGATAGCTCTCAAGTAATTAGTTACCCTATAACAGATGTAACAGCGATCCACCCGAGGCCTCTAATTCCGAGAGATGGTTTGGATGGCTTTCTCCTAAACGTAGGAAGAGAGAACGGGTGAGTCTAAGAGAAAAGCAAGAAGAAGAAGAAGAAGAAGAAGAAGAAGAAGAAGAAAAGTACCAAAGGGAGATGAAGGAGAAGGGAGAAATGAAGAGAGTGGCTATGGCCTGACGGTAGACAACGAAAACCATGGGACTGAGTCCTCCCACAAATGCAACTCTCGTGAACAGTGCATTTCCTGCGTATGTTATTTGCAACATCACCATTGCTATCGCTGGTTTGTACTTATCCATCTCTCTCTCTCTCTCTCTCGTTCCGAATGTGCGTGTATGTATGTGTGTATATATATACAAATACAATAGATGTGTGGACAATTCATGTGATAGAATATGTTAGGAGGAGGACCAAAGATCTCAAAGTTGTCTACTCAATATCACGTTTTTTTTAATAATTAAACGCCATGAGGTTTATTATATTCACATATAGAGATATATTGATTTATGAAGAAAGAAGAGGGAAAATCCGATTTCCATCTTTCTTTCTATATGCAATTTAATAATTTCTTTCCTTGTGAGTAATAAGTGGGATGAAATTGAGACATATCCAAACTGTTAATATTCACTAAATTGATCATTATATTGAATTAATTGCTGTGTTATAAAACGAATATGAGTGATTTGGCTAAGACGACGGAAACCAGTCTTCCACATGCATTAACATGGCGTAATTAATTAAGCTCTTTCTTCTCTCTCTTTCATTTCATGTTTTTGTTCTTCGTACATGCATCCGAATTTCGGAATAATAACCTATGAATAGATTGATGCATTATATTTTAGGAAATTAGGTATAAATGGAAGAGAAAGGGAAATTAAGAAAGAAGGTGAGGGATGCGGCATCTTGGTGACGTTTCATTCAAATCCAAAGATAGATAACATCGACAGCTATCTTCTTCTCATTCACTTCTTCTTTTTCTTTTTATTATTATTATTATTATATAACATATATCATTATTTTAATTTATAAAAAAAAACATTATTTAGTAAATGTTGGGTGTGAGTGAGGTGGTGTCGACGCAGCTCTTGTTTTTTTCCTATTATTGTTGTGGCACGTCTTACGATGATACAAAAACCTTCGTCGCCACCACTTCAATTGAAACCTTCATATTTTATGCACAATTGCGATCCGTTACTTAAAACCGTAAAAATATGATTTAATTAAAATGTAATTTATTTCGAACCCAAAGGGAATAAATTGGATAAAAATGAATAATACATCAGTAGATGGTGCAGTTAAAACGGAAGGAAGACGTACCAGCTGTACGTAAAGAGCTAAGAAGAGGAAGAGGAAGAGGAAGAGGAAGAGGAAGAGAGAGGGTTGAAGCCGAGGCTCAAGGCAGCGTCCCAGACGAGATCGATGCGGTCTACGTCGATGGCTCCGACCTCATGATGGTCCCAACCCTTTAGCATGTGAACCACTCCTCCTGCATGGCAGGCGTGCACCACTCCTCTCTCCATCCTGTACTGTTCTGTCTTCCACGTCATTACTGATTGAATCAAATGAACGATTGAATGATTGAGTTGTACCTCGCAGGTGCCTAGGCCTTGCACATCTTCAGGCAGCCTCATGGCCGCCAGATCGCCGTAGCTGCACTTCCTCCTGAACCTCAGGATGGGTGGCACCACAAACTGGTGGAAATGGGTTCCTACCGGCGCCCACCTCTGCTCCCTCGCCGTCATCCATTTCCCCACTATCCATGTCTGCATTCTCTTTATATCAGTTCCATTTCCCAACATCACTTTTTTGTTCTTATTCTTAGGGCTGACATGATTACCTTGCAGTGTCGAGCAGCCTGGTACTTTGTCACTTGGACAAGGTAGTTCTGGTACTCAACCGCTGCCTCCTTTTGAATCTTCAGAAACCTTTCCGTTGATACTGTCAACATCTGTCATCTCATCTCATTCATCATAGTTCCATCAGCCTTGATTGAGACAAGCAGTCATACGGACAATCTGGATAACTCCTGTCAAGAAGATCTCTTTCACATCTTCTGGAATCTCCTTGAGGATGACCGCAGCCGTTAAGGTGTTTCCATGGACGACCCGGACTCTAAGGTCGGGGTGCTTCTTGACGAACAACGTACCACCGCCATTTAAACCCTCGTTCTGGTAGTAAATAAATGACAGGTCACGAAATCAACAGCAAAGAAAAGGCTTAGAACTTCACCCTCCATATGAAATTGGGCACCAACCTTATTAAGTGCAGCCAAGCTAATGACTTTGACTCCAAGCCTGTCAGCCCTCAGAATAGCATCTTCGATCTGATTGTTAATACCTTGAGTTGCAAATGGCAAAAAGTACTGCAAGAAAACGGAACAGCACTCTAAACGTTTTAGCATTGTTTGATCTCAAAAGCAGAAGCTCGATCAAATCTGTATAACATATACTTGGAATCCGAATCTGGGCACGAGCCAGGTCTGGCAAAGCTTATCCCTGAGGTTGTAGAAGTAGACAAGAGACGTCTTAGACCATGCCCACATTCCCAACATAATCACAAACGTCAGAGGCCACAGTGGCAGCAAGAAAATCTTGAATGTGTAAGGCAAAGCACCAAAGGATCTGAAGAGGAACGGCGAGTGCATTGCCGACATCACATCCACACAATGAGCTAAGAACACAAAATCTGGCACTCTCTTGTTCTCCTCTGCAACCAAGAGGATTCACACCGTTGATTTGTTAACTCTGATAAAATGGCATGCTTATGTGAATAAGGATTTCAAGTTGTGTTGACAATGTTAACCTGCACCCAAACTAAATTTCCTGTGCAGTTCCCATGAGTCGGGGTTTAATGTGTCTCCCAAAGCGTCAAAGAGAGGCATAAAGAGACAGAAGTTGGTCCCCATGTCCCTGTGATGCAGACTATGGTATCTGCAGATTCCAAAAATGTTCCATAAACAGACTCATCGATTTCCTCATTTAGAATAAAACAGGAAAAGAGTTGCTCACGTTGGGGTGTAGAGGAGATATGGGAGGAAAGGGAAGGTCTCAAAGATTTTATGGGAGATGATCTCGACATTGCAATGCCCCAAGCATCTGAGAAAATCAAACATCATGACATATCCATAGATCAAAGCCGCTGATCCAACACCCAACCAGCAAGAGCCAAGCAAAGGGACGCCTGTTACTACACAGAGGACCAGATGCTCCAAGAACGTTGCATTTCCAGCTGTACAAAAGATAAATGAGTTCTTTTGTGGTCTAATTCCCACTGAACCATGACATAGAACATGAACAGACCATAATGACCAATACAACAGTAAGGACACAGTGGAGAGTTGTGAACAAGATTACCTGTCATGGGTTGCGGAACAGGAGAGGAGTGGTGAAGGGAGTGGTGGTGGGTGAAGAGACGGTCGTGTCCATGTAAGAATCTATGAACAATATAGTATAAAGGCTCTGAAACTGTCACATGGAAGACAACTAAAGCAATAAAGCCTCTTGGATTCCACAGGGGAAGATTGTTCAAGAACGGGAACATGTAAGACGCAATCATTGCTATAATGGCTTGGAGAAGTATGAAATTGTCCCTGAAACATCACCAACAGAGACGGAGAAAATGAGTTTTCCATGAAAATGAAAATGAAAATGAAATCCGGGAAAAGAAAACAAATTACCAGTGCCATTCTTGATCAATCTGCATAAAGTCGACACCTTGTTGAGAAATACGAAGAGTACGGGTAACGAAGAACAGATTGGTGAAAGAGCTCCATAAGACATGAACAAGACCTCTGAGTGCAGAGATGATCAGGACGTGCAGAGACAGAACGGCCATGGGACTCTCTTCCTCCTCAACCCTCCAATACAACACTTGAGCAGCTAACGGAGCGTACAGCAGATACTTCACGAATGTGGGACAAAGTAAGAGACACATACATACATACATACATACATACATACATACATACATACATACATACATACATACATACATACATACATACATACATCAATTAAACCCATGAAAACAGATTATATATGTGTAGCTTTTGGAAGAGAAAAAGCAGAAACCTTGAGATTGCCCAGGTTTTGCCAAGGCCATGCCGATAGAGCAGCCACCATATTTGATGATGCTTCAGAAGAAAGGGCTTGCTTCTTGGGGAAGTCAACAAGGTTTGGGATACCCTAAGCCTCAAGGAACAACTTATATAAGCAATATATAAATATATCTTTTAACATAATATTTTAATGTCTCCTAATATATATTCTTATAAAATATTGTACAAAGTGGTAGAAGCATTTAGTCAAAGTTGAAATTAAATAAGAGAAAAGTGTGAGCCTTGTTCGTATTTAGTGTTCCAATTACAAAAAACAATAAACAATGTTCACGTTTTTCTTTCTTCTGTTATATTAAATAATAAGCATGACTTCCATATTTCATCAATCTTTTGTGACTATATACTTATATGTATACACACATATAATATATATATAAGTCTATATATGCCACACCCATTGAATTTTTAACCTGTTTCTTATCAGCGCGAGATGTGTGTGTGGTGCAAACAAAGATTTGGTTTTGGATACAACAAAAATGTGACAATGTCGGGACCTTCAAAATTAACGAAACAATAACTAAAATGTGGGAAAGAAATAAAGAAGGGCATAATTAATAACAGAAAAAATTAATTAAAGGGTAATAAAGCAGATGATGGTCCACACCTCCAAAACAATTTCCACGTGGCCTCTACGTCAGCATGCATGTTTCTTAAACTAACTCCATGCATCTGTCTATGTCACCTTTTATAAGTGTTAAATTTGTTAGATTTTTATTCTTTGTATTTTTTGTATTGTAATTGCTTTTTATTTGCGTAATATTAAACAGTGGCGTGCACGCGTTATATATATACATGAATGATTAAATGCATTATTTTCAAAAAAGTTAGACGAATTGGTCCAATCATTAATTCTGTCCATCTTATTATAGATAAAACCATGGGTCTATTGGTATAAGTAAGCCCATGGGCTTATCAGCAACATATATATGGGCTTAGTAACAAAGGGGGCATAGGCACATAAGCCATAGTAATTAAAAGGCCCATGGGTTAATAGCAATAGTTACATGGACTTCCTAAAAAAGCTTATCTTTTTATTAAGCCCATCATATTTTAGAGATAAGTCTAACGATGTTTTTACCATTATCAAAATACAATATCAATAATAATATTATTAATATATTTTATTATTAGTATTGGTTGTTTTAAACCCAATATATTCAAATATGTACAAGTTCTTAAAATGTTTATAAAATTGATATAATAATAATTTATTATTATTATTGATTGTATACACGTATACAAATATATATAAAGTGTATATAAAATTTGGTACAATCTAATAATAATAATAATATAATAAAAAATAATAATATTAATAAACAATTTATAATAAAAAATAATAAATAAACAATACTGATGATAACAATATTAGATTAATACAATAATATTAATAATAATAACATTAAAAAATCTACTATTGATAATAATAATATTCTATTATTAATTTATTATGTATTATAATATAAAATTTGATATAATAATATTATTATTTATTATATATATGTATATAAATATAATTTTATCGAGATATTTTATTATCTGCAAAATGAAATCACAAAAATATTTAAAAAGAAAAAGAAAGAAGTGATATTTTTGAGTTAAAAAGAGGAGAAAATTAATTATGATTACAATTTAATGGCCAGAAAAATTTAAAACTTAAAACCCAATTAACAGTACTGAATCATCAGAGGTTGATGGCGGGCCGAGTCAGACGTTGGGCCTTATGATGAGTCCCTCTTCTTGTCCTGGTCCATCAAAAATATAGATTAATAAATATATTAAATTTATTTCCACGCGCATCGTTGGCGCGTTGAGCGCGTATCGATTAAATCTCCAGGGGTTAGTCCACAGATTTTGTCGTTTTTCGTAAAAAACAGAAAATTGAGATTGTGGAAGCGCGTGATTCTATCCTGGTTGGTTAGTTTTAAGCCACTAATGTAACCTAAGACCCATATTTTTTTAATACTTTTACACATTTTTAGCTCATTTATATGTCTTTGGTCTTTGCGTATTTGAATGTATTAATATGGAATTTTTTTTATTCGTACTGAGAAAATCAGATACTTAGAAATATTCGAACCGGCAGCAGCGGAAGAAAAAATGAATAAAACGACTTTGTAGCGAATAATAATAATTTAACTGTTTGGTTATATTGCTATTATTAGAATTAAAAGTTAATATTAAAAGAGAAATGTTTCGTTCGAAATGAATTTGGAAACGATTAAGTTTTGAGAAATTGTATAAACAAATTATTAACCAATTTAATATTTCAAATTATTAAAATTTTAAGAAATTGAAAATGGAATTAGAATTGGAATCGTTAAATAAACAATAATTTTTTAAAGCTATGAGGATTATTAATGTATATTATATTATTAAGAAATTGAAAATAGAATTGGAATTGGAATCGCTAAATAAACAATGAATTTTTTAAGTTATGACGATTATTATTATATATTATATTATTATTATTATTGTTGATGGTTTTAAACACAATATATTCAAATATGTACAAATTGTTACAATGTTTATAAATTTGATATATACACGTACACAAATAATAAATAAAATTCGGTACAACCTAATTATCATAATAACATTATATTAAAATAATATAAGAATATTATTAAATAATTTATAATAATAATATAATAAATAATACTAATTCAAATATTAGAATAATATTAAACTATAATAATATTATTATTATTATTTATAAAATTTAATATCTACTGTTGGAATTAGTAATAATATTAATATATTATATTATTATTTTATTTTGTATTGTAGTACAAATTTGATATAATAATAATATTATTATTAATTATATACATGTATATAAATATTAATTTATCAAAATATTTTTTATTAAAATCAAAGAAATATTTAAAAAGAAAGAAGTGATATTTTGGGTAAAAAAAAGAGAAAATTAATTATAATTAAAATTTAATGGCCAGAAAAATTTCAAACTCAAAAGCCCAATCAACACTACTGAATCATCAGAGCTTGATGGCAGGCCGAGTCAGACTGTACTGATGGCGTCAATTTTGGGCCTTAGAATGAGTCCCTCTTCTTGTCCTGGGCCCATCAAAAAATATAGATTCATAAATATATCAATTTATTTCCACGCGCATCGTTGGCGCGTTGAGCGCGTATCGATTAAATCGCCAGGGGTTAATCCACAGATTTTGTCGTTTTTCGTAAAAAACGGGAGATTGAGATTGTGGAAGCGCGTGATTCTATCATGGTTGGTTAGTTTTAAGTGGGGTTTTTGTTGAGTTTTTAAAGGCCGAAATAACGAAATCGGGCTTTTAGTGGGCCCAAAGGATGAATTGGGCTTCGTTTATAGAGGCCGAGCAATAAATATGGGCTTCTTTAGGACCCAATTAATTTAGTTGAAAATGAAATCAGGCTTTTTCCGGCCCATGTATTGAGAAACTTCTATTAGCCTTAAATATGATGTCGGCTTCATTCATGGGCCCATGTAATTGTTTTGGGCTTTACTTGTAGGCCCATATAAATATATTGGGCTTATTTTGTTGGCCCATGTAAATAATGGTGGTGGCTTCATTCATGGGCCCATGTAATTAGGTTGGGTTTCTTTAGTGACACTCTAATAATAAGTTGGGCATTGAATATGGGCCTTAATAATGAAGATGGGCTTGTTTTATGGGTCCGGATAATGAAGTTGGTCTTTTTGTTATGGGCCCCAATAATTTAAGTTCACATTACCGAAGAAACACATGTGATGGAGGACACGTGGCTTCTTCCGCCTCTGTTGAAGTTGCAGATAATTCATCATCTGTCTCGATGAACTATTTCCACATATGTGTATTAAGTAATTAATTATTTTACAAATAGTAAAATTGCTGTTTAGAATGGAGAATACTGTTGTTGAACGTTTTATATATTGTTTACATCTTGATTGAACCAAAGCATATGGGGTTTGAGTTTTATGGAATGAATTCGATGTAGACGTTAGACATGATAGGCAAATATATGTAATTTAATCTTTATATTTTCTAAAAAAAATAATAATATAAGGTGAAGCATGTGAGATGCCATGTTAGGTGTGTTGTGAAATGTACTGTTAGATTTATAACAGAAATCAGTGCTCTTTCTATTCAATCTAAAATCACAAAAAAAAAAGAAGACAGATTGGATTTAAGTATTGAAGGAATAATAGAGGATTTATATAAAAATGTAAAGATGGTGTAAATGAGTGTATAATATATATGAGTGAAAGAGTGATGTCATGCAAAAGAGATTGTACGTTGTATTACAAAACTTGTAATGTGAGAAGTGTGCACGTGACTTGCATTTAATTCTATACCCCACTCCCCCACTTTTACATGTCTCTATGTGTGTATATAATATATATACCATAATTCAAACTGAAATTATTTGTCGTGATTAAATGTTAATCACTTACACCAAATAATTGAAGTGAGCCGTCTAATCCGTAACACCGAAATTTTACTTGTCGTATTACAACTGATTAGAGAGGGACCATATTCTTTTCAAAATAAAAAAAATGGTGGGAAGGGACAATTATTATGATAAAATGAGTAATTAAAGCTGTGGATGGCTGCATGAGACGAATAATGAAACATAGAAGGAAATGCTTCTAGGTTTCGGAAGTAAAAAGGGTAAATAAAAAGAGAGAAAGGAGACAGAGAGAGACACACGTGTACACATAAAATATTGCAATAATGATGATTCAATAATAATTATAAAAACAAAATGAATAATAATGGAAGTTTTGATGGGAAAAACAACTCATCCAAGAAAAAGACGTAATGTGTCTTTTTATATATAAAAGAGACATCCATGCATGGGTTGCATGCTTCTCCTTCTTTGACATTGACCTCTCCTTCTTCTTCTCTCTCTATATATATATATGTCACATTCTTATTAATTCATATATACATATATATATAATATGATATATTATCGATCGTTTTCTGAATGGGCAAGTACATCCACTTGAAAAATGCTAATGACAAGTTAAATTATTGCATCCAGTCACTTCTCATTGGTAAATTATAAATACACTGTCTGTGACTGACACTATCACTCATGCATGCTTGGAAGATTATCCATGTACGCGGCTTCTTTCTTTATCTCTTCTTCTTTATTTTATAATATATATATATATATGAGTTTGTATTTCTTGCTATTTATAAAAAAAATGTATATAATAATTCTATCAAAATAATAGGAAAAGTTAGTAAGTGTCGGAATTAAAATTGAAGGGCTGTGGAGTTGAGGCTTGGAACGTGGCCGTCTCCATAGTCTTCCGATTTGCATCCATCGCCCATCTTCACTCAAAACGCTTCTTTTTGTCGTTTATGCAATAATTCCCATTTTAAGACGGATTTAATTTAATTACCGTTTTTATTATATAATTGTAGGTCGTAATCGCTTACATTTATATAATGACATGACTGTTATCCAACTATATAAACTTATGAACATATATATACTTTAATTATTGGTTGGACGGAAATTTTGTATATATATATATATAATTATTATTTTTATCAATACATAAAATAAAAATAATGATATCCTCTCACACGTGTTCCCATTGATAGAGCGTACGTGTGAGAGATAAGAGATATCCTTTGTGTTCGACTTCATGTTCTATAAATAGTAAATACCTCCTCTCGTTTTTTCTACAACCAAAACATCTTCCACATCTCTCTCTCTCTCTCTCTCTCTTAGTCTTTGGATATCACACACGTGCGCTAAAAAGGTGTACGGAGATGAGGTCGAGGGCACTGCAGATGAGGAGAAGAAAGAGAGTGGTGTTTAACTCGAGGGCCGCCGCCGAGAGGAAGCTCGTGAACCGTCTCCGGCGAATGGTTTCTCCGCCGGATACCTTCTCCGGCGACGTTGATTGTGACGTGCTTTTCCGGTTAACCGCTGACCATATTTCTCTTCTTCATGCTAAACTAAGTCTTCTTCGCCGTATCTCTTCTCTGTGCGGTCTCTGAAATATACACGCGTTTGCGTTTAAAAGTATTTAAATAAATAAATGAGACGTCTATTTTATGTATTTATTTATTGCTTTTAGCTATGTATGTAATTTATGTAATCGCTGTGATGTGAATTATGGTGTCCGTCCCATGATTAATTAAAGCGAGTAATCCGAATATCTGTCTTGTAGTTAGTGCTATTATACGTAACATTGAAGCACAAAACAAAACTGTAATTTAATCATGTTAGATCAATCTTTTTGTAATTGTTCGTTCAATGTTGGGTATTATATTAATATTATATATGAATATAATTATATATTCGTCAATTGTTACAATCATTATATATGTACGTAATAGTTCATCACTTGCTCCAATTCCTTATCCAACATTACAATGCATATTTGTTACAATGGTAAAATTTGATTATATATGTTCATAATGAAATGATCATGAGATTATTTTGATGCTATCGAAATATTCAGTTAAACGACTTAAGATTGAATTTTTGTTCGCAGAGAGAACGAGTGAATTTCAAAAAATAGTTTATTGTCACTTACTCAAGAGTTAATTAGCACGCAATGTATAAAAACACATGACAAACCTATAATTTTTTTGTTTGAAACTTTATAGACATAAAAAGGTTGTTAATTAACAAAAAATATCTGAAAATATCATGTAATTAAAATAGACGATGGGAAACAGTACAACATATTAGGCATCCAAATTATAAATATAACTTAAAATAAACAATTTCAGGTTCAATGATATATTTGTCAAAAACAATTGGTAGGCTATACCCCCTATTTATTTTATTTTTGAGATTCAATTTGGTAAATATATATATAATGTGGAAGAGTCCAAAAACAGTGTCCGTGCAATTATTATTATGGTTATTATTAAATGGAGAATAATTAAAGGGTTAGGAACTGTTAATGAAAGATGAGAGACAACCAACCCTTGACGCCAAGTGTTAGTTTTTGGTGTTTCTCTTCAAAGTCAAAAGACACATTTATTATTAAATCTCTTCTCACATGTCTCTACGCTTCATTCCAATCTATTTATTACTTTCACTTTTTGACCTTTTCCTTATATATATATATATATTAATTGTTAACAAAATATAGTGTTATATTCCTTCGATATATATATATAGAGGTTAGGATCAAGGTCGGATTTGAAATATTAGGAACTCTAATATGCGGATTCGATAGTTCTTATTCGTTCAGAAGTATACTTTTTCAGAATAGGGAAAACATTATTCCATTAAACATTCAAAGCTACCCACAAAATTGTAAAAAAAACATTTATAAGTTTATACATATATACAATAACGGAATATAATTTGTAAATAATCATATTTTTGACGGAATTAAAATGGCAAAACGAACAACATTTTACGAAACACAAAACCAGAAGTTAGTTGAAAATCGAAATAATTAAGTAATAACCATACAAAGCAGGAAACACCACGAAAGAATAAAAGAAGAATCTTATAATATCGAGGTAAAACAAAATATATATTTATGAGTAGAAGAAATGGACGTCTGAATGGACGAAGACCGAATTTAGAGAGAATGATTTAATAAAAAGGAGAGAGAAAATAGGGATTATAGTTTTATTTTAAGATGTAAGGAGAGGGATTTAGGGAGGGGGGGAGAGAGGGCCATGTGAACGCATGTGCCCTGTCTCTCTCTCTCTCTCTCTCTCTCTCTCTCTCTCCGAGACCCCATTCGACCAATCTTCTCTCTCTCTCTCTCCGAGATCCCACTCGACCAATCCTCTCTCTCTCTCTATCTCTTCTAGGGTTCATGTTCATCCAGATACACGAAAGCTTCTTTAACTATTGATTTTTTTCTTCCGACTCAATTTGTTCGAATTCTCCAACACATGTTATTTTTAACCGAACCAAGATGAATAATCATCACGAAAACTTGTATTGTGTCTTTCTCGCGTGAATACAACATATGGTTAATTAAGCATGAATTCTTAAAAGAAGTGTTCTCAGGCCATGCAAATTACAATCATTCTCTAAGAACAATGAGTATAATATGGTTAATTAAGCATGAATTCTTAAAAGAAGTGTTCTCAGGCCATGCAAATTACAATCATTCTTTAAGAACAATGAGTATAATTGAAAGGCGAAAGGGGAGGGATTGTGTGGACGACAAGTGTTTGATAATAATGGGTACATATGTATGTATATGTTAGGGTTTAACCCTGATAACGTGTATTACATGTACGACATCTTCAAGCACAAGTGGATGGATGTAATAAGGAGAAAGTCACCGTCGGTTTAATCTCATGGAAAAAAATGAAGTAAACGTGCATGCATTGTAATATCATCGATAAAATAGCTAAAAAATCACTCATCATATTCTTCCTATTATTATTATTATTATTATTTACTGAGGTTTCATGTAATAATTCAAAGTATATAATTGGTGCTCATCGTCTTGTTCTTCTGTCCTTGCCTTCTTTTCTGTTTTATTTGCAATATATATATATATATATATATATCATCCAAATACATACATATTCTTTCATATATATATATATATATATTTCGGATTATTTCCTTGATATTATTATGCGAAATCGATGAAGTGGAGAACGAAGAGTGTATATATATATATACAGTTTCCCCCACCCAGCGGCGTGAATTTGGTAAAGGAATAGGCGCAAGATCGCTTGACGGAAGTTGGAGCGTCCATTTTACGCGGGGAGGGAGCGCGTGACACATCTAACACCGGAGATTCTAAAGGACCCATCAAATGAACCCAAAAGGCCGAATACGACGAGCCCATATTTTATGTTATTTAATTGAAAAGCCCAATCCAAAGCCCATACATTCGGAAAATGCCAGTTCCTCTCCTTCAATAATATATTATTTTTAATGTTTGATTACATTCTGTAATTTTAGTAATTACGAAATAAAATAAATAGTATTTAAAATTTTGTTTGTTTCTTATTTTTATTTTAATAAATTAATTAATCATGAAATACACAACTAAATTTTCTCTCTCTAGAAAATATTAAAAAAGAATGAACATATTGATATATATAATAAAATACAAATATTTTAAATTTAATCTACCATATATAAATGCCTTAAGCCGAGGTGTTACATCTGCTACGATATAATTTGAGGAAAAGATCAACCGATTCAATGCATCAATCAAAATGTCCATATGATAAACATATAAGTAAGACTAATATTAATGACATTGATTATAATTAAATGAATTAAATTAGTATAATAGGATTTCTTTCACGAGATTAGGTATTAAAAAAAGACTGGAAAAAGATCAACCGATTCAATGCATCAATCAAAATGTCCATATGATAAACATATAAGTAAGACTAATATTAATGACATTGATTATGATTAAATGAATTAAATTAGTATAATAGGATTTCTTTCACGAGATTAGGTATTAAAAAAAGACTTTGAATATTAAAACATATATATATATGGATATGATGTTAGCACACTTAAAGTGAGAGTATCACATGAGGCAAATGATAACAGCTTTAGATTAAGCCCTCTTAAAGCCAAAGGCAAAAAGAGCTAAACACCTATAATACACAACAAATTATTTTAAAAATCATATGGTGGGTCTCTAACCATATCATTCCAGTCGTATAAACCTATGGTTTTTATTTAAAGATTACCTCTCTATAATCATCTTTATCCCCACTACTATATGGTATAATATAACATGGATTATGAAGAGAAAACCATAATTTATCTAAGAGAACACATGAACAAAATTTGATGAAAGTTTTAATATAATTCATGTCGTTTTTCCATGTATTTTTTTTATAACATATAATAAAATCTCCATATAAATATGATACATCATTATAACAAGCATCGAATGACTCCAAAGTGGTTATAATATATTCATACCAACAAAATTATCTTTTAAGTTGTATTAAACGTGCAAACACTCGTTATATCATAAGTGGGTCCGTAATGAGTTTGCATGAAACTCATTAAGACATAAAGAGATCCGAATTAGGGTTTTGTAGTTCCGACATATCAGCTGTCCAGTTTCTCCATGGATGATACAGATTTCCTTTTTCTTGTCCCATCATCATATGGGAGATGTTAAAAATAAGATTAAATTAATATATATATTTAACTTATGATAATCCCCCACCAAGGCCAATGATGCCATCAACAACCCTCCTTTAACATAAATTGTTATTTTAAATTAAAATATGAATACATACATATATATATATATATAGGATATATACACAGCAATCCCAAAGTAAGAATCTGATGGAGTTATCATTAGAGCAATTGAATCACACAAAGGCATCGCCTTCAGAGGCACACCCTGACACCATGGATTTTCTCTCGAGAGAATGGTGTAATTTCGCCGTCCAATCACTTCACAACTCCATCGACAAATTTCAGAGTCCTGTTACTTGCACTGTAAGTAACCCCATATTCTATGATCAGTACGTAGCCTACAAGTAAGAGTTCCACTTATACGTTGGTTTCTACAGAAGATGGACGATTCTGATTTCAAGCCCTCCATCCCTCCATGGAACACCAATGATGTTAAGGTATTATCATATTCCCCCACAATGTTTCACTATCACTATTATGATTTGATGTTATATATGAATGATGCGAGCAGTCATGGATAAGGATGCAACAAGCCATGCATCCTGAGTTGAATTACAACGCCTTTTTCCGCAACAAATTTGTACGTCACGCAATCTATAGCTTTTCAATTTAAACGTTATTGTAAACCAATTGGAAATCCCAGTAAAATAATTCTGGATTTGAAGAAACTTCCATGGAAGATAACGCCGTCGATAAAGCAATGGTGGAAGGAGATCAACCGCCGCTGTGCCCGCCGTAGCTGCGGAGAACGCCAGGAACAGTGTCTCGGAGACGAAGGAGTCTGCGGTTGCTTCTGCGGCCGCAGTCGTGGCGGCACAGTGTGCTGAGGTGGCAGAGGCTATGGGAGCCAGCAGAGACCAGCTGAGCTCCGCTATGATCGGAACAACTGTCAGTGACATACTCACCCTTACGGCCTCCGCAACGACATGTAAGAATCGATGTTGGGATGAAGAAAAAAGGAATATAGAAAGAAAGATTCATTACTAAAAGCTTGAAAATTTGTAAATGAAGCATTGAGAGGTGCGGCGACGCTGAAAGCAAGAAGAGGATGCAAGACGAAGAGATTAAACGTGACGGCTCCTGTTTTGCCAATTCAAGAATCCTCCGACTTTGACCAAACTGACATTTCCCTTCTTGCCAAAGGCACCCATCTCTTCGTCCAAACTCCTGACGGTATATCTTACATTCATACAACGCTCAGTTATCAGCTACACGTAAAAGCCCTAAATATTGGATGATCTGTAAAACAGGTGACTTCAAGGTTAGAACAGTATCTATTGTCCTAAACAGTGAAGGGAAGGTTTGATCTTTTCTATAATCTTTCATTACTCTCTCAAATCAATGATTAACGAATCTTATATATGATAATCTCCTTTATTCACAGGTGATCCTCGTTCTAAAGAAGCAAAACCTACTGAAACGCAAGACAGAGAGTAAGTGGAGCTATTTGCGTTTGTTTCAGAGGGAACATATGTAAGACAACTCTTGAGTTTGATTTTGTCAGGTGTTGTAATGAATGTTCATGTGGAACTGTACAAGGATCCAGAGAGCGACCAGGTTGAAGACACGACTTGCTATCTGATTGTGGTGAGGACGAACAAAGGGACGATCAAATTAGACATGGGCGACGATCACAGTCGTTACAAAAGATGGGTCACAACTATCAACCACATGCTTACTCTTTCTAATTCCACCCTTACAAAATACGAACTTCAGTTCTGTAAGAAGTAAAAGCCATGGAAACGTGCTTCTCAAGTCATTAATAATTGTGTCTTAAAGGCATTATTATGTAAATCATGTTTCTTTTTGCTTGTATTATTTATGTCTTCGTATTTTGTCGTTAAGAAAAATAATATAGAATTTTCAAATTACAACCTTAGTCTATCACGCAATTATAATTTATTATAGATTCATTGATTTATACGGTTTCTGAATTATCATTCATTCATATTTTAGATTTATCGTATACTATAAAAGAAATAGTGAAAACCGATATGACAAAATTAGCTTGGGTCAAAAAAAGGATAAAAAAATAAACATATATAATGGCTCCATAAGACCGAGGCCGCGTCCAGGGTTACTCCAAAGCTGACCCGTCCGGCCCGTAGACCCAAACTCGAACGGAGGCCTGATAAAGTGCCGGACAGAATTAGATGGGCCTTTGAAAATGTTATAATTGTAAAAAGGAGGACGCAACACAACTCATATTGGTTAATAATAATATATTTGAATTAGTTTAATGTAATGTAATGTGATGTGATTATTGTCGGTGCAATTATTCGAATAACGTGATAACATTCATATTCACATGAACCATCTTCCTTGTATATATCCAACATTCTTATTTTTTCATCAGTTGAAAACGAACAAAGAGAACCCCATGAGTGAAGAGAGTTGATGTTTTTTTCTTGGCTGATAATGTCTTCAATATATATATATATATATAATTGTTTTACCCTTTCCTTATTTTACTCGGTGCAATTTTAACCAATTAATTAAGACCACCACAATCCCATGATAAAAGCAGGGCCGTTGATCTTTCTTACATTATGATTATAACGATTTATATATACTAATAAATTTCCACAAATCCCTATTTTGTTGGACATGTTCTGCCTTTGCCACCCAATTTTGGATGATTTAAGATTTCGGTCAAATTCCTTGATTCTCCTTTCTATAAGCGGGAGGCCTATGATCTGTACTTTTGGATTGGATTGGAGAAACAAATCCCAGATTCCCATTTCTTCTCTTCTTTTTCCGTCTTTACATTCATACATTTTGAGTGTTCATCCATCCGTTTCCTCCTGCTCGGGTCCTCCATTTCTACCATCGTTTCATGGAATACCCTCATACAACAAGGTGATTTTCTGGTGGGTGTCTTTATATTCGGCGCATGAATCAGATTCTCATACAAGAAGGTGAGTTTCTGGGCGCATGAATCAGATTCACATACAGAGAAGCCGTTGATCGTCGGGAACAGGACATGACTCTTCATTGAGGGATTGGAAGAGTATGTTGGAGGATTGGAAAAGGTTAATCAGGAAATTGGGGGCAGGAGCAGGAGCAGGAGCAGGTCAATAGGTTTGGAATTGAAGAGAATGAGGTTTCTGAGCCTCGTGGGTAATTCCTTCGGCTGTTCGGCGTCCGGCGAACGCTTAGTGTCAGCGGCCCGAGACGGTGATTTACAAGAGGCCAAGGCTCTGTTAGAGTATAATCCCAGGCTTGTACGCTACTCCACCTTCGGTGTTCGTAACTCTCCGCTCCATTACTCTGCTGCTCAAGGCCATCATGAGGTACTCCACTGCTTTTCACCTTCTCTCTCATCCCTAGATCCCATGGAATGTAAAATTTGTCCTGGACTTGTTGTTGTTGTTGATTATGATGATGATGATTCTGGATTTGGTTCAGATAGTGTCTCTGCTGGTGGAGTCCGGAGTGGATATCAATCTCCGGAATTACCGTGGTCAGGTATAGCCGATCAGATACTGATCTCCATTACCTTATCCATCAGCAGTTCTAAGAAAACATAATCTATGGATCTTGAATCAGACGGCTTTGATGCAAGCTTGTCAACACGGTCACTGGGAGGTCGTTCTGATACTCATTCTTTCCGGTGCCAACGTAAGATGATCATTCAACGATTTGGTAGATTTTTTGAATCCTTGGGATTGAGATAATGATATGTTCTTGAAAACGTGCTTTAGATTCACAGATCAGATTACCTAAATGGAGGCACGGCCTTGCACCTGGCCGCTCTCAATGGTCACCTGAGGTGTATAAGAATCCTGCTCTCAGATTACATTCCCAGTATCCCCGACTGCTGGAGAATACTGAAGAACGCATCAGAAAGAGATGCTGAATTCGATACAAGGTAAAGTATCTTTTGCTGTGAGCTAATTTCTTCACACATTGTACGATATATGTTCATGTGTTTGCGTCTGTTGAATGAATCAGTGGTCTCCATGAGGTGATCAACAGAGCAGCTGATGGAGGCATCACTGCTTTGCATGTGGCATCTCTGAATGGACATGTAGACATGGTGCTTTTACTCTTGGACTTGGGAGCTTCTGTCACTCAGGTCACTGTTGAAGATGGAACCACCATCGATCTAATAGGTGATTCTATCTGCCATTAATGAATTAGAATCATGGCTTTGGTGGGTATTTATGAAAGAGACTTGACTCCTTCAGTTTGTCTGCTTTGGCTTTTGCAGGTGCTGGCAGTACAGCCCTCCATTATGCTGCCTGTGGCGGTAACACCCAGTGTTGCCAGGTAACATGATGTACCAAATCTGATATCTATGATTCTGGAGTAATAGATTTGGTTTACCTTTTCATTTTCATCCTTCTTATACATTTCTTTCTTTTCTCCGGTTTTTCTCAGCTTTTGATTGCTCGGGGTGCAAGTTTAACTGCCGTAAATGCCAATGGGTTAGTACCCTTTACTAGATAAACTCGTTACGGTAATCTATTTTATGGGAAGAACCCAATGGCATAGTCTGTTATGTGCTTCAGATGGACGCCTTTGATGGTGGCTCAGTCATGGCACAGGAACTGGCTTGAGGAAATTCTGGACACAAATGCAGAACCTCAAGGTCATCCACCAAATGTCTCTTCTACCTTTATCTGCCTTCCCCTCATGAGCATTGTCAAGATCGCACGGTAACTAAAGGCGGCTCCTTTGAATATTTCAAGACTCTTCTTGGTGCCTAACTCTCTGTTTTGTTAAATTGATCTCAGAGAATATGGATGGCAAGGATATAATTGTCCAACACCATGCCGCGATCCATGCTCTGTTTGTTTGGAGAGAAGATGTACCGTTGCATCACAAGGTAAAACTTGAATTGCCATTGATTGCCATCAAGATTACGAAGGTAACAGTCATTTTCCGACATTGACAGGATGTGGACATGAGTTCTGCACCAACTGCGCTCTTTACCTCTGCACGACAAACATGACATCCACTTCGACTGTACCATCAGTAGGATCAATCCCATGCCCTCTCTGCCGACAAGGTATTGTCTCTTTCACCAAGCTGCCTGAGACAAGAACGCCGACGGCGACCAAAGAGACGACCAGAACAAACCTGTCCTTGTCCTTTTGTACATGTTCTGGTGAAGTCCTAGACACTGCTCTACTTTCAAATCCCCTCTATAGCTGTAAGCCTGTCGTCCGGGGAGGCCCTCCTGTATCGCCCATCGCATCATCTCTTCGGTCGCTCAGCTGCCATCGGTTTTCAACGGGTCTCTGTCTTGGGGAACCCGATGTTGAACAGCAAGGTCGGTTAATGGGAAGATATTCGCGTTCTGCGTTAGGAATCCGGCGATCAACATCGCAGGGTGAAGCCAAACGCTCTTGGTTCTCTTCTCTTAACCAATGCGTCGCGACGGGAAGTGGATGCTGAGACACACTCCTTGTGATGTGTCTTGTTCTGACGCATTGGATTTTTTTTAATAGTTCTGTATTTATTTGTGGATTATTTCTTTGGTAATATTCTTGTAATAATTTGCAACAATCATTTATCTTGCAGAATGGCAAGCTCGATTACCTTGACTATTTTATAATAATCTAATAATTTTGTGTAATTATAATGGAATTAGAAAAAATATATAATTTCTAAATAAATATATAATTCTTCAACATAATTCCTAATATATTTATGAATAAATCATAAAATCTTAAAACTAGAAGGGTTTAATTACGGAATGAGTTAAAAAGAAACACGGAACACATTATCGGTGTGTGTGTGTGTGGGTCGTCGTTCTCATTCCCTCTCGCCGCCGATCTGTCTTCTCTTACAATCGTACTGAATCTGGAAGGCTTTCACTATCCCCACATCATTGTACTGCAATTTCATCGATTGCCCTCGTCTTGGGTCTCGATCACTTGCTTGGATTTTGCGATTGCTTGGTCGGATCGGACTGGGGTTCCTGAAAAGGAGGGAGCTTTTGGCTTATCTGTCGTGTATGTCGCCGTAAGTACACTCCTTTCGTCTTTATTTCTGATGTTGATTGTGTCTCTGACTTTCTTCTATCACTGCACCCTGATTTTCTTCTACACGTTTGAATAGATTTGAAAATTAGGTTTTATGTTCCAATTTGACTGTCTCTGTGTTTTCATGATCTTGGAAAACAACATGAATGTATGAAGTTTGACAGATATGGATGAAGAAACAATCTGAAACTGATGTGTCATGCTGTGATGATTGTCTTCTTTAAGAATCATTTACTGCAGATTGCTAAAAGTTGTACCCTTTCATTGATTTACTCAGGCCTCTAAGCTGTGATGATTGTCTTCTTTAAGAATCATTTACTGCAGATTGCTAAAAGTTGTACCCTTTCATTGTTTTACTCAGGCCTCTAAGCGGCACATGTTGATGTTCTACATCTGCCTCATCGCTAAGGTGGTATAAGATATTAGGGTTTCATTGATTTACTCAGGCCTCTAAGTGGCACATGTTGATGTTCTACATCTGCCTCATCGCTAAGGTGGTATAAGATATTAGGGTTTCCATGTCAGAGGCAAAGAGACCTGCTGCCCACATGCACATCACTACCACCCTCCTCGACTCCTTCATTATCCTTCTCAACAACAGATGCATCTTCTTCTCTCTATTTCTCTTTCTTACGCTCCCTCTCTCCGCCCTTCACTTCTGCTTCACTCTCTTCTCCATGCCTCTCAAAGACCATGTCTTCCACCTTGAAGCCCTTGCTAGCGTTGTACACACGCGCTTTGAGGCTAGGCAAATCTGGCAAGAATCCAGGGAAGATGCTGTCTCCTTTTTACGTCTCAAGTCTCGATTTTTCATCCCCTCTTTCATCCTCTCCTGTGTCTCATCCATAGCAGCCATCACCTCCACCTCTCTCTCATATCATGCCAAGACTCCGTCTATCGGCACACTTCTTCCCGCAATCAAGTCCTCCTGGATGCACGTCACAGCCACCTCCATCATCATATATGCCCTGCTCTTCCTCTACTCTGCAATCTCCACATTCCTATCAGCTATCATCCATTCCACACCAGCCTTACGCTTCCTGTTCATGGGTCTCAGTCTTGGGATTGAGGTGTATATGATGGCGGTAACAGGGCTAGGCCTCGTTGTCTCAGCATTGGAAGAAAAATATGGAATGGAAGCGATTAAGAAGGGATGGTCATTGATGAAAGAGGGGAGGGGCTGTGGAGTGGTATTGTCAGGTGGGTTTGTGGTGATGTCAAGTGTAATGGGTCATGCAATGGAGAAGACAGTGAGGGGAAGAGAAGTAGCCATGGATGAAGAATGGTGGTGGAGGAGAGTGGTGGAGGGAGCAGGGGTGGTGTGTTTGTATGGAGCTCAAGTGCTGTTTGGTTATGTGGTTACCACTGTTTTCTACTGCGTCTGCAAGAGACGCCATGGCACCAGAGACGAAGCTCATGTCTTCGATCATCTTTGATTTCATTTCCACATTCCTACATTGATCTTTGTATGTTTTGTATGTGTATGTGTATGTTGTGACCAATATGAACATTTTTTTCTTTTTACACTCCGTAATTCTTAAATATCTCAAGTGAATTGAAAAAAGCTTTAGTGGAGTGGGAAACGACGACGTTTCATCCATCTTATGGGCCGTTTTCCCTTCTCCGTTGGAATAAATTAGGGACAAAAATGAAAGAGAAAATAGGGAAAGGCATGGATGTGGTGGTGGTGTGCTCCTCGTCTTCACCTCTGATTTCATCAAGCAATCTCCATGTCCGCTCTGTAATTCCCTCCTCTTCTCCTCTCGTGTAAGTCTCTTTCATCCTTTCGTCTTGCTGTTTACCTGCAAAATAGTCGAGATTCCAATAAAAGGGAGACGGGTTTAGATGCCGGAAGTCTCTGATTGTTCGTCACATCAGCTTAATTTTCCGTAATTTTTGTAAATAGCGTTGCGGGTTGGTCGTTGGTGTTGCTAAGGTAGTCAATTGGTACGTATCCAATAGTTGGGGTATTGGTCATACGGTACAACCAATTCGTACAATACCTTACCCCTTTAGATAGGTAGGATAGTTCTTTTGTATTGTCTTTAGAGATGAACATTTTCTCTATGCTACTGCTCTTTTACCTCCATTTTCAAAGGGTTTCTTTTCTGGTTCCCCATTTTAGGGCTCCTCCACTCATAGATCCAAAAGGGTACCAATGGATAGGATAACACTCATCTTCTGCCCTTGATTCCTCTTTCAGATCCTCGTCTTTTGTATCGGTTACCATGAAACTTGAGCCTCAGATTGGAAGTAATTGTCATTTAGTTGAGTATTGATCTTCTTGTTGTCTGGTTTTGTCAGATGGGGACAAAGAAGACGCTGGGAGTCAAGCTTGGTGGGAGGCATAAGCAGAGGCCAAGCCTTTTGTGTCTTGGCTAATTCCAAGGTTTCACGTTATGATGGCTGAATGAAGTTATAGTTTCAGTTAACGTTTCTGCCAATTGGGTTTCTTTCTTTCTTTCTTTCTTCACGAAGGTCACTCCGGGAAAGGGAGGTTCAAGCAGAGAAGTAACAATGGTGGAGCCTTTGGAGGCCAAGCGATTAGCTGCAAAGCAAATGGAAGAGCTGAGAGGGAGAGAGAAGCTAAAGGTGAAAAGTCATAGATACCCTTGATACACATTTAGTTGCAGTCTTTGTACATTTGAGCTTAAAGGGATGAGTGATGGTGAACAGAGAAGAAGAGAAATAGAAGCGATAAATGGGACATGGGCAATGATTGGACTGACGGCAGGATTGGTGATGGAAGCACAAACAGGGAAAGGTATATTGGCTCAGGTACGTATTGTATTGATCATATCAACACTTTGCCTTTCCTTATAGTTATGATGAGACTAAGTAAATGGGGATGAACAGATTGCTTCATATTGGGCTTCCTTTCTCCACTTTTTCAACGGATGAGTCTTTTAACAATGCCGTGAATATTCTGCACTGCCATTTTATTTTTACTTTTTACTTTTTTACTTTTTTACTTTTAAAGAACGTGTCTCTTCCCTCTCCTCATACATTCTTATGTAAATGTGTCCCCCTACTCTCCTTCTTTTCTCCCTTTTTTTTATTTACGACAAAAATAATAAT